>CAIGQV010000785.1:1592737-1627239 GCA_903798115.1 Danio jaintianensis | reverse complement strand
TTTCAACTGCCTATCTGTCTGTGTGCGTGAGTGCGTGTGTGTGTGTGCGTGTGTCTGTGTGTGTGTGCGTGTTTTTGTGACATGTCAGGACACAAATCTGTATAATGACATAGGTATGACACAGGTATTACAAAAAGGAGGTGAAATATGAGGACATTGCTGACGTCCTCATTTTTAAAAAAAGCTTATAAATCACACAGAATGAGTTTAATCAGAGAGTAAAGCTGTACAGTGTTTCCTGTGATGGTTGGGTTTAGGGTTAGGGTGGGGTTAGGGCAATACAAAATATGGTTTGTGCTGTATAAAATCAATGGAAACCTATGTAATGTACCCACTTTTCACAAAAACAAACGTGCGTGCGTGTGTGTGTGTGTGTGTGTGTGCGCGTGTGTGTGTGTGTGTGTGTGTCTCTCAGGTATGTTCAAGAATAGTATTACCTAATGTTTGATCTTGTAGACATTTTTTTGTCCTCGTGACGACAAATATAGTATACATAAATATGTAAATGTTTATTTATCTGTTTGTCTGTTTTTAGTTACGTTTTTTTTTCTATTTATTGTTAAGTAATATAATTGAAAGTTTATCTATTATATTTTTCTATTATTCTATTCATTGTTTTATCTAAAAACAGATAACACTTATTTGTTTTCAATAACTTAAATGTTCTCTGAATGTTCAAACATAATATTACATATCTTTCTCTCTCTCTCATTGAAGACAACCAGTTTTTTGCATCTTTTTTTTTGCTTTTTCCATCTTTTGAATTTTATTGGAATAGTTTATGATTGTCAATTTACATTTTTTTTATTCAGTTTTTTGTAATAAAGGGTTTTGAAATTCAATTAAACTCTCTCTCTAAAAATATCTCTGTCTCTCGCTCTCTCACTCTCTCTTATATATCATAAAAATTCTAAATATCCCACAAACAATTTATAAATCATGGCTTTTACAGTATAGTAAACTAAAAACAAAATCTAAAAAAGATAATTGGTAATTGTCTAGTAATTGGAAAGGTATGTGCATTAAACAAAATAAAAAAAATAAAAAAAAAACACCTTAAAGTTAAAACCTCAAAAATTAAACTGAAACAGAAACAGAAAAAAAAAAATCATAAGATGCAACATTTACTTGAATTTTCTAAAATAGTTTTTTGTGCAAACCTTTTGAGGCCAGTGGCCGGTTGCACAAACTGCTCAGACTAGTTTTACAAGTTAGCCAGGTATTTTTAGACTGGTCATAACTTTTCTTTGTCAGTTAGATCAAGTAGTAAACTGGTCTAATTTGAAACCCCCCCCCCAAAATAAGACTGGTTACCTCTCGACTGCTAGTCATCATAGTCTTAACATAATGACTGTCTATGTGACAGTCGCAAATACCGTTGCTGTAAAACAAACTTTGTTAACATTAAAGAAACCCTTTTCAGAACATTATCCAAAGTCATAATATGTTTGCATGTTTGCTGGGATCCTAGAGTTTACTAGAGTAAAGACGATAAATTAGTGCATGATAGTCTAATATGGTAGTTGGTGCTATTACCAAATTTTTGTACAATGACACAAAGAATGTCATAGAACCATGTCATTAACCCAAAAAGACTAATTGTGCAAGGCCAAAAGCATGCCAACACATGTATATTGTTCTACTACATCCAAATTAAAGAAAGTAATAATCGTCATGGTGAACTGTGCATCAACTGTGTGGTCATGGCTGTGATTTTTCTTTGACATAAACCTGTGTGGTTTGACCACACCATGTAGCTTGAGGCTTCACTAGGGCATGAGTGTGTGTGTCTGTGTGTGTGTGCATGTGTGTGTGTGTGTGTGTGTGTGTGTGTGTGTGTGTGTGTGTGTGCGTGTGTATCTGTGACACAACTAAGGGTGGGAATGTTATCTCAAGCACTGATCCATGAGTTTGTTGGAAAACAGAGTTGGAACGAGTGAGTTCAATATGAGGTCTCACTTTCCAAATGACATGCAAAAATTACAATCAATAGAAGAATGTTTACAAGTGTAGCTAGAAACTGTAATAAAATTATTATAAATGTAATGAGCCATCATGTAAAAACAAACAAATAATGCCGAGTGAAAATGAGGTTGCAACCCTTCTTTAGTGTAAATTAGTCATTAAAATAAAATAAAACAAAACATTACATTGTTGTGACCTTTCTTTATTTAAATTAAATTAAATTAAATTAAATTAAATTAAATTAAAAATAAAATAAAATTTTATGTTAAACCCTTTCACACCCAGTATAATAAATCTTATATTATAATGAACAATTATGAAATTAACATTTAAAAATAAAAATATGTAAGGGTGTGGAAATTTTACGGGTTTTAAATATTAATTAAACACCATTTTTCCCAGTAATAAAAATGTATTAAACAAATATTTTTTTTATCTCTGTGTGTTTTATTGTGTTTGTTGTGTGCTATTTTAACAAACAAAGCCACACCTATTACAAGGAAGATAAATGACACTGTATACCATTATATTAATTATAATCAATCACAAAACCGCACATACAAGACACTCTACCAAAGAATACAGTGTCAAATATAGAGACACAGAGCATCCCTATATCGCAACCTACAAAACACAGATCAAAAAATGCTCCCTTTCAAGGTGAACTCTCTAAACTCTCTACATTTATTGTATTTTATTTTGAATGACTGACTGCTAAATCATTCACAACAATAGCACAGTGCATTATAAAATCAAATGTTTCATCTTTCATTTTACATTATACCTTATTTCACAGAACTGCAAAAATATTACCAGAAATAACAGATGGTATGCTGAAATGGAGAATATTTGACCACAATAAATGTTTTTGCACAATGTGTACTGAAAGCTGGACATGAATAATAATTCAGAAAAATAAACCACCTAATCTGGACCACTCTACTGTCTCAGGATTAGCCCAGTGAAGTGTGTGTGCGTGTGTATGTGTGTGTGTGTGTGGTAGAGAGACAGAGGTCGGGTCAGGCTCACACACTCTGCCCTGAAGATCCGGCCATGAAATGAAATCCCTTTAATCTGTCATCACCTGCGGAGAAGTGTGGAGTGGAACGTTCAATATCTGCCTGCATGTGCGAATAAGTGTGTGCGTTTACGTGCACGCATTTCACATTTTTATGTAGACTGACTGACATTATTGATGGATATTTAGTGTAAGCAGCAATACAGGTGTATGAAGCAACATGAGAAGATAACTGAAGGTTTTTAAGTAGTTTATAATTAGCCCTAATTCATGTTTTTGTCAGAGTCTGTTGTTGAATTTATCGTGTTGTGTAGCATTACTTGTCTACAATCCTCCACCCAGCCCCTATTCCTGTGTTTAATG
The DNA here is from genome assembly GCA_903798115.1 of Danio jaintianensis. NCBI lineage: Eukaryota > Metazoa > Chordata > Actinopteri > Cypriniformes > Danionidae > Danio > Danio jaintianensis. The sequence goes on along the minus strand of CAIGQV010000785.1, from coordinate 1,623,893 downwards.
TTAAAACAACTCAAAAAACAACACACACACAGACATGTGCACATACACATACAGTCTAAAAATCAATAGACAGGCATTTTTCATGTGTCACTTTGTGTGATTTTTAGATATGTGGGAATTTGTGACTTTGAGGTGGTCCATTTGGCTTCAGCAACACACCATCTCTGCTGACATAGGTCACTTTGTTCTTGATGTTTTACGTCATACGGGTTCACAGTTGATGGTTATTATGTAAAGTTATAGTTTATATCTATTTATTTATAGCACTGAAATGCCACTCGCCCAATGGCAGTGCTGCATTTGATACAAGAGACAACAACATTTTCTTGGGTATTTTGGAAAATTATGTTGGCATTATTGGGATTGCATTGGCATGGTTTGAATCATACTTATTTGACCTTTACCTATTTGTAGCAGTAAATGAAGTAGTATCATATCAATCATAAGTTTATTACAGAGTACTGCAAGACTCAGTATTCGGACCATCGGTTTTTCATGATTTACATGCCAATTAAGTTGGCATGTTTTAACTGTACCTATGTGACTGTTTGCAGAAGTAAATGAAGAGGCATCCTACAAATCATAACAGAGTACTGCAAGGCTTCATTCTCGGACCATTGCTTTTCATGTTTTTCTATGCTACCCCCCTAGGAGATATTAATAAGAAACATGAAATTAGTTTTTACTGTTATGCTGACAATATCTAACTCTACATTTCCTTGAATTTGACCCTCACACAGCAGGTTGTCCAGATGAAGGCCAAAGGAATGAACCTTTCAGCCATTGAAAGAGTGGTTGGTGATTTCAACTCTGTGATTTCTAGAATATTGCATTTTTACAATGTCATTAACTCATTCAAGTAACGTAAAAAAGCTGATTATTCATTAAAGACAAATGCAGGAGAGGATAGGATAATGTAGAGATGCAGCTGGAATTGATCATCAGTTTAGCTCTGAACATGGTAAAAATCTCCATCCCTACATTCAGTGTGTCTCAATGTTTAAAAGAATCTGGACTGAAGCAGAAAGAATCAAAAGATTAGTCTAACCTTGGCATGTCATGTGAACAGAGAACTGGCCCAACATTCACTTTAGAGATAAAAGCAAGTTACATATGAGTCTGATGGGGAATATTACATTCGTCATCAAACTGGGGAAAGACCAAACCTAAAGTGTGTAAAGAAGTCGGTGAAAGGTGGAGGTGAAGAAGTGTCAAGGTTTGGTGTTGTTTTCTGCAGCAAAAGTTTGGCCTCTTATACAGTGCAACAATGCAAAAGTTTATAAGTCAGCCATTTTCATACAGGACAATAAACCACTCACATACCAAAATGGGTAAATGGGCAGTTCTTTGAAGCTGAAATCGTCGAAATAATGAAATGGCAGCTTAGAGTACTGATCAAAACCTGGTTCAAAGCAAGGGACTCTACACTTCCTAATAATTTTTGACAGCAGGGACCTTGAGAAATTAGATCTGTAACCTATTTTCATGCTACAAAACAGCTCACTGCTGATCTTTAATTTTGGTCACTAAAGAGTTTTTGCTGAAGTGCATAAATTAATTTTAAAAACACTTCACTTAAATGGTACAGGTTAAACTTAATTACCTTTTGAACAATGAAGATTTCAGTTCTGAAAAGCATAAAAACTGTTCTCTTATTTTGACCTCCAGTGCTCCAATGTATGTATAGTATGTATGTCTGTGTGTATGAAAGTGTGTATGAATTATATAATTATATGAATTATATGAAATATATAAAAACTTTAATCCCACTTTATATTAAGTAGTCTTAACTACTAGGTACTTACATCAAAAAATAAGTACAATATACTTATTCTGTTCATATTGTATTACACTGATAGTGTTATTGTGGTGGGATATGGGTAAGGTTATGGACAGGTAACCTATAGTTAGGTATAAGGGTGGGTTAAGTGATAAGTCAACAGTGTAACTATAAATGTAATTACAGAACTTAAAGTAACACTTCAGTCAAGTACCAATTCCAACTATTAACTATTGACTTATTCTACACCACTACCAAATACCTAAACCCATCTTCAAACTTACTAACTATTAATACACAGCAAATTAGTACTTTATTGAAATTAATACTTTAGTTAGTATTAAGTTCATTCATTCATTCATTCATTCATTCATTCATTTATTTTCCTTCGGCTTAGTCCCTTTATTTATCAGGGGTCGCCACAGCGGAATGAACCGCCAACTTATCCAGCATATGTTTTACGCAGCGGATGCCCTTCCAGCCGCAACCCAGCACTGGGAAACAACCATACACTCTTGCATTCACACACATACACTACGGCCAATTTAGCTTATTTAATTCACCTATACCGCATGTCTTCGGACTGTGGGGGAAACACCTGGAAAGCACCTGGAGGAAACCTTTGCGAACACGGGGAGAACATGCAAACTCCACACAGAAATGCCATCTGGCCCAGCCGGGACTCGAACCAGCGACCTTCTTGCTGTGAGGCAACAGTGCTAACCACTGAGCCACCGTGCCACCTAGTATTAAGTTAGTTAGTGAAATTAGTACTTTATCTAAAAGTCTTTGTTAATGGTTTGTTAACACAAGATATATACTTAAAATAAAGTGTGACCAAAATTAACTGCAGATGAAATTACACAATGTAAAAACCTGTATGTACACGACAAGTGCATTGTACCAAAATATTGATTTAAAATGTAAGTACTTGGTAGTTAATATAAAGAGAGACCAGAACATTTCTTGCATGGGCCATCAGTGCAACATTTTTGAACGTTTAGCACATTAGATTTCAGAAGAACTGTCATTGTGTGAAAAAGAGCTGCGTCAACACTCTACACAGTTGCTCCTTTTGTGTTTCTTGGAATACATAACTGCATATGGGTTTGGAAAACAATGTAATTCCAGGTGATCTGTTTCTTTAAATTCTACAAGCACCACTTTCAGAAACTCACGTGCACTTCACACATTGCATTCTGAACCCTGTTTACCACTAGAAAAAAAAAAAAAAAAAAAAATCAGCGACATGAACAAATGCGATTGGCCTGCAGAACAAATAAACAAATGCCTTAAATGAGATTCCGTAATCGTATAGAGCTGAATTTTTTGAATTAGTTCAAAGATGTTGAAAATAAAGTGATAAACCACACAAAAAATGAGGGGGAAGGAGAGAGGAGACCGAATTTCAGAGAGAAAAGAGCCATGTTCTTTGGCGGCATGGCATGCCCGCAGTTTCCTGTGAGTGAGAGGAAAGGAGACGTGTGGGGGCGAAACACTAGGTGAAGCGGCATGTGAAGTGACACCACTGCTACTGTCTTCCTCTGAATGACAGAAAGAGAAAGGTAGGCTCATCCTGTCTTGCGTAGTGAGGTTAAATTGTGTTGATGTGTGGGTGGGTTTATTCTGCCACCCTGTCAGAGGTGATGTTAGATCTGCTTGAGTGGGCGCAATAATAGCGGTGAACAGCCAAAAACACAGAAACATACAAACACAGGTATGCACATGCATGCTCATTGGTGTACACAAATGCTGTTTATACTGAAAACATGTTCAATCCTTTTCTGCTAACATCACTGAAAAAGTAACGGTTTGAGGTTGTTGTGTTTCAAGATAAGAATTTTACTCCATTCACTTCTTCGAGTTTTTTATCTTTATTGATTTGTTACGTCTGGCTTACATGACCAGATTTGTTTTCATTCCTTTGATTTATGTATTGTACTTTCAGATTGAAATTGCTCTCAAGTTGAAGCCGCTTTCCAAACGGTTCTTAATTGGCATTGATGGTTCCATAAAGAACTTTTTAACATAAATGGAATCATGTCATTCCACAAAAAGGTTACGTTTAAGTGAAGACTTCTTCAAAAAATGTAAACATTCTTCACTCTAATGTAGTAAACGGTTCTTTTAAAGAGTTAGTTCATGTTGTTCCTTTCCTCTGAGATATTTAGAACACAAATTAATATATTTTTAACGATAACTAGGAGCTCTCTCATCCTTCACAGACAGCAATGGTCCCAGAGACATCGAAAGTCCAGAAAATGAACTGAAAACATTGTCAATATCTTCCATGTGACTTCAGTGTTTAAACTGTAATCATACAAATTTCCAAAAAACACTTGTGTGACAAAAAAAAAAAAACTGTAAATATGACTCTGTTTGCCTATATTACCGAACAAAGTTGATTTTACAGTATTTTAGGGAGAAAAAAAATGTCCTTAGAGCTTTGCACTGAACCACTGAAGTCACATGGAATGGTTTTGGTAATATTTTAGTTCCTTTTCCTTTTCTCGTTGAACAACTCAGAGAGGTTCAGAGAGCTCTCAGATTTAATTTAAAATATCTTAATATGTGTTCTGAAGATGAACAAAGATCTCAGGGGATTGGAACGACATGAGGATGAGTAATTAATGACAGAATTTTCATTTTTGTGTGAACTAAACTATTTAGAACTGTTAACTAAATGGTTCTTTAGGAAACCAAAAATAGTTCTTCTATGGCATCACTGTAAAAACACCCTTTCGGAACCCTTCATTTTAAGAGTGTAGTTTGTAAACTTTATTTTTTTTTATAAGGTTGCAAGGTTTGTACATGATGTGTATGGAAATGCATTTTTTTAATGCAAACATCAAGCTTCACCTCCAAACTTTGCCGTCATGCAAAAACAATATACCAATTCATACAAATTACCCTACTTTTAACATCTCTAAGCTAAACTCGTCTTGACAGACCTAAAAATAGAAACCGCTGCACAGCTGGCGAATTAGTTTTAAAAAATCATAACCGACAACTCAAGACAATTTATCTGTAAAAAGAATTGGCTACGATCTTGTTATCATTGCAAACAGAGCTAATTAGCAGTTTAAAAACAGCCTGAAATGTGTCCAAAATCTAAGCTCCAGTTATTAGCCTTGTAATGATCTTTAACCCGTATTTATGATTAGCCACCCTCGCTTTTCAAATAACTGTAAATAATGCTTTGAATATGTGCTCTGTGGGTGTAAAAAAAATGGATGGGAGGACAAGGGTGCAAAGGAGTCATTTATGGCATGAAAAGATTGTCAGGCATGAAATTGAACACCAAGCTCCCCTTAAAACTGTCAAAATCACTATTTTACACCATATCATTGTATTAAGCAGCCGCTCATCGCTGTTTGAAAGATCTCTACAGGTCATGCTTGCAGTTGGCAGAGATGCATTTCTTTTCCGTAAGCTATTAATAGGTGTGGTTGTGTGTGTGTGTGTGTGTGTGTGTGTGTGTGTGTGTGTGCGTGTGTGTGCGTGCGTGTGCGTGCGTGTGTGCGTGTGTGTTTGTTGCTGGTGTGCAGGCTTTGAACTCTTAAACACAACTTGTGCTACTAGCAACTCGTGCTACATGGCATCTGCAGAGTAACATTTAACACTGAAGGGGGACTTCATGTTATGATAGATAGATTGATTGATCGATTGATAGAGATACTACTGGTGATTTATTATTTAGTTAGTTAAAAAAATTATAATAAAAGGCTATAGCACTTAGATGCTAGTTCTTATGGAGATAATGTAGTTAATCTTTAGATACTAGTATTTATTTATTGTTTAGAACGTTTAGTAATTTGACTACTGTAAGGATCTGTCATTTGACAGTGTCATTTCACATCGGCGATTCAGTTTTGGCTAGTATTTATTTTAATTGTGACCAGTACATATCTTTACATACTAGTAGCTATAGATTTGGGTACTAGAAGTTATTTTTTAGATACTGGTACCTAAAATTAGATGCTATGTTTATTAATAAAACACTCAAGGCCATTAAACAAGCACTACATCTTATTATTAAGATATTAGTATTTAATGATTAGGTACAAGTACTTATTAATAGTTACTGGTGGATGCTTAATAGACAATAGAGCTTGAATACTAATAATTTTGTTGGTACATACAAGTTATGTTACATGTAAGATTTTTAATCTAATCTACAGTGGCTGCTTTGACGAATCATAAAATAAGATTAAAAGTGTTAAAAAGCACTGATAACTTGAGTGATAACTGCTAGTATCATAATTAGTTTATCTCTCCCAGATATCCCTATGGAAGTCAATTACAAGGATTTTATTAACTTTTTGAATGGTTAATAGCCAATATTAAAATAAGCATCTAATATTTTACTAATATCTACTAGGAAACAGTATTTACAATTACTAGTTGAGAAATCTGATGTCAAAACGGCCTGCCATGAAGAGACTTGTTTTATAAAAAAAACGGAAAACTATTAGCAAAATATTCCCGAAGAGGAATATCTTTCTCAAAACCATGAGAAAATCAAAAACAGTTGTGTTTCAAAAATTAAGCTTTGAGTAAGATTTTGTTTGGATGCAGTAGCAAATCTTTCCACAACATGAAATCCGTTTCCAACTTGCATAAGTTTTGTATAATTCAGATATTTTGGTCAAAGCAAACCAAACAAACAGCATGAAAAGGTTAAAATATAAATTCCGACTACACCATTTATAAAAACAATGTATTAAAAAAGGTACCAAATTTACTTCAAATAACAATTCTTACTATTAACTAGTGGCTTAATACCTGCATACTATTACGATATTGGCTGTTTATCAGTACTTATAAAGTACATATTCTGCATTATCACAATCTTCTACCTTAACAGCTATTAATAAGCAGCAAATTGAGTTAATTGAGGCAAAAGGTACAGTTAATGGTTTATTAATAGCGAGAAATGTACCTTAAAATAAAATGTGACCAAAAAAATTTAAATTGTCAGAACATTAGTGGAATGTATTTTCTAGTCTTTACTAATGTTCTCAAAGTTATTGTAAGAACTAGGGCTGAAAGATACTAGGAAAATATGCGATATTGTTGTTGAGTGTTGTGATTACGATATTTCTTACGATCTATCTAACTTGGATAGCACTACTTTATTAGCAATTCAAAAAGATTATGCTATGATCATCCTAAAATAAACAAGTAATATATATTTTTCTGAGGCGAAAAAAACAATGTCAAAGTGCAAACATTTAGACTTTAAAACACAACAAATGACTGAAAAATGTAGATTCTTATTGGCTGTTGGCATTTTCCTCATTAGTATTTATTTTCAGCTCTAGGTTCACTTAACAGCACCTACTGAAGGGATGAAGATAGCCAAGCCTCGATCTGATTGGTCAGATTTGGATAAACAACCTACACTGTAAAAACATTCTAGGTGCCTTACATTTTTGGTTGAATAAAATAAAAATTTCTAGTCATCTCAACTTACATCACCCAAACTGACTAAAAATATTAAGTTAAACTTTGTATAAATTAAATATTTTTGTTGAAACCTGATTAACTTATTAAAATAATAAAATATGTTAATAAGCAACATAAAATATTTGATATTTTTGTCATTCAGTTTTTTTACAGTATATGCATGCAGCACACAAATACTAATGCTAATGCTAAAATTAATTTCATTTATTGCACTTCTCTGCAATACGGATATTGCATATACTATTATCGCAATAACGATAATTTTTCGATATATTGTGCAGCCCCAGTAAGAACAGTTATCTATAATTTAAGATTACATTGCAGGAATGTTAACTAAAGTTCTGCAAACACTCCCTGTTAGCTGGATACAATCTCTCTATCTCTCTGCATATCTGTCTATTATTCAGAGTTATTTTAAAGCCACTGCAATGCCGAGTTCTGCTTTCACCATCAACAGTTCAGAAGTTTGTATAAAACAGATCGCTGGCATTAGCTCTGATATCATCAACTACGTGTCACTCTCTCTGTGGGCATTTGGCTTAATTTGTTAAAGCCTGTGGATCATCTGTCACCCGGTGTGTCATTTATCAACATTACAAGTAAGTAAGTGTGCCTTGTTCTTTTGGAAACAGGTGTGACCAAAACATACAGTACAGCACTGATGCGTATACGGGCTAATCCGTCGTTAAACAAAAATAACTGTAGAATATTGTCCTCGTCGAGATGTGCAAATGAGTTTACAGTTAAAAACCACAGGAAAAGATATGCGAAGACGGGCAGTGTTGCTGGTAAGAGGCCCTTAACACCTTCATGCACTCACCTAGAGTACATGCAAACAAACAGTAAGAAATAAAAAACACTGCTATTGCTAAGAATTGTTGTAGTAACACTTTAAAATAATGCTGCATTTGTTAATGTATGTTCTAACATGAACAAACAATGAACAATACACTTATTACCGTATTTATTCATCTTTGGTAATGTTAGTCACTGTTGATCATCAGTGCATTAACTAATGTTAACAAGCACAACTATGGAATTTAATAATGCATTAGTAAATGTTGAACTATGATTAAAGGTGCTGTATGTAAGTTTTTGACTCTTCTAAAGCATAAAAATACCTTAATATGTTTGCAGGTATTTAAGAAACATGCCAAGTGAACATACTTGTTTATCTGAAAAACAACGCTAAAGTCAGATATTCTGCTTTAAAAAAAATGTCCGTTACGTGCCGGAAAGCTGTCTTTGTTTTGGTTCTTTTAACCCGCCCACAATAGCCAATTATATTTCAGCACCCCGGGTTGCCTTGTTAGAAAAACGCGTATTTCATTCATTCATTCAAAAAGCCTCTCAAAGAATGCACCTGTGACCGAAATGCAACCTCCAGTGGAGAATAGCAGACCTTGAAATGAGACGCAGATTCAGAGTTCCACATGAGGTTATTAATTAGCAAATAATATAAATATTACAAACGTAAACATTAGGTGAGCAGGTTACATTGTAACCCTGTGTCCTAACAACACGCTAAGTGATGAGATTTGCAGTGATAAGCACTTTGGCTGATTGCAACACGACAGAAATTTAAATACAGCCATTCAGAAGCACAGAACATGCACTCACTCACCAAATGGTAAGGTTTATAATCTAATTAATACATATTAAACCTCTTTAACATTATTAAATGCAGATGCTGAATTAATGATATGTGTTGGTTTTGAGTCACAGTATAGTCACAGATGGGGGAAACTGGAGCACCCGGAAGAAACCCACGCGAACACGAGGAGAACATGCAAACTCCACACAAAAATAACAACTGACCCAGCCAAGGCTCGAACCAGCGACCTTCTTGCTGTGAGGCGATAGCGCTACCCACTGTGCCACCGCGCTGCCCTTATTTTATTTTATATTATATTTAATCTTATTTTCCAATTATGTTTATCTGGAGATGCAGTCTATGTGTGTGTGTGCGTGTTTATATGTGTGTGTATGTACATAATATATTATTTTTGAGATATATATATATAAATATAAAAAAAAAAAAAAAAAAAAAAAAAAAAAAAAAAAAAAAAAAAAAAAATCACAAAAATAATATATTATGTACACACATACACACACAAATACACATACTTAAGAATGCCTAGGAAACAATGTATTTAGTAGGAAATTTATCTCAAATATATGTATGCAATGATGTCATTGTGTTTTGATACAAGTTGAACATTTCTTATGTGTTTTTATAATAAAGCTAAAAGGATATAAAATTTGAAAAATTAAAAGTGTTTAATTTGTATTCTGTATATGCTTTGAGGTTAAGAATTTTAAGTAGTTCTGAGTCAAGTAATTCAATTACTTATTTAGTAATTTACTTACCTTTCAGACAAAGTAATTAGAAAGTTATTTAGATACAACTTCAATGATGTAATGAGTAATTAGTAATAAATTCCTTTTTTTTTTTTTTTCAGTAACTTACCCAACACTGATTATATCGGCTTAATTTGTTGGAAATGCAACGTCATGCATGGATTCACAGCACATAATCAAACATGACCTTTTTTTTTTAGATGAGATTACTAAGCTAACAAGTAGACTTTTAGCCACACATAAATAAACAGAGCACAACATCATTCGCATCCGTACTAGTTTGTGTGAAAAGGTCACGGCCTGGAGCGAGACTTCTGGGAACAAACTAACTATACTAAAGTACTCCAGAAGTGCCTCGGGTGCTGCGTACGTGTTGAAGCAGCGGGACGAGTGTCATTTTTGACAGCGCTTTCACAATACTTCACTATGAAGTGGCAGCAGAGCGTGGCGCGCACACACACACATACATTACATACAGTACTGTGCAGAAGTCTTACACTACTAGTATTTTCACCAACACTGTTTTGAGGTCAGTAATTTCTATCTTTTGGTGTAATGTGTCAGTGAGAGATATCGGTTTACACTTAGAAACATAAAAAACTATGCACAAAAGCAATTTTAAAGGCAAAGGGTGCTCACAAATGTTGATTTAATTTAGCAAAAGATGATATTTTGTAAAATGTTGGAAACCTGTAACCATTGACTTCCATGGTATTGTTTTTTTTTTCTACAGGTTTTCACTTTTCTTTAAAATATCTTTTGTGTTTAATAAAAAGAAAGAAACACAAAGGTTGGAACCTCTTGAGTGTGAGTAAAAAGTTGAACAACAAAAAACAACTAAAGAATAACTAAAAATTTTCACTTATCCCTTTAATAGAAGTTAATTAAAAAATAAAATCTATTTATGACATTTTTGTGAACAATTATTCTTATTACCCCCATTCACACGTTAGCGTTAGCATTGACGATTCCCTTTTACTTTCAATGGAGTGACGTGAGCGTTGCCGACTGAATTGTGAATCTGTCAAGTCAAATTTTTGTCTATTGCCATTTAAAAAATTTCAACTTTTCAAGCGCCAATACAAGCATCAACCAATCAGATCGCTACATGCAAATACAAGTGCATATGTTAGCCAATCAACACCAGAGAATAGCGTTTTGTCAAAATGGAGGAAAAGCTTATTATAACAGTTGGTAAACACCTGGTGCTTTATGATGAATCTTTAAACACTACTACTGTGCTTTTTGTGTCAAGGTCTAAGCTGGATGTGATTGGCTGTCGTCACCATGAGGATTGCATCGGTGTAAGCTTTAGACCATCAAGCATTAATGGCAATGTCAAGCATTAACATGTGAAGTGTGAGTGTCTATGCATTAAAAATAGATTTAAATCACTATTTTGCTATACCATTGGCTCAGAATGATCGTTTTTGAATGATCTAACATTTCTGGTTGTACATGTTGCACACATCAATTAAATTTGAGCAATGCATTTTCAGTTGAATTTTGCAACTTTTAAAGAAACAAAATATATCTAGTTTACATATTAAAACTGTTGGAAACGGCAAAATGATATAATTTCAACTTTCAAACTTTCCCATATATCTTGGAAAATGCTAATTTAAGTATAGAAATCCACCAACATTTGACATATTCAGTTGCCATTTGTAATTATGTTTCAAAAATTTATTTTGCTACTCGTATGCTTTCAAATGATAATACATATCATTTGCAAATATGTTTTTAAAAATGCTACGACATGGCAGTCCTGTGTTTCCTCTTGACTTGAGTCATTGGTTTCATTACTTTATTTTTGTTTGTGCACTCTGATTCATAGTTGAACAGCCAATCAGAGCGCTCTTTCACTGACAGCCAATGACGATTCTACATGTCTAATCAAGTAAAATTCCTCCAATATGAGCCGATCAGGGCGCCGTGAGAAAGATCAAACAAACTAGCCGGACAGATGCTCACTGATGCTGACCAATGACTGACCATTGGCTTGGTGTGTCCCTGGCAGAGCAAGGATGAAATGAAATAAGAGCAACAAAGATAAAGTGTAGAGCACTTGTTGATAAATGATTATTTTTGTTAGAACATTGCATTACCAAATGCTGTCATAATAATAGAACAAATATTTTTAACTTTAACAATATTTATAACAAACATATCATCTACCCTAAGTGACAGAGGAAAAAACAAAAAAAAACAAATATATATACAAATATATGTGTGTGTGTGTGTGTGTGTGCGCGCGTGCGTGCGTGTGTGCGTGTGTAAATGTGTGCTGACAATTATAAACCATATTAAAAATATATGTAATATGTGTCAAACTAAATATGTAAATTATGTCTGTTCATTAATGTTTATTTAATATTATGTGAATTCTTTTGATTTGATTCATTCAGATTTGATTGTACACTCAGTGAATCATGTAATCATGTACTGGAGACTCGCTCTGAATAGATCATTTGAATCATTAAGTTGTTAACTTGAGAACAGTTCAAAACAGGTCAAATCACTCCAGTCCCCAAATTAATTGTCCAATGCAATTTGTGAAACGATTTATCCAGTTAACTGAACAAAAATCACCTTTATACCAAGCAAACCCTAGTATCGCATCTCTGAGCATGTGATGATTGTTTTCCTCTGCTTCATTTAAGAAATGTAGTGGAGTAAAAATAAAATGATTCAGATTTTTAGCGAAGTAAACATAGTTATTTTCTTAAAATGAATCAATACAAATTGTACTTATGTAAAATACTGAAATAAAAAAAACACTTAATTACTGTCCATCACTGCACTGAAGTATTTAAGACATTGTTTGAAAGCATTCTCAGTTTGTCATGTTTATTCATGATGATTTTGTGCGGAGCACAAAAATCTAACTGGATTTTTACAATTAACAGCAAAAAATTATGTTTGGAAATGTAAACTGATATTTCCCACAGACACACTACACCAAAAGATACAAATAATGGCTCAAAACCATTTTTTGTTGTTGGTGGTGAAAATACTAGTAACCTAAGGCTTTTGTAAAGTGTAGGTAATAGCATTTACTCTGTTAGCATGTTAGCAAACAAACGTAGAACAGCAACAACATTAGCTAGCTGCGTCGGTTGCTAATCACTATTATTTGTCTGCTTGACTTGTTACAATCTTACACTGATATTTTTGATAACGACTGATCAGATAAGAAGTGATTGGCTGCGGCCCGCGCTGCTAATTTCACACACCCAACCCAGTGGTAGGAAATACTGCTAATGTTTTTTTTTACCACAGCAATTTGCTCTTAGCTGCTGGAAGATCCCTCACAGAGCATTTCACAAACTTTATCCGAAACCACACAACCTAAAGCTAGCAAATTAATAAACTAAACAACTGCTATAAACTAATATTGAGCTATGGCAAGCAGCTTTAACATTTAATCTATTAAATATATTTATCTATGTTCATGTTGCTAGTACATATTTTGTTATAAGCATCTTTTCAATTAATTACTACAGATTTTTAGGTAGGCCTATACTTATACCTTAAAAAAAGATTAGTACTTCTTCGTTAGAAGATTACATTACTACATATTAGATACTAGTACTTATTCACTAGAAACTAGTACATATTAAATAGACACTAGTAAGTATTCATTGGTTAGTTCAGTAGTGACAACAAGCTATTCTGCTGTTACCAGTACCAACTTTTAAAGTTTGCCACAAACCTCTGTGGGAATCAGTCATTAAGATATCAACTATTCCGATTTGACTAGTATATATTTTGGTTACACTTTAGTTTTATTAACAATTCACACCATTTACTACTAGCTTATTACCTACCTACTGTACATGTATTATTAAAATATTAACTGTTTATTAGCACTTCGAAGCTTATTTTACATCACTAATCCTATACCAAATATCTAAACTACTACCTTACTATTACTAAGCAGCTAATTAATAGTTTGTTGAACTAAAATTCTTAGTTAATGATTTGTTAATGGCTTGTTAATAGCATGAATTGTACATTAAATAACGTGTGGCCCATATTTTTATGTAGTAGAACATAATTTTTAAATATTCATTAGGTACTAGTACTTATTTATTTTTGACTCTGATACCTATTAATAGATACATGTACTTAGTTAGTTACTAGTACTTATTTAGAAATTCTTACCTATTAAATATACATATTTTTGTGTATTAATACTATTTTTTATTCAATAGATTCTAGTTCAAGGCGCTTGATAATAGATATATACTAGTACTTGCATAATGGACAGCAGTAGTTATTTATTAGGCACTAGTACTATTTATTTGAGATAATATTTTGTAATTATTAATAGTTATAATTCTTACCTTATTAGTCACAACCACTTTTCCACAAGTCTTATTTTATGACTGTAGTCCAGACCAAAAAAAAGTCATGTGCACCCCTGGTTATATATGGATATATTATTTAATTTCTGTAAGATACGAAAAACATAAAAAGCACTGTGTATTTTAGAAATATCTTTGTTATATTGTATTCGTGCTTTCGCTTGTGATTTGTTTTTTCTTTATTTCCATTTTACAGTCTCCTGTTTTTTTACTGAACATATACTGAACTAAAACCTTGATATGAACCAAACAATCTGTACAATTGCACCCATATAGCAGGGCAAACACTGTGGTCACATGCAGTATCGTGATCAGCAGCCATTGATTTTGTATTATTGCCAGAATTTGGCTCTTTGAGAAACCTATGCAACATATCACAGTATTTATTCACTTTGTTAATAAAAGTAAAGTAATTTATTGTTAGTTCATTAATGTTCACTAATGTTAACAAGCACAACTTTAGATTTTAATAAAGGATTAGTAAATTATGAACTATGATTAAGTATTACTCCATTTTTGTTCATGTTAGTAAATACATTTAACTAACTTTAACTAATGAACACTTATTGTAAAGTGTGACCAAAAAAATACTATCAACTAAAAAATTTCTAGGTTTTTTTTAACAATTAGCTAGTAATAAGTACCAATAATGAGTAAATACTTTCAGAATAAGTACTAGTGTCTATTTAATAAGTACTACTTACAAATAGTATTTAATAAATAGGTACCAATATCTTTTTAAAATGCATCTAAAAATCAAGAAATAGTTACCGGTAGAGCTTGCGAATGGAAAGCACATTGGAGTTGAAGAGCACCTGCCTTTCTTTCTCTCTCACACACAGTTTAAGGTGCAGTTAGGACATTAATGCACACACACAAACACACTTCATGAGGGTTGTGCTGAGAGTGTATTTTCCCATCGTCCAAGCACTGCTAGTGTTTAGACTGTAAACAAGTGTGTGTGAGAAAATCACCACAGGGCTTCAGCTTTGCATTCTTAGGGGAAAAAAGCCATGCTGGTACACATACATAAACACATTTTAAATTTAAAAGAAGTATGGCAAGCCATTTTAACATTTGAACATTTTCTAGTATTTAATTTTTAAATACTAGCATTTTTTCCATTAAGTACTAGTATTTATTTCATATTTACAACAAATGCTAGTGTTTAGTTCATACATTACCTACTAGTGATTTATTAGATAATAGTATGCATTTACTAGATACTGGTAACATTAAGGTACACTGTTAGCAATTTCCTGTAAAATCTACAGTAACTTACTAGCTGCAGTTTGCCAGTAATTTACAGTAAACTAATTGCAGCAAAAATACTTTATTTACATTTACGGCACTATTTATCTTGATATTTACAGTACTGTATATCTTTACTGTAAAATATACAATAATTTTAACAAGGCAACGTTAAGATACAGGAACATACTGCATACTGCAACTGCCCCGCATTAAAATACTGTGTAATTAACAAACAAAAAAACATTAACAGTGTAAACACTAGTACTTTGTGATTAGTCAACTATTAATACTAAAAGTGACTAGAACATATTATATTGTTACTAGTAACAGCTTTGCTTGATTTTTGTTTGTTTGTTTTTTTCATTCTGACTATTCAGTTTTAACTAGTATTCCAGGTCTGACTGGTTATTTTTAATTACTAGAACTTAATATCATCTATTCATTTCCGACAAGTAATTATTAAATAGTAATTCATTAAATACTTGTAATTGTTCATTAGATAGTAGTTGTACTTATTCATTAGATACAAGTATCAGATTAATAGATTGGTAATTGGTAGTTATTTATTAGGTACTACTAATTATTTATTTAAAACTAGGGCAACACTTTAAGTTAAGGTGACATAGTTACATGTTCCATGCACTTACTATGGTAATTACAAGGAATAATGCACAATTACATGTAACTAACCCAAAACTTAACCCAGATTCTAACCTCAACCATATTGACCTCATTCTTAACTAACAAGCGGAAGAATCTTTTTGGCTCAAGACTTCTGGTCTTAATCACTTCCATTGATTTTCAGACGCTAAAAGCAGCTCGTTATGCTGCCTGATGTTGCAAACTGAAATTTTCTAATTATATTATTATATGTATAGTCATTATATACAGTCGTGGCCAAAAGTTTTAAGAATGACACAAATATTAGTTTTCACAAAGTTTGCTGCTAAACTGCTTTTAGATCTTTGTTTCAAGTTGTTTCTGTGATGTACTGAAATATAATTACAAGCACTTCATACGTTTCAAAGGCTTTTATCGACAATTACATGACATTTATGCAAAGAGTCAGTATTTGCAGTGTTGGCCCTTCTTTTTCAGGACCTCTGCAATTCGACTGGGCATGCTCTCAACTTCTAGACCAAATCCTGACTGATAGCAACCCATTCTTTCATAATCACTTCTTGGAGTTTGTCAGAATTAGGGGGGTTTTGTTTGTCCACCCGCCTCTTGAGGATTGACCACAAGGTTCTCAATGGGATTAAGTTCTGGGGAGTTTCCAGGCCATGGACCCCAAATTTCAAAGTTTTGGTCCCCGAGCCACTTAGATATCTCTTTTGCCTTATGGCACGGTGCTCCATCATGCTGGAAAATGCATTGTTCTTCACCAAACTGTTGTTGGATTGTTGGAAGAATTTGCTGTTGGAGGGTGTTTTGGTACCATTTTTAATTCATAGCTGTGTTATTGGGCAAAATTGTGAGTGAGCCCACTCCCTTGTATGAGAAGCAACCCCACACATGAATGGTCTCAGGATGCTTTACTGTTGGCATAACACAGGACTGATGGTAGCGCTCACCTTTTCTTCTCCGGACAAGCCTTTTTCCAGATGCCCCAAACAATCGGAAAGGGGCTTCATAGGAGAATATGACTTCCCAGACCTCAGCAGTCCATTCGCCATACTTTTTGCAGAAGATCAATCTGTCCCGTATGAAATGACTAGTCTAAATGGCCTCAGTAACATTTTAACATATGTAGTTGTGTCTAATAATACTAGTAGCTAATAGATACTACTTACCATCTAACATTTCATTCATTCATTTTCTTTTTGGCTTAGCCCCTTTATTAATCAGTGGTCGCCACAGTGGAATGAACCGCCAACTTATCCAGCATATGTTTGCAGCGGATGCCCTTCCAGCTGCAACCCAGCACTGGGAAACACACATACACTCTCGCATTCACACACATACACTACGGCCAATTTAGCTCATTCAATTCACCTATAGCGCATGTCTTTGGAATGTGGGGGAAACCCGAAGCACCCTGAGGAAACCCACGCGAACACAAGGAGAATATCCAAACTACAGAAACGCCTACTGACTCTTTGAGGCGACAGTGCTACCCACTGAGCCACTGTTCTGCCTAGCATGTAACAAATAAAGTACAGGTACTCATTGAAGTAGTACTAATATCTAATAAATAATAATTCATATCAACTGGATGAAAAGTGGGCGGTGCGGTGGCGCAGTGGGTAGCGCTGTCACCTCACAGCAAGAAGGTCGCTGGTTCGAGCCTCGGCTGGGTCAGTTGGCATTTCTGTGTGGAGTTTGCATGTTCTCCCCGTGTTCGAGTGGGTTTCCTCTGGGTGCTCCGATTTCCCCCACAAGTCCAAAGACATGCGCTATAGGTGAATTGGGTAAGCTAAATTGTCCGTAGTGTATGTGTGTGAATGAGAGTGTATGGGTGTTTCCCAGTGATGGGTTGCAGCTGGATAGGCATCTGCTGCATCAAACATATGCTGGATAAGTTGGCGGTTCATTCTGCTGTGGTGACCCCTGATTAATAAAGGGACTAAGCTGAAAAGAAAATAAATGAATGAATGAATGAATGAAAAGTAAGAATTTATTTTATTGTGTGTTTCTATAATAACAATAAATTATGCATAATTATACGCAACTAATGCTGAATCTAAAGTGCAAAGCTAAAATGCTAAATCTAAATTTTTGTATTTAATAAATAAGAATAATAGTAACCATTTAATAGGTACTAGTATAGAATGATAGAACTAAAATCTAAAAATATGAGTTCTCATACAGATAACTACTTTTATATTAAAATATGGAATACATACTAGTTAAAACTGAATGTAGTTTATTGGTATAACTTAGTACTTAAATATGTAGTTTTGAATAAAGATTACTACTTAATAAATAATAACTAGTATCTATATGATAGGTACTATAATTATATGTACAAGTATCCAAAAAAGTACTAGTACCTAACAAATAACTTATTAGAAAATACATTTCATTAGAAATATGTGCTAGTCACAACTGGAATACATACTGTTAAACTGAATAGTTGATATCTGAATGACAGTTTTTCATAGAAGTACCAATATGGTATCTTAAGGTACCAATATGTTAAGGTAGTCTATAATATGGTGTACTGCAAAACAGCAACATTTAGCATATGTTGCTGTTTTGAAGTATAACATTTAGCATACCATTTATCACATTTAACACATTTTAAAAATGTAAATCTTTAAAGTTTGTCACTTCCAGCTAAAAGAATCAGTGATTTTTGTGACGTCATTCGTACTTCAGCTTCTCATCAAATCTTTCAACCAATCAAATGCTCTCTAGTATTTGACATGTCCTGTGCCCTTCAAGACACTGTTGCTGATGCTGAAATTGACCATTAATTCACATGCCAAAGCGCTTTCAAACTGAGGGTTTACCAACAGCTCTCACTGACAGATGCTGTGATATAAACAAATTGCTACTGGTTGTTCTTTTAAAGCGGGAGTGGCTGCTCTATGCCCCGCCCTGGTTTCTTTTTTCAATTGAGATTACGTCAAACAATGAACATAAAATGCACATTTCAAAGCACTTCACAGGAACACTAAACTTCTTACTAGTATCCATAGAAAAGTTTGTAATCACCAATGAAAAAAGTACTAATTCAACTAGATTAGTTCGAGTATCTAATAAATAAGTAGTAACTAACAAAGAAGTACAAGTATCCTTTGAAAACATACTAGTAGTTAAAGAACAAGCTAGCGCATATTGTTATTCTTAAGGCGAACAATTAATCCATGCAATTTAATCCACTGAAAACTAATGTTTGTTTTGGTAATCTTCAATCAAAGTCTGACCATTTGCTTCCGCATTTGGAATGGCGGTTCTTTTCTGATGATGTCATTTTGATGGCTTCAGTCACAATATTCCTAATCACACCAGTTGTAAGCACATCAACATACTAATATAAAAGTCTTAGCAAATTACACTTTACGCGAACTTTAATAAAAGCAGAAGCAGGTTTATAGATTCATTGTTAAATCAGCTTGCCATAAAAAAGGTGGCGTCTTTATATCTGCGTGTCCCCTTTTGGTGGAGCCAGTCTAGATGGAGTAAGTTGGTTACAAACTATCCAAAGACTACTCTGGGGTAAATTATATTTCATTAGGGTAATGACATAAGTGGCCTACACTCTCTGAAGCTCATTAAGATGTGGCTGCTTGATAAACGTGTTCTCCGGCTTGCTAACTTCATAAAGACTAATGGGAAGCAGGACAACAGTAGCACTGCTTCAACCATTAAAATAACCATTGGTCATAATGACATCACAATTACACTTCTGATAGTTGGACAAACTGTAGTAGATGGGAACTTCTTTATGCCAAAGTTTGTAGTTAAACGTTAGCTTTGCTATTAGATCAGCGAGTGGGGTTGTTTGTATTTGTGATAAAATTAATGCTTGTTGAAATTTTTTTTTTTTTTTTTTTTCAGTACATAAAGTTTTGTATATAAACATAAAATAAAAGAGAAAATGTCTTTGATATGGACTGGAATGTTTCAGTGCTGTTGCTGTATATTATAACAATTGTATTTATTAATTTATTGATATATTAAATAGTTTGGACTGGTCAAACAAGGATCATAAAGTAATATAATAAATATTTATTAAAATATCTATTATAATTTTTTTAAATGTATTTTAAAATTAATTTTAGTTTTTTTTTTACATTTATTCATATATTCATTTGTATCAAAAAATATTTAGCTGAATAAAATCTGTGAAATATTAAATAAAGTTTTCAGACCAACTAACTAAGTTGTTGTTTTTTGTTTTTGTAAGGTTTTTAGTTTTATTCAGAAAAATGGTTGCCATCAAACATTCTATTTGAATCAGATTAATCAATTTAAATAAAAACCTTCAAATCCTTTTCTAAAATAAACAAACAAACAAACAAACAAACAAACAAACAAACAAACTAATTATATATATATATATATATATATATATATATATTTCTTGTTCTTTTTGAAAACTTGATCAACTGAGAAGCTCAGTAAACATAATTATTATTATTTATTTATTTTTTTAAAGTAAAACACAAAAAATAAATAAACAAATAAAAAATAAATAAAATGTTGTAGGATTTACTCTAAAACAAAGTCACCTAGATATTAGCAGATTTCACAAATAATTAAAAATCAATAAGAAAGAAAATTAAACAATATTAAATTAAACTAATGTGAAAATCGATGCTAAACATTTTAATAATCTGTCATTAATTTATTCATTCATTCATTCTTCAGTTTTTTTTAATAACATTGTATCTCACTTAATTTTGATTCATAATTAAAATATTTAAATCTCTTTTCCACTGAGTTCTGCCTTCACTCCAGTAAGTAACTTGAGAGTGCACGTTTGAACTTTTCTTTGCTGTGTGTGTATACATGTGTGTTGAAATATTCATGGTGTAAAACAAATTCCACCTGCATTTCCACATCACACCTGCTACTTTCTGTTGCGTGATGGAAAGCTAACTGAAACATTACCCCTTTTCCTTACAGGTCATTTACCACGGTCATGTGCCAAAACGGTCATAAACCACTTCTGGAGTCCTTCTGGAACAGGAAGGGCCATTGCGATGACTACATCAACTGCTACGCCAATTGCACCAAGTATTGTTTGGACGTCTAGCTGGATCATTACACCACAGGAAGGCACCAGGAAGCCCAGACTCGCTCATTCCAGGAGCTTGTTTGATAATGGACTAACAAGCATGAGGAAAAAAAATTCTAAATCCCACATTTCTTAGAAAGGTCCGAACTGTAGAGGATGAACACGACCACACAATATAGTGTAATGGAAGGATGTCATGTTTAGATTAGCCACATTACAGCAACTCAATACACACGTTTGAGTATTAAAATGTCCCTCATTAGTTTTATCAGATGAATCTTTTTTTATGTGTGTGTGGTTCAGTCCATTTGGAGAGAAAGTAATATCACAGAAAGCTCCACACCCAGAACACTTAAAGCAATCTGACAAGACTTTTTAGTAAAATACCTCAGTAGACAATGAGGAGGAAATAGTAGGGATGTTGTATTGTTTCCATTAAAGGCATATTTATGATGACAAAGTGCTTGTTTTTTGCATTTTGGAGATGAGAGGGAATACTTTTTTTCTTTTACAGTATATTGTGATTTATTTTTAGATTTGAACCATATATTTCTTTTTTTTTAATTCTTTGTTTATTGGTTTAAATGAACATAAAAACAAACAAAGCAAAAATGAGATGAACATACAAACAAAAACAAAAAAAGGACAAAAACAAGGATAGAGGGAATACTTTTGAGCCAAAAGGAATGGTTAAAAGAAAGGATTTACTCACTGTTTACTCATGTTGTTTAACACGTTAAAGATGTGAGGATTATTCATTATGCTTTTTTCCATCAGATGAAAGCAAAGATTGCCTGATGTTTATCAAGCTGAAAAAAACCAACAAACAAACAAAAAAGAAGCACCTTAAAGAAATGATGCAAATTTTTCAAACGGACATTGAACAGTCAGCCATTCATATTCAAAAATCAACTTATTATTTATGCATTCATTAGTGTTCATAAATACATACATACTGGTTCTTTTTAACATTTATTTACAGTTTTTGAAATATATTTTGTAAAAATCTAATTCATGTTTGAATTAACCATTATTTTATTTTTAATAAACAAAAAAAAATGAATTGAATATAATACAATCAGAGGACCAGCTTTGTTATATGACTGTTCAAGGTAAAGAAAGAAAGAAAGAAAATAATCAATTACGCTTTATTATTTATATATACTGACTGATTGAATCAAATGACATTAGTTCTGTTGTTGGATATACACCAAATGCCGAGTGAACATATAGACTCCTGACATCCAAGACACAGAGGACATTGCGGTCTGATTCCATTTTTGAAGAAAATGTGCTGAAGAATGTGAATATTTGGGAAAATTTATACTTTAAACCAGACTTAAGGTCAGTTTCAGGAGAATGTCAGTACCAGATCCAGTACATCATGCTTTAAACTTCATATTCTAAACAAGTTGCTTCAAACTTTGAGAATGTTTCCAAATTTTCTTCTTTGCATTTGCTTGTCAACATGCTAAAAAGCTAATGTGGCAAACATTGCAATGTCTGTATTCACAGGGACCACAGCTAACGTTCTTATTTTATCCCCAAAACACTTACTGTTACAAACCTATTAAACGCACATTTATTATGGGCTGTATGATCAGGTGACAAACTTTTTAAATTTTTTGAAAAGATAAAAGGGTTGTAATAAAAATGTCCTCAACAACTACATAAATGTATCTATAAATGTCTAGTTGCAACATCTTCCTCTCCGAAATGGTCTGAATATGTGAAGCTTTATTCCACCGCTGATCGTTACTGAAATTTTTTGGCAAGTTTTGCATACCTGTCAACATTGGGATTGGGAAACAAGGGAAATCCCTCCTCATAAATAAACAACAGTTGGTAAATAAACAAACAACAGTGAGTGGAATCGGTCCATATTTTAGTAAAAAAAAAAAAAAAGGAAATTACAAAAAATATAAGGTGCAAAACATTTAACAAATTATAGCCTATTGAAATAAATAAAACTGAATCAAGTAATCAAACCTTAACACTTTTCGTCTCTTTATGAATTAAATTTACATTGATTCATATTACAAGTTACTACAGTTGTTCCGTGAAGAGCAGGAATATCTCATTTTCATTTGTTGTGTGATCACACACATTGAATAACAGAGGTGCCACTTTAAGACTGTATGTATAGATCTATATTGACATGCATTCAAATAATTTCAGAAAAAAAAAAAAAAAACAGTTTATGCTCAATAAAAGGAATAGTTCACCCAAAAATGAAAATTGCCCATAATTTGCTCTCTTCTCTCAAGTGGTTCTAAACCTTTATGAATTTATTTCTTCTGCTGAACACACAAAAAAATATTTTTTAAAAAATAACGATACCCATCGACTTCAATAGTAGGGAAAAAATTCCTATGGAAGTCAATATGTGCCAGGCAACCAGTATTTTTCCAAATAACTTTGTGTTCAACTCAAACACAGGTTTTGTTGTGAACGGTGAGTAAATGATGACTAAATTTTCATTTTTGTTTTGGGTGAACTACCTCTTTAAGACACAATTAGTTGCATTTAAGATAAAACAATGACAGTCATTTTGACAGATGTGTGTATATTTGTCTGTTTAACGACAGCAGTCTGGAATATTTTTTTTTAACAACAGACGACACTCTAGAATAGTTTTTAAAGAGCTGACGGTGCTCTATGCTAGTTTTTAACAGCACACGAAAATCTAGAAAAGTTTTAAAAGCAGATGGCACTCTAGAATTTATTTTTTTTGCACTCTAGAATAGTTTTTAATAGCAGATGATGCTCTAAAATAGTTTTTAAAGAGCTGACAATGCTCTAGGCTAGTTTTTAACAGCAGACGGCAATCTAGAATAGTTTTAAAATCAGATGGCTCTCTAGAATAGTTTTCTGGCACTCTAGAATAGTTTTAATAGCAGATGATGCTCTTGAATAGTTTTTAAAGAGCTGACAATGCTCTAGTTTTTAACAGCAGATGGCAATATAGAATCGTTTTTAACAGCAGAAGGCGATCTGGAATAGGTTTTAACAGCAGATGGTGCTCTAGAAAACTTTGTGATGGCACTCCAGAATAATTTTTAACTACAGATGACACTAGAATATTTTTTAAAGAGCTGATGTGCTCTAGGCTAGCTTCACACCAGACGACAATCTAGAAAAAGTTTAAAAGCAGATGGCGCTCTAGAATATTTTTTAACAGCAGACCGCACTCTAGAATATTTTTTAACAGCAGATGGCACTCCAGAATATTCTTTAACAGCAGACTTCCTTCTAGGATAGTTTTTAACAGCAGATGGTGCTCTAGGATATTTCTGAACCATACACTCAAATGCTCATGAGGAAGAGTGTTTGTTCGGCTGAGACATGCAAGTTGGCTTTTATGTCACGAGATAAATGTAAACAAAGTTCACTATGAACACTCTTGTAATTCACTTAAATATAACTGTATTAACAAACTGGATAAAATCAGAGTACGTAGAGTGTTTATAAAGCATACAGCACCACCTGCTATTAATTAATGATTATCCGAATCGATTCAAGAGAAAATATTGTTTCATTTTGAAAATCCTAAAACCAATGCAGAATCTATTTCTCAAACAATGTTTCACCATAGCTCTAGTGAAAACAGCGATGCTGTTTCAAAAAAAGACTCATTTGTCTGAGCATTTAAAAAATACTCAGTACCTCGCTGGAAAAATGCGGCACTTCCATTGACAACAACAATAGAAAAATAAAATACTCAGGGAGAAAAAAAACACTTTAGTGGACACATCCCCTATCTTAACGAAATATGATTTGATAGTAAGGGAGATGGTGCATGGCTTTAAAGAAAGGGAATGGAATGAAACCCTTTTAATGACCAATTTGTGCTTTCATAATCTCTTAAAGCGAAAATTAAAGTTGAAAATATTATTATTTTGCAAAGCTCTTGTCAGCCCCTAGTGGTTTGGCAGTACTATGCATATAGGGAGCATCAAATCTGTGTAGATGTTACTGTCACCTGTTTTACACCCTGTGGGATATTTTAAAAATATGTGGGACTAAATAGGAAAATATTTAAATAGGATAATAGCGGGTTAGAATTGCAAGAAGAATTGTTAGAAGAGGGTTGACAGGAATGGATTTGCTTGTTTTGTTGTTTCTGGAATATCAAAATAGGCTCTGCCCTCTTCTGGAAAGCAACAGCTCATTACGGGCACAATAACATATTTTGTTTGTTTTGCTTACATCCAAATAGGAACAATTTTGACAATTAAAATAAATTAAATTGTGTGGGTATTTTAAGCTTAAACTGACATATCCTGGGGACACAAGCTATTTATTTTACATGTTATGAAAAGGCCTATAATATGTCCCCTTTAAATAATGTTAAGTGTGTTGAAATATACACTCAGACACTATCTTTAATAATTTAGATATCCACAAATACTCTTTATACTCCCACAACACAGCTTGATGAGAGCATAATGGTTTGTTTCAACAGTTTTCAAGAGCTCAACTGCCTTAAACGCCGATGAGTGACTGGGAGGAATGAGAGGCAGAAACACAACAAACTGGAAAGTCTAGTTGCGGAGCCAGAAGTTTGCATAACAGCATGAAGGAGGGGGTTTTCTCTGACTATATCACACCTGTCCATCAATTACAGCCTAGTCATTCCTGGCTCCAACAGCTCTTTAATAGCTGTGCACAAATAAGTTTATCCGGCCGCCACACAGACACTCGCTTCAGGATACAGAAACAGAAAGAAAGCGATAGCAGCTCAGACAGAGAGCATTAAAGAAGTTTGTTTACATTGAAACTAGTTTACTTTCAGAGCTGTCTTAATGATGACTTTTACAGCTTATGAAATGCTAAATATGTAAAGTACGCAGCAATTTGTCTTACTTCAGAGCATCGACATTGTTGGGGTTATATTTTTGCCTACATGGCATAGAGATGATGAGGGTTTGACAATGTGATGTCTGTATATTTTGACTAAACACTGGAAGCAACCAATACATTTGCTCTAAAATAGATTTTCTAATTACATCCTTAAAAAGCACTTTAAAAATCACTTTATCCTTCTTATTTATTATTATAAATTATTTTAATTTAGCTTTTTTTATTTGATTTATGTTAAGATTATTTTACCACTTTGTTTTATCAACTAAACCATATTAATAATAAAATTTAATAACATATTTATTTGATGCTGCTGTTTGTCTATGCCCTGAATGAATTTATCATTAATTAATTTTATTTATTTGCTTGCTCATTTGTTTCGCATTTCAACCATTGTGTTATTTATTATTAATATTAATAATAGTAATAATAATAATAATAATAATAATAATAAGAATTAGTAGTAGTAGTAGTAGTAGTAATAGTAGTTGTAGTATATTAAGTATTCTTACCTGCTTCACAACTTTAGTCCACTCATAGCCAGCAGTCAGATCTGAATTTGGTTTTTCAGTGTAATGTTTTCAGCTGCACAGGTGAACAAAAGACCTGAGCAATCTAGGTTTGACACCTCACTGGGTGAAAGACGAACAGAATGTCGAGATGTGATGTTTTGGGGTAAAGAGCCAAATGTAAGTGCTGGATGTGGTTTTGATGTCTAAAGGTTTTCAATGAGGGTCTCAAACCCAACAAAAAAAAAAAGTGTGAGATTTATGCGCAGTGAAGTGGAAGTGTGCACAGTGAACGCCTTTGTTGGGGTTTTCGTCAAACCATATAAATGCTCTTTACACACTAAAAACAACAATACACAACCACATTTACACACACACAAAATATATACCTGCTATTTACTAACTAACACTTACCAGAACACACCCACACACAAACCATATACCTGCACTTTACACACCAAAACCAACCAGAACACACACACAAACAATATATCTGTTCACAGTAATGTGAAAAAGTGTTTGCCCCCTTATAGATTTTTCAGATTTCACCACTTATGTTACAGATCATCAAACCAATTTAAATTTGGTTTAAGTCAAAGATAACAAGTAAACATATCATGGAGGTTTTTAATGACCTGACAAAGTGAAGATCTACCATTCTGTAAAATGATATAAAGGCAATTCTAAACCTATGGGACTGTAGTTGACCATAGTGAGAGTAAGTATCTACAAATGGCAAAAACATGGACCAGTGGAGAACCTTCCCAGGAGTGGCTGGTCAATCAAAATTACACCAAAAGCGCAGCAACAACTCATCCAAGAGGTCACAAAAAATGCCACAACAACATTCAAAGAACTGCAGGCCTCACATGCCTCAGCTAAGGTGAGTGTTCATGACTCCACCATAAGAAAGAAATTGGGCAAAAACGGTTTGCATGGCAGAGTTCCAAAATGAAAACCACTGCTGAGCAAAAAGAACAAAGGCTCTAATTTGTTTTGCCAGAAAATATCTTGATGACCAAAATTTTGGGGAAAATACTTTATGGACTGACGATACAAAAGTTGAAGATGTGTGTCCCATTATATGAGGTATGATATGAAGTAACATCGCATTTCAAAAAAAGAACACCATACCAACAGTCAAATGTGGTGGTGGTAGTGTGATGGTCTGGGGCTGTTTTGTTGCTTCAGGTCCAGGAAGACTGGCTGTGATAAACAGAACCATGAATTCTGCTGTATACCAAAATATACTGAAGGAGAATTTCTGGCCATCTGTTAGTGACCTCAAGCTGAAGCGAACTGAACTTGGGTTCTGCAGCAGGACAATGATCCAAATCATGCTAATATTTCCACCTCTGAATGGCTGAAGAAAAACAAAATGGAGACTTTGGAGTGATCTAGTCAAAGTCCTGACCTGAATCAAATTGAGATGCTGTGGCATGACCTTAAAACGGCAGTTCATGCTCGAAAATCCTTAAATGGGGTTGAATTACAACAATTCTGAAAAGATGAGTGGGCCAAAATTCCAGCGCTGTAACAGATATGTTGCAAGTTGTCAAAAACGCCTAATTGCAGTTGTTACTGCTAAGGGTGGCCCAACCAGTTGTTAGGTTTGGGGGCAAACACTTTTTTTGCTTTTCCTTAATAATAAAAATTTATTTTCAATTCATTTCAAAATGGCATTATGTGTTTACTTGTATATTTATACTAATATTTAAATTAGTTTGATGATCTGAAACATTAAAGTGTGACAACATGCAAAAAAAAGAAATCAGTAAGGGGACAAACACACCAACACCAACTAATATGGGCTCATTCTACACACATGCATAGGACACAGACTGTCTGTTGTTTCTGCACATACTTTATTTGACAGCTGTTTGTTTGTGACTTTGATGTATTGAACAAAGCTGTAACACTTCACTGTAGCTGGTGTCAGGATGATTGCATGTTTCACATATTTTTTAGGTCACAACGAATTTTTAGAGGCCCAGTAACACATAGCGGTCACACACAGATGATTTCACACAATGACAGATTAACCTCTGAACTCAGGAGTTCAATAACACTGAAAATGATATGCACCTGAAAAAAATTTCTTCCTCAAGTAACCTAAGACAATCTGTAGCATTTGGTATAGCATCACATTATCTGGCTAATTGAAGTCATACATATCAAGCATGACTTCATCTCAATTTAATTGCATGCAGTTATTAATTTTTATTTAATAAAATTAAATTTTTACATGAAACGTACACTTGCATTTGTAAAGATATCAATAGCAATGCACCGAACATTAAGTTATTACATATTTAGGAAATAATTGATGATGGACCATTTAATTATTTGAAATTATTCCATGGTATGTTGAAATTCTTAATTCTAATTGACTGAAAGATGTGTTAAAAATCATTTAATGCACAAATAGTTCCAGTCAATTTTGATTACAGTTTGAAATAAATGCTCTTCTACACTAGCAGTAACCATGGTAACAGTAACAGTTGCCAGAGCCCTCATTACTTTGCTTAATCTCGAGGATACCAACATGTGCTTCACCTGGGAGCCAATGGGATCCTTAAAAATGTGAAGAGGTAGCTAACGCATGTTACTATGAGCTATTAGATATGCCTGTGTCATTTACACACGCACACACGATGTCTCTCTAGTGCAAGCCCTCTCTCTGTGTCATTACAAGGCAAAGAAAAACAGAGGCTATAGAAGCCCAAGTAGAATTGTCTTCTTTTGAATCATTATTTTCTAATAATTCAACGAACTATTATTCCACTTATACTACGGTTCCCACAGCTGCAACATTTCAGACATTTGTCAGATGTTTGTCCTCAAATTGCTCCTGAATGTAGATTTATTTTCTTACACATGTCATCTTAAGCCTTTTGTTTTGATTTGATTTTTTAAAGTTGTAGGCTGTGACATAGCTCAGCGTAGTGATATGAAACTGTAATGCGGTCAAGAACTGTCTGGAACTTCTTTAGCTGTGCATTTATCAGCCAATCAGGATCAAGCAATCAACAGCGGCATATTATAATTGTTTCTAATATTACTTATTTGACTTTATTTTTTTATTTTTTTCCTAATTAAGTAATTATTATTGTTCCTATTATATATTATTCATATTATTAAATAGTGTTGGAAAACAGACACTGGATAGCAATTAAATGTAAAACAGACCAGAAAGTGGAATATTCAAGCAAACAAATGCATGCGTACACACACACAGATGGTAACACAGTACTGTTATTAATAACTTCCCTTTCTGTTGCATGAAGACAGTAGGCAGGTATTGATCTGAATAAAAAACTATGTATAGAAAAGAGCAGCGTTTGGCTTATATATTGTAGTATATATTATTTCATAGATTATGACATTTATAAAGAACATCTTATTAGTATTTGTAATTATTCTTATTTTGTATTCAGTTTTATTGTTTCTATTTAAATATTACCTCTAATATTTTTATTACCAGCAAAATCATTATTTTATATTCTAATAAATCTTACCAGAGAACATATGCATAAAAAGTGAATATCCTTTTTTAAAAGAGTTAGCAATATATTTTAAGATAAATATAAACATTTTTTCTTTTAATACCACCTATAATATAATATAATATAATATAATATAATATAATATAATATAATATAATATAATAATAAATCAACATGGATGTAATTTGCTTGCATCAATAAATAAATAAATGTATCAAAGTATCAAGTATCTATGCAAATCCTAAATGTATTTCAAAATTTTGCAAAAAACTAAAATGCTACCATTACGCAAAACATGAAAACTTGCTGATATTAGCAATTGTTAGAGCATTCCAAAAAAAAATGTAAAAAAAATACAGATAGTGAAAGAATGCAGTAAAGTTTGGCCCAAAGGATGAAGAGTACCTGAGGGAGAAACCACTACATACCTTTCCTTTGAAACAACTCCTAGTTTTTCGAGCTTCACAT
Organism: Danio jaintianensis; assembly: GCA_903798115.1. NCBI lineage: Eukaryota > Metazoa > Chordata > Actinopteri > Cypriniformes > Danionidae > Danio > Danio jaintianensis. The sequence goes on along the minus strand of CAIGQV010000785.1, from coordinate 1,593,624 downwards.
GGACCAACCTTTGATTTCCAAACTTCAAAAGCCCAAAGGCTTCACAAACAATACACACACACATACACACACAATGACACCCAAGAGAAAAACACACAAACACACACTGAAAAAGCCTCTTGGCCCCCTCCAGGCCGCCTCTATTCATCCAGCATGTGTCTGCCTCATTAGCGCTATTAGCATGGCTAAGACGAGGTGGGGTGATTTATCTAATCCTGCTGTGAAGACACACGGCCGGTGGAAGAGACTCGGGCAGGTCATGACACTTCTGTGGTAGAGTTAAATGAAGATTTATTACAAGTACGACACACACAAACTTGAGTGTCAACATGCTATGTCAACTGTATTTAAGTGTACTGCTAATGCTAACGCTGCTGCCATTTTGATTGATGTGTGGATTACATTTACAAATGATTAGGCATTTAATTAGTAGTTGTGTCATGATTTAACATTTAGCATTAAACATGCTAATGGGGTGAGTTAGCGTAAAGCTTGCATGTTTGTTTGTGAAGTAAATGTTTTTTTTTTCATTTTGGTAGAGAATGGTATGTTTAATATCAACACAAATCATGGAATGAGAATATAGTTATTAGACAAAATAGCGCAAATGTTTATATATCTTTGCCTTTCTAAAAAAAAACAAAAGAAAAAAAAAATCCACAAATTTCAAGTACTGTTAAAGTTTCAATATGATTTAATTTTACTTTGTTGGTCTTAAAAGTTTGTATTTGTAGGTTTTAAAAACATTATATTAGTTCTGTTACACAATTAATCACAATTAATCATGACATATACAGTACAGACCAAAAGTTTGGACACACCTTCTCATTCAAAGAGTTTTCTTTATTTTCATGACTATGAAAATTGTAGATTCACACTGAAGGCAT
>CAIGQV010000785.1:1576120-1592337 GCA_903798115.1 Danio jaintianensis | reverse complement strand
TATATATATATGTGTGTGTGTGTGTGTATATATATATATATATGTGTGTGTGTATTATTAAATATCAATTATTAAATATCAATTAAAGAATTTAAATAACTTTCAATCATTGGTTTCTTTAAAATATTACATTTAAATATTATTTAATCAATTATCATTTAAAATGTCATACTCTTTATTATCATGTCATTATTTGATTACATGTATTGTTCAAAACGTTTCTTGGTTGATTGTTTAAAATATATATTTTATTGGATTGTTTTTTAATTTAGAAAACGAGATATCCATACTTTTTTTTTGCTATATCGAATGCCAAAACTTAAAATCTAAAACCCACTTAATTTCTCAAAACTAATGCAATTAGAATCCCATATGTTCAATATATTCAGTCATATATATAATCGGTAAAGAAAATTAAGCATAACCACAATAACAAGACATTTTCCCTAGAATTCAACAGGTCTCTTTTTAAGCTAATATCCTGGACAGTGACTTCAACAGGCCATCATTTCAATTTCCTTTACACACACACTTAAAGAAACCACACACATTGTTCCTAATGAAAGTTCTTATTCCCTGAATGCACCACACACACCGTCACACTGTAAAATGACTAATCAGAACATGAGCCAAAGCAATGAGTGAAATGGTAACACACACTCTCTCCCACAAAAGCCATAAACACTGTTTATTAGGTCTTTAAGGTCATAATTAGCAGCAAACCACTAGGCAGGTTTTGGGCTGTAAACACAACCCAGAACAAATTGGATGGGCTAATCGGGGGCAAGTTACGCCCACCAGAACAGATGGAGAGGACGGTCCCGCTTCCCACAGGGGTGTCCGCTGGCAGCCATAGGAACGCTAGACACATATGTAGCCTCTTTAGCAATGAAAAAAGGGAAGCCGTCATTCGTTTGATATTAGCCTGACCCTATTACACCCATTTAAAAGACAGCGCTCTCCTGGGACACACCGATGCCGACAATGCCAATCAAAAGCAGGACTGGATGAAGAGCGGAACAGGAGACGGGATGGGAATCAATCTCAAACTGATTTCACAGGCTTCAGGTTTGTTGTCAATGCTGTATTTAGCATTCAAACGAGGGCATAGTGAATAAAAGCTAGCAATGACGCAGGTCAATGTAGGGTGACTGAAGCATATTATAACTCTTGTGTCACCTCATGCTAACTAAACTATGAAACTAACATGATTTTATGCTAAAAGCTAAAGAAACCTGTACAAATGTACACAATGCATGCCAAAAAAACACTTCAGTCACAGTCAAAAAGGTATTAGCATCATTTCAAAATGACCTTTTTGTGAGGCGGTTTCATTTTAGTTTCAAGGATTAACATACTAGCTGAATTGAACTGATCTCAAGTTGTCAATGCATTAGCATTCAAATGAGAGTGATGCAAATAAATATTAGCAACACTACATGACAGTGACAAAAAAAACTACTTTTTACCCAATGTTATTGTTTACGTTAAGCTTACCATTCTATTAAACTATCATTATTTTATGCTAAATGCAATCTCTACAGACATCTAAAATCACTTCAGTCACATTTAAAAGTGTTAGCATCATTTACAAATTGTGTTTTTGAGAGACATAGTTAATGTATACACTGTATATATCAGGATTAAAATGAAGCTCTAGCATGCAAATTTATATTAGCATTCAAACAAGGGTATGGAGAATAAAGACTAGCAACGTCACAGGGCAATGAAGGGTGACTAAAGTGCATGATAACTTCCTACATAAAGACATCAAGTTTCACTTTTAAAGAAAGCTTACCACGCAATGAAACTCGCATGATTTTGTGCTAAAGGCCAAAGATACCTGCTCAAACAGACAAGTGATGACCTAAAAATACTTCAGTCACAATCAAAAAGACATTAGCATCATTTCAAAATGACTTTTTGCAAACTGTGTGTTTTACTTCAGTCTGATGTTTTAAAATGATCTTAAAGTGCTAGCAAGCTAACTCACTTAAACTGATCTCAAATTGTCAATGCTTTAGCAAATTTAGCATTCAAATGAGGGTGTAGTGAATAATGTAAGCATTGGTGCAGGCCAATGTGACTGAAGCACATTATAACTTTACATTTTTTCTGCACACTAGTATGTTAAAAGCCAAAAAACCTGCATAAACACACACAAAACCCAAACAATAATTCACCCACTTAAAAATGTATTCTGATCATTTCAAATTGATGATAATCATTAATGTGTAAAAACACTGGAGATTAAGTTTAGAGAACAACCTACAATGTCTTAAATTTTAGGATGCTTATTTAAATTTGAAGCCATAACAAGAGTAAAAGAGTGGTGTTTTCAAGCATATTTCACTTCCTCCATGACTTCTTTATGCACTTTGTGTTCAGTCTTTCCTCAGTTTGACAACAAGCATGGTATTTGTCGTCATCGGACCCAAATAAATAAAGGTTTAGTCAACCAAAGTAAAAAATCAGTCCAAATTAAACATCGAGACACTGTATGAATGAACACACTTGGGAGGATCTGAAAGTGTCCCATTTGCATTGTTCATACTTTAAAGAGATGAACACAAAAAAATGTAAATTTTGTCATCTTTAACTCACCGTTTATTTGTTTCAAACCTTTATGAGTTTGATATTCTAAAAATGTTGACTAACCATTGAGTTCCATAGTGGGTTTTTTTCCTGTTATGGAAGTCAATAGCTTTCTTCACAATTTTGTGTTCAACAAACTCAAAGGTTTGGATCCATTTGAGGGCGAGTAAATAGTGAGTAAATTTACATTCTCTCCCTTTAAAAACGGCTCTTTTAATCCTACTAAGACTTACTTGCAACTTACTAAGCAGTGACCTCAAAATGTATCAAACTGTAAGTTATACTGTACATCTTGCTCACAATTTTTATACAAACATTCACAAGAACCAAAAACCCACCTCAATCACACTTAAACTACTTCAAAATAACCCTTTTCTAAGTGAAACTGTATATTTTACTTCACCCTGCAGCTCTGAAAGGATTTCAACGAAGCGCTAAAATGCTAACGGATACTCCCATTTACACTCCTTTGCATTTGGCTGTAACAGAGTTATTAGCGTGTTAATTTGATGTTGCACCTCTAAAAGAGAGGGTGGAGAGGTCAAAGTGGAACAACCACCACACACAATACACTCCTTTAACAGCCCAGTTAACATCCACCGACCCGCCTCTCTAGCGCTGGCTCTTCGCGATTAGCACTATGATGCTGAATAATGCTGTAATCGAGCTTGTATTGGTCTCAGGAGAGACCCTGGAGAGCGCTGGGAACCGGGACCACCCTCTACACTCATAGACATCCAGGGCTGTAACGATGAGCCATAATCACCAATCTCTGCTGCCACAGACACGCTGGTGATAAAATAATGTGTGATATTAAGATCAAGAGATAGAAAAGGGGTGGAGAGCAGAAGGATGAGGAAAGAGTGATGGATAAAAGCAGAAGAAGAGCATGGGAACATCTAGACCAGAAGGATTCCATGCTGGAAAGAGATCAATGTAGACCTGGACTTGAAATAAAACTGAAATTCAGCTCGTGTTCAGTTAAAAAAACCCTATGTAGATTAAATTTATAAAAATAAAAAATATATAATTTTTTTTAAAGTAATACATTTACTACAGGTGTTGGGTAATTGTACTTAAGGAATTTGTATAAAAAAGTAACATTAGATAAAATGCAAATTACTTAAAATATATATGTTTTTATTTTAATATATTATTCACTATATATTAGTTCATTAATGAACTGCATTAATCAGTGTTATCCATAGAAATTAAATTATACTTAAGTTAATTTAAGTTTAATTATATATATAAAATATTTATTTATTGTGTTTTTTTATTTATTTATTATATAATTATTAATTGAACAAAACACGCAATAATATTTATAAAAATATTTAAATAAATTATTTATTATTTACAATAAATTTATTTACAAATGTAAATCTAGGTCATGCATTGCAAATGAGATAACATGGCAAGTTTATTTAAATGGATAGTTCACACAAAATTGCTAAATACTGTTATTATTTAGTCTTTACCTTACTTAACCTATTTGAGTTTCATTTTCTGTTCAAAAATCTATATCTAAAGAATATTGGTAGCTGGTCCCCATTGGAAGTTTCATACTTCAAAATATCTTCTTTTGTGTATTAAATAATAATATCTTATAGACATTTTCTTATAATGAACTATAATTTATAGACCTTTTTTTTTTTTTTTTTTACCAATCCAAGTATGTTTTATTCTATTCTATTTTATTATGCATGTTAAATTTAAAAACAATATATAGGTTATACTGGTGTACATTCAAGCATCAAAATGGGTCAGACATTTTTTTTGCCATTTCTTCTGCATAGGTGGGAGGTTAATTGATCAAGACATGCTAATAGTGTTTACACAGAGACAGGCAGGGCACCATGTGCAGATCTGAGCTCATGAATATCAAACATCCTCTCCCCTCCCCAAGGGTCTTCATTCATTGTCCTCTGGGGGTCCCGAGGGCCTGTCGAGCAACACCCGCAGACGCGTCAACGGGGCCCGGATCAACAGGTTTCAACACACCGCCTCAGACCAGACCCAAACTACCACCCGAAACCCGAACACAGACTCCAATGGCAGCTCAATTACGTAAACTCCCCGTCTCTGTTTATTGTGTTTATGGTAAACCGTCTGCCAAGGAAGAACTGCGGAGGAAAGATAGTGCTTACAAAAACATTTTAATGAGGTAAAGAGTCGTTAATGACACGTATAGCCGCCTCAAACAACCACACACGCGAAAGCACGCCCGGAATTCACCAAGAACTGGGAGGTTTTCGAACAAAATAATGGATTTTTCTAATGGTATTTATAATCCAAACCTTCCCCTCAAGTGCACAGTGGGGTCTGAAAACAAGCAATCATTAACAAACCTCGTCGTAGTTGTTTTTTTCTCGTCCGAGGAAAATACTTAGCTTTCAAGGCAGGAAGCTTTTAAAGTTGAACAGCCTCTTCATCACAGACATTAATCACTGGATGGAAGTTCACGAGATTTGCCTGAGAGTTATTTTGAAAGCCGTGGACTGGATAATTAATCAAATGAATTCATTTTATGGTGATTTTTGGAAATTAGCAGTGGGCTGATTGACTTTTTTAATGATTGAAGAAGAGGAAGTAGAAATGCATCTGACAGATACGCACGCACACGTATACACGCATCCAATTAACAAGGTTTTCACCATAATTTACTGTCAAGTGTCAGCACAGTTGGAGGAATTTAATATACAGTGATCTCTGTGTGTGTGTGTTGGCAACTTTGAGCATGACTAAAGGACTGAAATTAACAGATGAACAGGTGTATTTCCATTCCTCTCACTCCCTTTCTCAATCTCTCAGTCTTTCTCTTCATCTCAGCGTGATGCGATGGCTTTGATGAAGTGGTGTTTCAATAAACACCACTAAATAAAAAAAAAAAATTATTTACACTTGGAATAAAATGGTGTACAAAAGAGTAGTAAATTCTCACAAACAGTTTCAAAGTAATACAATGATTTTTTTTTTTTTTTTTTTTACTGAAGCAGTACTTCAAAAAAAGATGTTTTTGCATCTGAAATCTTCAATTATAAGGCAAGAGGTTTACGCATTTTTTTTAAGTAAAGTCAACTAATTGCTATAAAAGCAACGTATACTCACTTTTGTTAAGCAAAGAAAACTAATTGCATTTTACAATGTGAGAAAACGCTTTTCAAAAAGCCACAAAGCCTAAAATCTCTAAATTGACAGGTACATGGTTTTTCAGTTTTCTATGTGTGAAAATTACTTCTTCTTTTTTTAATCGGTTTTAAGTTCTATTTTACAGTACACATTATTTTAAACTCATTTTGCAACTTTAGTAAGAAGAGCACCACCACAGGAAAACCACTTCAATGAAAAAAGGTTCATCTTGATCTTTTTAGCCATTTAATTTAACTGTATTTAAATGTTTTTAATAAATAAACAACATAATTAATTCAGGGCGACACGGTGGCTCAGTGGTTAGCAATGTCACCTCACAGCAAGAAGGTTGCTGGTTCTAGTCCCGGCTTGGTCAGCTGGCATTTCTGTGTGGAGTTTGCATGTTCTCTCCGTGTTCACGTGGTTTTCCTCCAGGTGCTCCGGTTTCCCCCACAGTCCAAAGACATGCGGTATAGGTGGATTGAATAAACTAAATTGGCCATAGTGTATGTGTGTGAATGAGTATGGATGTTTCCTAGTACTGGGTTGCAGCTGGAAGGGCATCCGCTGTGTAAAACATATGCTGGATAAGTTGGCGGTTCATTCCGCTGTGGCGACCCCTGATGAATAATGGGACTAAGCCGCAAGAAAATTTATGAATGAATGAATAATTAATTCATATTTAAAATGTTCACCTTTTGGAGTTTGCTATTAAATATCTATTTTTTAACACATGGCATGCCAATTTTATTCAGTTATTTATTTAAATTTGTAATTAAGCTTTTTAAAACAAACAGTCATTTACCATTTTTGTAAGTAAGTTACATATTGAATATGTAATAAATACAAATGAAACACCTTCTGGTGTTACATTAATGTATTTCATAATTTGTATTTATAGATCAAAGTCAAAAACGAGAACAAATACTGGATTTACAGAAAAAATATTTTGTTACATTTTTCAAATAACTGAAATAATGTGAAATCATATTTAATCATCATATAAAGTAACAAAAGTGAAATTCTGATGTGAAATAAAAAAATATGTAACCATACTAACTGTAATTACATTAAGTCATTAAAAGCCTCTTGCTTGCATATAGGTCAAAGGGTTTGAGGAACAGTATAGCAAGGTGAATAGATTTAAAAATAAATAAATAAATAAATTTAATAAATTAAATAAATAAATAAATATCACAATTAATTAGTGTCTTTGGTCTTTATGTCATAAAATATTTTTAGTTATATAGAGTACATGAATGACAAGTTTTATGGCAAAAAAAAGAAACGTTACACTGAACATTTATTGGATGTCTTCTCTAAATCATGGTAAATACAGTATACTACAATATATAAACAAAAAAATGTTTAATCTTTGACCCATGTAGCCAATAGTATGCATTTAAAATAAAATAAACCTAAACATCAGGATAATTGAGATAAATTGATATTTTATGACATAAAAACAGTATTATAAATATCTAAATATATATAAAATGATATGTAAAGTCCAATTTCTTACAAAAGAATTTAAGTTTACTTGCTGTCCGTACATTTACCCTCCAGCTTATTTTCAGTCATTAAGCATCACTTGAAATACGTTATATGTACATACTAATGAGGTCAGACTCAAGCGTGTGACAGATTTTTTAACATGTTACCACATACACTCATAATGGCACTTGCAAGTTACCAATGCATCCTGCAAAACACATTGCATGTAGGCACACGTGCACACAAAGACCACGGACTCTCTTTATGACAAGTATTTCTGTTTTCAAAAGCGACAGAATTGAATTCAAATGGAACGAGATACGAGAACATTTACCCCCACCCAAGTATTCAAGGAATGAAAGGGTTTTTATGACTAGTTCTTGTACTTTCTCACAATGCAACTTGTTCTAAAAACCTTTACCAAGATACTACAGGTGAATTGGGTAAAAAAATTATAATAACCATTCTTCACCATAATCTGTCAATAGAATGATTACATTAAGAACTATCTGCATGAGGTTTTCTAAAATGTTATGTTAAAATATGCAAATATTTAATTTAGTGCTGGGAAGTCCAAAGTCCAAAGACATGCGGTATAGGTGAATTCATTCATTCATTCATTTTCTTTTCGGCTTAGTCCCTTTATTAATCTGGGGTCGCCACAGCAGGATGAACCGCCAACTTATCCAGCATATGTTTTACGCAGCGGATGCCCTGCCAGCTGCAACCCATCACTGGGAAAGGTATAGGTGAATTGGGTAAGCTAAATTGTCCATAGTGTATGTGTGTGAATGAGTGTGTATAAATGTTTCCCAGTGATGGGTTGCAGCTGGAAGGGCATCCGCTACGTAAAACATATGCTGGATAAATTGGTGGTTCATTCCACTGTGGCGACCCCAGATTAATAAAGGGACTAAGCTGAAAAGAAAATGAATGAATGAATGGATACAAATATGATATATGATACAAATTATATATCAATTTAAATGTCTACGTAACAAAATAGTTTTGTAAATTATTGTTTCTATGTATGTGTGTGTACACTGAAAAAAATTATTTCTGCTAAATTGTTGCAATTTATATGTTGAATTTAAACAAACAAATTTAATTTAGTAATGTTCAACTTCATTTATTTGTTTAAATTCAGCCCAAATAAAGTTTACAACCACTCCACTTAAAAAAAAAAAAATTGTAAATCCAATTAATCATCTTTGAATCATTTTAGTCAGTGACACATACATACATGTATAATAAATATATATAATATACACACACACACATAATGTCAAAAACTTTTATTTAGGATGTAATTAATCACAATTAATCTTTGCCCAGTACTAATTTAATTAAATATGCACAACTTTGCATACATTTCATGCACAAAAATCTAAACGCTGGACTCAAAATTCTCTTATTTTTTGGACAAATAACAGAATTTTTGGAATCTCACTAGTGGCTCAGTGCAGGAGAAAAAAAATCTTTTTGAAAAACGGATTTTACAAATCTGTATTGCTAATTAAATCTACAGACATAAATTGATAACCTGTGATAATGAAAGTCTAAAAAACTATATTTTGGATGTGTTCTGTCCATTACACTGTAACAAAGTGAGTAAACCCACTGCCTAAAAAGCAAGTTGACTTAACCCATTGTAACATGGAAACTGTTAAGTACATTTAACTGAATTTTTAGAATTATGCACATAATTCATTTACTTCAGATGCAAAAACCTCTATACTGTCTGACATTTTCTTCTAAAATTAGCATTTTTTGCAGCCACCTGTAGGTGTGCTCATTGATTTTACTTTTAAGTCAATAATTGGATTACTTCCATTGCCTTTAAAGTGAAATCATTGAACGTAAATATACAAAGTTAAAAAATTTCATTTTAGAAGAAAATTTCAGAAGGCACTTAGTGGTTTTTGCATCTAAACTCATGGCAACAGGTTTACTCAATTTTTTTATCTAGGTAAAGTCAACTAAAACTAAAGTCACGGGGGCAGTCGTGGCCTGGTGGTTAGAGTGTTGGACTCGTGATCCGAAGGTTGCTGGTTCGATACTCGGTACCAGCGGGAATTGGGGGTGGGGGGAGTGAATGACCAGCACTCTCCACCACCCTCAATACCACGACTGAGGTGAGTCCCTTGAGCAAGGCACCGTTCCCCCCAACTGCTCCCCGGGCGCCGCAGCATGGCTGCCCACTGCTCCGGGTGTGTGTTCACGGTATGTGTGTGTTCACTAACTGTGTGTGTGCACTTGGATGGGTTAAATGCAGAGCACAAATTCCAAGTATGGGACACCATACTTGGCCACACTACACTTCACTTCACTTCACTTCACTAATTGCTTTAAAAGCAATGTTTACTCTAACTATTTACTTTTTACAGTGTGAGAAAACTCTTTCTAAAAAGCCACAAAGCCCAAAATGTCTAAATTGATAAGTGCATGAAAAAAAAAAAAAAAAAAAGTTTCAGTTTTCAGTTTTTTGCGCAAACTGAAAGAGGGTACGTTACTTAACTGATCTGGTGAGACTAAACAAATGACAGTCAATTTTGAGCAAAAACCTGTCAATATTATCAAAAAGCGTGTCTTTTAGTTGATACACTCATGTTCTACTTCAAAAAGTCAAAGTCAGTGATTTCATAAATACACATGCAGACAAAACTTCTCTCTAATGGGAGCAACTGAATGACTCAGAGATTGTAACGATGACAAGCAAGCATGACTTCAAATTTCTCGAACGCACACTTTTTGCAACCCCCATTGCAATGTTTTGTGACCTGGGTTTACACTATTTAGCATCAGAGCTAATATGTTTGTCATCAGTCTTGAGAGGAATGTAAAAGTAATAATATGACTCACTTATCAAGTAGGTTGGCTAAATGTTTACAAAACAGAATGGTAACAAGCTACTGTTTCTAATAGAACATATGCAATTCTTTGTTTTTAATATTGCGTTTTATTGCATATGCAGTGTGTCAGCTATAAATAACATTAAAGAGAAACCATTTTTTTTCCACTTACACCAATGGAAATACACTGGTGCAGTCTGAATCTTTATCTTGTATAGTACAGTGCATTATGTGCCGCTCACTATATGTGACTCTAATAAGCATCTTTTAAAATATACACTCAAAAAAATGACGTTTGATGTTTGTTTAAACAGTACACTTATTTAAAATGAGCTAAAACAACACAATTCTTGAGTTTTCGTTTGGGACAACTTGATTGTTTTATGTTCAATCCACAATTTGTAAAAACGAATAATTTAACTTAATTCCTTCATGTTGTCTCAACACAAATAGATTGTGTGGAACCCAGAATTTTTTGCAGTGTATATTTAAAACAAAATAAGGTTTCCATTGATTTATAGGGCAATATTTGGGGTAAAATACAACTGTTTGAAAATCTGGAATCTGAGGGTTTAAAAACTAAATCTAAATATTACAGAAAATTCCCAAAGTGGACTTTTAATTCCTAAAATGCCCAAGTTCTTGGCATTTTTTATATATTTACAGAATGTACAAAATGTCTGCATGAAATGTGATCTTTACTTAATAGTCAATCAATGTTGACCCATATAATGAATTTCAGGTTAATGCAAAACATATACCCGTGCAACATAATATTGCTTTTGTGGTCTAGGGTCACATAAAAAATAGGACTTGCACAAACAAGTGACTGATTTCAGCAGCATCTTTAGCATCTATTTATAGTATAGTGGGCAGGGTGTATCATATTCTAGAGAGCATTTGATTGTTCAGAAGATCTGATGAGAAACTGAAGTGAAGAGTGATGTCAGCAAAACTGTTACACTCTGAAAATGCTGATCAATAACATATAGAAAGAATTACCTGTATTACTAAGTTCAACACAGGGGTGTCCAAACATGGTCCTGGAGGGCCGGTGTACTGGAGAGTTTAGCTCCAACCCTAATCAAACACACCTGAACCAGCTAATCAAGCTCTTACTAGATATACTAGAAACTTCCTGGCAGGTGGTGTTGAAGCAAGTTGGAGCTAAACTCAGCAGGACACCAGCCCTCCAGGACCGAGTTTGGACACCCCTGGTTTAAAGGGATAGTTCACTCAAAAATTTAAATTTACTCATCATTTACTCACTCTTAAGTGGTTCCAAACTCTGTATTATTCTGTTGAACACTAAATAAGATATTCTGAAGAAAGCTGACTTCCACAGTAAGAACATCTAAAATATTATTTGAAGCCAATGGTTGCAGGTTTCCAGCTTTCTTTAGAATATATTCTTTTGTGTTTAGCAAAAGAAAAAAAGAAAAAAACTTGAACAGGTTTGGAACGAGTAAAGGATGATAATTTTCATTTTTGGGTTAACTATCCCTTTAAGGCATAATAAACAAATCCAGCTGGTATTACAAACATTTTCAAATTGTAATCAATTTACAATCAACTCAAAATAAAAATAAAAATAATAAATCAAGGGATATTTTTGAATTGAGAAAACAAATCAATACAAATCAGTTGTTTGAATGTTTTTACAGTGTATCGACAGAAGTGAGACACTGTACATTTAGATTAACTTCTAATTGTGAATTATGTCACTGTTTTGAATCTAACTAGTTAATCAATATAAATGAGTAGACCCCATTTTGAAAATTAATATTTTTATCCATTTCTCAGTGAATTTAGGTAATATATTTTGGTGCATTTGAACAAATGCAAACAGATTTATTAAATAGATATATTTATTAAAATAATATTTTAGGTACCAAACATTGCTAGAAATAGAAAGATAATACAATTAAATTCATGTGAAATATATATTTTTGTTTTTAATTACAAACTACAAAATTTCAATTTCAAACAAAATTTTATACCTGTTTCTCTTGAATTTTGCTCTTTTTAAAATTTGTTTGATATTTTCCCCAACATATAAATGTGGGTGTACTAATTTTGGACCATTATCATAAGTTATTTTGTTAGATTAGCTCCAGATTTGGCTTCAGCACTGACTAATCTAATGTATATGCGCAAATATATAATGTAAAATATTCATTTAAATGAGAGATTTGTGAGGGGTGTACTCATATGTTAAGCACCGTAGATAACCTTAAGCTTAACATATTCATCATAAATGTCAAATGTAAATCATACTTCAGTTTGTCTTCAATGATTTAATAAAACCTGCAAGTCCAAACTTTGATGATTGGAGCCACTCTACAAATATTCCATATGAACACAATATAGATGATTTAATTAGTTGCTTGTTTTGGTGTAATGGACTTTCATTTGAAGCCTCTCAGGTCTTAAAAATCTGATTATTATCTACATATTTCTAGTTTAATCTCATAATCCTCCTTAAAATATATATATATTTCTGGTTGTGATTGCGCTTTGCTTCCAGTGCACTCGAGAAATAATCGAGGAATGAAAAATCCAAATGAAAGACAAAACTTCCAAAAAATATATAATAATAAAAAATCCTTAAAAGCAGCAACTTCAAAGTAGCTTCTGCCACTTAAAGACACATTGTTAATTTGTTTTAACGCCAAACATCCATTCAAATATTATTGAAAGATGCATTAACACAACTTCCAACCTCCTTAAAAACCCCAACTGGAATTATTAAACTTGATCTTGGCTGTGTTTATTAAGTGGTCGCTTATCCGGCAGACAAATGAGAGGCTGAGCAATGGCACCATAAGCCCACCGCTGCTCTAAGACCACAAAACACACACACGCTCAGAAACACACACTCCCTCCAAGGCGTCACTTGAGCCTGAAACGCTTCTCTTGAAGAAAGAAGAGAAGACCATTGGAAGAGAAAGGCCTTAATTAATATTAAGAAGGGTAAGTGGGCCGCTCAGCTGACGAACTGCGGAGTCTGATCGCCGCATTGAGAATAATCGGGTGTTGCTTTCATAAAGACGTACTGTAGCGTGGAAACTGCTTCAAATCGCTATATCAAATACCCTCCGTCTGTGTCCCGTTTGAGGAGGCTCGGCATTTAAGGCTATAGAACAAAGCAATATTACCATCAGGCTACTTGAGACGGTGAGAATTAATTGAGCATTAATGAAATGCCCTATACAAACACACTCTTCTGCGCACACAAAGAGAGTTAACCTATCCATAAAAGAGGTAAAGGGTGACTGGCGTGCGCCTAAGGGTGTGGTCTGAAGTTACTGTTGTCAGCTGTAATAATTTAAGCCTGCAGGATTAGGTCTGAATGGCAGACGGCGGTGTACCTCAAGTACGACTTTAATCTTCGACACACACACACACACACACACACACACACACACACACACACACACACGAGTCAGTCCCGACTATTATACCTGCAATTAGTTTGCCCTCAGTCAGTGTTAGGGGTAATTTTAGGCCATTGTGTGGAAAAATACTGTCAGTGCAGAGATAGATAGGGGTATATTCATGTCATTCTGGAGAGAGAGCGAGCGAGCGAGAGAGCGCTATCGACTAGATACAATTCCAGAGAAACTGTGAGTAGTGTTTGACCGTGCAAAACTGATGCTAGGGTGTTCTGGGGTGTCCGATGCAAGCTGCTATGAAGTTGCAAGCTAGTTGTGTCATTTCTAAAGTGTGCCAAATGGGTTGCCTGTGGAGTGTAACAGTCAGGTTGCGAAGGAAAAAAATCCATTTATTTTCTTCATAGAAAATTAAATTTGCAATCAACCTTGTGAGATCAGAGATGGTATACTGTATACTTTTGTTGAAACTCTGTTTGATTACAACGTATTTTTTAAAACAATCAGGCTTAATCATGCACAAACTACAAAAATTACATTACCCGTGATGCTGTAGAGAAAATTGCACCAATAAGAGAGTTGCAGTGAGTTAAGTGCAACAAAACAATAGACAAGAAAAATCTCATTATGCTTTTAAAATACTTAAATATTTGCAACAAACAATTATAAAATGAGTCGTTTTGAATATTAAATTTGCAATGCTGCATGGTAATGTAGTATGGTCCCTTATTGAATCTGTTAAGTATACAGTCTTGTACCTTTGTATTTTTGTTTGATTTTCATATACTTTGTTTCATGTAATATTCGGCTTAGTCCCTTATTTATCAGGAGTCGCCACAGCGGAATGAACTGCAAACTATTCCGTCCAATTCTCTTATAGTGCATGTCTTTGTGCATTCACCTGGAGGATACCCACGTCAACATGGTGAGAACATGCAAACTCCACACAGAAATGCCAACTGGCCCAGCCAGGACTCGAATCAATGACCTTCTTGCTGTGAGGCAACAGTAGTAACCACTGAGCCACCATGCTGCCTACTTTGTTTCAATTCAATGTCATTGGTTCAGTTAATGATTTTCAATGCTTTAACAAACAATTATTAAAGCCCTTTAAGAAGAAATGCACAGTAAACATACCTTCAGAACCAGCTCTGGTGAAAAAGTGGATGGAGAAGAATCACTCTATAGGCAAAGATGTCCAAAGGCAAATTCTGAAATAAAACAAATTTGACTGGATTATTTTTACAAGAAAATACTATTTAAATTACTCTATTTCAAAATTCATTTCAGATTTAATGCGTTTTGCCGGTACTTTGAAATTATTTATGAAATGTACTAGCAATTATGTTTGAAGAACCAGTTTTTTTTCATGGTTGTACGATATGGAAGAGCAAGATTTCACCATTTTAAATAAATAAATAAATAGCAGTTATGCCACAAAAATTGTCTTCCCAATGAAACATGGACATAAAAACAAGCCAGACATCAAAAAAAAAAAAAAAATGTGGTGCAAATGGTCAAAATTAAATACTGGCAAAAAATAAATAAATAAATCAGTCTATGCCTTGTTAACTTTAGCAAAATACACATTAAAATTTACAGTAGTCGTTAATAATTTTAAAAATGCTTAGTTGAACCAGAAAATGTGGATGGCAAAGAACTACCTCCCTTGATAAAATCAAAGTGTGTATGTATGAATGCATGTATAAAAGCAGTGTAAAACGCTGTACTCAACAAACAGATTTACAAAAACATTTTAGGTGCAGGTCATTCTCTTCCAACTTACCACTTAACCCCTCCAGTTCTACTTGCCCTTCTCAAACCACCTATTTTGGAAAGGGGGCAGGCGCACTGACAAGGACGTTAAATACCAAATACCACAGCCTTTTGCATCCTCTTAAACCCATAAGTGTAAGGTTTTCCTGCATACTAGCTTACCCTCAACCTAACTTAACTCAATTGGGTCACAGCACCAATTTAACCCTTGATTCAACTTAAATTAGCATCATCCTAAAAAGGACGCTAAAGACTGCACTGATTAGTATCAGTTGCTAATGTACTACACTACACTAGAACATCTGTAAAGTTTACAGACAACACAGCGCATTATTTAAAATATGGGCAAAACATGTGGAAAAATCAATATTAGCAAACTTCCTTCTCAGTACATTGTGCCCTATTATTTTTTTACATAACATTTTAGTTTAGTGAATAATTCTCATTCAATAATTCTCATATTCTCAATAATTCTCATTGCTTATTAGCATATCAATTATTAACACATTGGATGTTTATTTGTACATATAAAGTACAAATTCTACATGATCATAATTCCCTAATATTAAAACTTAAACATTACCTTGCTTACTATTATTAAGCAGCAAATTAGGAGTTTATTGAGGTAAACATCATACTTAACTGTTTGTTGACAGTGAGAATTGAACTTTGAAATAAAATGACCAATTTTTTGTATCAAAATTGTATCAATAATGTCATTTCACTGGCAAGAAAACTGCAAAATGAGAAACCAAAAAACAAAGTGCATAAAATTGTCTCAGCATGTAAAAGCTTTGGTTTCGTCTGATTGAGTGCTCTGAACAAAATATTTCGAGCCACTGAGAAACTCTATAAAGAGCCTGGTGTCAAAGAAAGAATTCATACAGGTCTAAATATGAGCTCCGTTTCCACACACACACACACACACACACACACACACACACACACACACACACACACACACACACCGCACTTA
>CAIGQV010000785.1:1563023-1576020 GCA_903798115.1 Danio jaintianensis | reverse complement strand
TTACACACACACACACACACACACACACACACACACACACACACACACACAGCCAAGACAGCGCGTCTCTTTTTCATTAGGGCCATTGTACTGGATGAGACAGATGGAGTAAAAGAGAGAGAAAGAGAGAGAGACAGAGACGGTGCCTGAGGTACAGATTTAGATGTCCTTCATTGTGCTTACACGAGTATTGTCTTGTCAGACGCGTTTAGGAGTGCTCTGCATTACTTAACACAAGGGAGAACACAAGTGAAAGACAGAGACAGACAAACAGAAGGGGTTATGTTCTGCAGTCTGATGTTCTTTTAAAAATACAGCTGTGCATCAAATTACAGGAGATAACAAAGACGAAAAGTAAATCATTAAGCATCACAAAGGCTACGGCTTTGTGCGTGAACACAATAAGCATATATAATAAACATGTCATAGCAGTTTTTTATGACAGCGTTATTACACTGGTATAACACATACTAATACACGCAAACAACACATAGAAAGCAAAACCATTCATCCAGTGGAATTAATTACTTCAAATATTTCCCAAGTACTGTTTAATGGAGAGATTTTTTTCATTTTAGATTTTTAAACATAATAGCTTTAATAACTAATTTCTTTTGTCTTTGCCATGATGACGGTATTTGATACTTTACTAGCTATTTTGCAAGATACTATTCAGCTTGAAATGCAACTTAAAACTAGGTTAATTAGCTTAAAGTCCGGTTAAGTAGACAAGTCATTGGACAATATTGATTTGTTTTGTAGCCAAAAAAAAATAAAATAAAATAATAATAGTAATAAAAACATATTATAATAATCCATTAAGGGGACTAATTATATTGACCCTAAAACTGTTTGTTTTTTAATATAAAAAATGCTTTTATTCCTGCCAAACTATGAAATAAGAATATCACTTGATGATGCTTTTTGTAAACATCACAAATATTTGAAAAAGAATAAAAGCTTGACATGACTAATAAATTTGCCCTTTATATAAACTGTATATATATATATATATATATATCCAAATGAGGGACTAGGTAGGGTTAAGGCTAGAAGAGATACAGATGCAGCTACTGTTAAACTAGCATAGTTTTTGTGACACTGTACAACTATTACTGATTTCGCATTACTCTGAGGGGTTGGGGTTAGGGTTAGGGTTGGGGTAGGTGTAGACATTAATAAAACCCAATAGGTTGTCCAAAACATTAAATTAAATTGATCAAAAGCACCAGGAGGTTTATCCAGCCATTTGGAGCTTAATATATTTGTTGAAATGCAGTACGGTAAATATTACAGCATACGGTATGTATATATATTTGTGTGTGTGTGTGTGTGTACTTGTTTAGGTGGTATACGAGAACACAGTTGTATAATGACATGAGTTTGACCTTGGTGTTACTTTCTTCAGGTGGTTTATGAGGACATTCCTTGTGCCCTCGTAATTCGAATTGCCTAAAAGAATTATACTTAATGGGGTCTTTTGACATTCAAAATTTGCCACAGGTTTCCTGAGAGGGTTGGGTTTAGGGGTAGGGGTCGAATAAGGCCATATAATAAGTGCTCTTTTTACAGTATAAAATGCATTACACCTATGGAGAGTCCTCATAAAACACATGTACAAATACGTATTTATGCAGATCTTGGCAAGACGCCACTAACCTGTCTGGCCAGACAACGTCCAATCCAGAACAACAACACAGGAGCAGGATCACGGATACAGGATCCCTCTTTCCCTTTCTCTCTCTCTCTCTCTCACACACACACACACACACACACACACACACACACACACACACACACACACACACACACACACACACACACACACACACACACACACACACACACACACACACACACACACACACACACACACACACACACGTTCACACAATTTTACTTATTCAAGCAAACACAGTCAATCTCAAACACATGCATACTGACATAGCCGAAGTTGGTGACCGAGGTTTTGGGTAAAATTATTCATTTTGCATATGGCAACACTTAAATTCAATATGGGCATTATCTGTGTGTTGGCATATGCAAAGATCAATCTTTTTTGACAGCTTTTATTAATTATACAATTTCTCATCAATATCCCAGGGTAATTCTTGACGCCATGGTGTGTTTGATGTGTAGTCAGTCACACGTTTAACTAAATATTAGTGTTGAATTTTTCTGTGAAGTAAAAAAAACAAAAAACAAGGTTCTGTGTAAACAATCTTAGAAAGTATGTGTGTTTTTTGTGTTTGAGTATTTCCTTATGCAATCATTAAAATTCCCTTGGTATCACAATGTACTACATAATTATATTATATAATTATATAATGGGAAAATAAATTTTTCCTTCATAACTCAATTACTTGAAATACACTAGTAAACTTTTTATACAAATTAGGAAAAGATTGGTGCACCAATTCGTAATATAATTGATATATTTGCATTAATAAGGACAAGACTAGAATATTATTTTATAATTTTACATTATATTTTTTATAATATTTTGATTTGCATTGTCTTGGGGCAATTAAAATGAGAATTTGACAATTTTTTTTAAAGATACAATGGGTTATGTAACAAAGTAATCACTTTACTAGTAATGTTACTTTTAATTGCTTTAGATATGGTTCAAATTCTTTCAGTTGTCTGGTATAAAAAACTAGGCAACTATTGTAATATTAACTAGATTTTTAGTTATGTAAATATATGATATACTCAATACACTAATTAGCTGAAGTGTTAGGAACTGTTTTTAACCAAACTTTAATGAAATGGAACAAGATAAATATATTAACAGAAAATCAAAGTGAAAAAATGTCAAGATTATTTGCATTTTTAAAAATATTTTCTACCTTGTTTGTAATTGGAGAAATTGAGCATGTTACAATTGCCCCAGATTCCCCTATTAATATTATAGCTAACACTTTAAAATAATGGTCCATTAGTTAATGTATTTACTGACATATATTACAGTTTTTATTTATCTTTGTTAACGTTAATGAAAATAAAATTGTTCATGTTGACTCACAATGCATAAACTAATGTGGACTTATTCATACTTAGTTCATGAACTAATTGACCATTATTTTAAAGCATTATCAAATTATATATATATAAAAATCTATCTTTTAGACAGTAAAATCTACACTTTAGATACTAATATATAGTCCACACTGAGAATGCAGACAGATATTTTGTGCAGATGTCCTGCGGTAAAGTTACAGAAAGGTGACATCAGTTGTATCTAGTGTTGTGAGATGTGATCTCTAATTTATCAAATTTGCTTCTAGGCTGTGTCTGTGTCTTTCTTCAGGCTCTGCTTGTATCAGCAACGAAAGTCCTGTCTATCATAAAGTCACAGATCGAAACAATAATTTACACTGTTTAGCCCTGAGCATGTCCAAGAGTATGGCTATGAATGTTTGTCTTTGCGTGTATCAATGCTGCAAGATTTTATGATACCGTAGCAATAAAATCCCTTTTCTAACAGATATGCACACACTTACAAACACATCTGTCCAAGTTAACAATCTAGAACATTTTAAACCAAAAGAAAGTCTGTAGCACTCAGGAAGAGTGAGTTACATGACATGATAAGCAGCAGCAGCATCTGAAATTAGCATGCTGCTTAGCTAAGAGCACAATATAGTTTATAGTGATAGTTCACACAAAAATGTACATTTACCCACCATTTACTCCCTCTTAAGTGGTTCCAAACCTTTATGAGTTTCCTTTTAATGTTGAACACAAGAGAAGATATTTCGAAAAACGTGGAAGGAAAAACAAATACTCTGGAGGTCAATGGTTACAGGTTTCCAACCTTTTTTCAAAATCAATTTTGTGTTCAACAGAAAATGGAAACTCAAACAGGTTTGTAACAAGTGAAGGGTGAATAAATGATGACAGAATTTTCCGTTTTAGGTAACCTATCCCTTTAAGTAACCAAATATCCAAATATTTTGGTTATGAAATGAAAATAATTCGTATGAAATAATAGGTTTAAATAATTTGTGGATCCAAACTGTCCTACTACTACTATTTTATTAATTTATTACTCTGAGATCATTAAAATGCATTCTATGAATATGAAATTCATATGAAATAATGAAATTCTATGTGATACTACTATTGATAGTCTCAATTCAAACTGAAAAATATCACACAGAATCCCTTCATAATATATAAATAACAAATAAAAATCAGAGTTAAGTAATCTATCTTTTCAAACTCTTATTTGAGAGAGTGTTTGGTCTGCTCGATTGCAAAGCTGTGTGCTCAAATAATGTGACACTAAAAACAAGGAGGTAGTGTTTTGTCATGGAACATTGCTACTTTAGCTGGGCTGTTTTCAAAACAGAGAGGTTTTTCCAGTAACTAACTACGGCCCTGCTACTGAAAGATTTAGCTATAGTAGCAGCATTGGTGTGTTTAGTTAACAGTGAAAACAACAAAGCTTGACAGTTCAAAAGGTGAAAAACAATTAACAGCTTATCACTGAGATTGAGAAACAGATTAATACAAACTATTTAGGATGTTTATATTGATATCACTGTTGGTTCATTCTACTGTTATGGCTTTTGACAAGTAGATGAGACCAGAATATTTTCTGGCTTGGTTATGTCATATTCAACTAACTTAAAATATGGTAATATACTAATGTAACCCAAATATGGGTAAAATATGAACTTACCTAACAGTTGTGTTAAATTTGAATGAAAACTAAATTAAATATCTACCAACTCAATATTTGGGTTAGTGGAAATGTGGGTGAACGTTCTAATAGTAAAATTCCAAATTAACTGAATCTCACTTTTTCTGACAATAATAGTTGTGTGTCAATAATGTCTTGTTAAAAACATAAATCAATAAGGGGGAAAAGCAAGAATATGGTAACTATAACCCCTGGATTCTGAAAGAAAGTATAAGAACACCCCCATCATTAAAAGCCAGACTGAGAGTCAGAGAGAAAAGCACTCGAGAACAGAAGTCTGACTGGTTTTGGCTGATGTAAACTTCCTTGTTGAGTGAGACGAGAGAGAGAAAATTCCCTGGAATTCCACCACACTGCTTCCTCCTGCCAAACGACACCTGAGATCCCAGTTCCTAAAATTAAACAAAACTCACACACGGGAAAGTGGGGGTGGACAGAGGTGCACAGGAAAGAAAGGGGCAAGGAGGAGAAGAATAACAAGCAGTGTGACACACAGACGCACAGCCCAGTGTCTGTCACTTGTTTTGTTTGCACAGGAAATTGTTTGCGCAAAAAATGAAACAATGAAAGTTGAGCTGTGGTTACCATTCACTATCTAGATAGATAGATAGGTAGGTAGGTAGGAAGGTAGGTAGATAGATATAATTATTTTACATGATCCTAAATCTAACCTTAAAGGAATAGTTCACCCAAAAAAGTTTATTTAGCCCATAATTTAATCACCCTCATGCCATCCTATGTGGACTACTTCTGTCAAATAAAAATTTTATCCTGGCTCTACCATGCGGTATAATGGTGCTGGATGATGACTTTTATTTTGAATATTCCAAAAGTTCATAAATATGTTGTAAAACTAACCTATACACCACCAGGCGGTCAATGCCCGTCTTATCAAACAGATCAATGCGTTTTTGTAACAGAAATATTTCACATTTTTAACTCCAATCCCTGATTTCCGGCAGCGGCAGAATGCACGTTAAACGCGACTGACATATATGATGCTATGACGAAAGATACATTCATAATGGAAGCTCCAGCAATAGACACATGTCACAGGAACCACTTAAAGTTTGTTTACCACCGAAGATGAACAAGAAATCTAGTTAGTTAGAAATCTTGGCATTTATGTATAACATATACAGCATATTACTCTAACACTGCTGCATATGTGTGTCTACCTGTATTATGTTAAATGTCCTATATGTAGAAATATTTTTGTACATATAAATAAAAACATTGATCCACTTTACAAGCACATCTGTCCAAGTTAACAATCTAGAACATTCTAAACTGAAAGAAAGTCTATAGCTCTCAGGAACAGTGAGTTACAAGACACGATTAGCAGCAGCATCTGAAATGCTGCTAAGCTAAGAGCACAATAGTGTTTATAGTGACAGTTTACCAGAAATGTACATTTACCCACCATTTACTCACCCTCAAGTGGTTCCAAACCTGAGTTTCCTTTTAATGTTGAACACAAAAGAAGATATTTTGAAAAAGTAAAAAGAAAAAACTGTAACCACTGACTTCTATGGTAGGAACAAAAACAAATACTATGGAAGTCAATGGTACGTATAAATAAAAACATCGATCCACTTCATAAGACATGCGTTAACCCCCTGATGACATATGGGTTAGTTTTACAACAGATTTATGCTCCTTTGGAAGCCTCACAATAAAAGTCACTATGCATATTGTACAAAATGGCAGAGCCAGGATAAAAATTGAAACTACTCTGACTTGTCTGACAGAAAAAAAGAAAAATCGAGTAATTTACTACAACTATTATTTTAACCCACCATAAGAGCCTATGAATCTACTTACGGATCCAAAACAGTTACAAAATTCCCACCTGACCTTTGAGTGTTTTGCATGCAAAATCAGTAATAATACTGTGAATCGTCACCACTACCTTTCATTCACTAAACTAACTAAAAAGTCCACATTTCTATTATCTACCATGACACATACACAAGATCAAGGCTGGAAGTTTCTCTTGGCTTGATCAGACGTCAGAATATTGAATCATGCTCTATACACGTGCCGCTGCTGGACAAGCACACTTAAGTCTCTCAGTCTGCAACCTGAAGCGCGGTCAGCCACCCGGACACCGGCGCTCACCTTTCCACCCGTCTCTCTATGGCAAACGCTGTGGTCAGAGGACTGCATGTGTGGGTAAATTGAGAGTGTATGTGAGCACTAATCTGCCGTGGGGTCACATGCGACGGAGCATTTTGTAACCTTAAGTGAACGTTTTGTAATAGTTAGAAAGTATTTTGTATCAATTACAGCTATCCAAAAGAGGCACACCGGGCGGCCTAAAGACCCCGTTCTGGTTGGGACGATTGGGGAGGGGGGAGGTTAGCGCCAGGTGTCACAGTCCAGGTGCTGTTTCAGGATATGAACACACACAACCTTAGCTTTCATTACAAATTACTCCCCCTTTCCACCTTTTTCATGTGCCCTATGAAGCTTTGCATGAATTATGAGAGTAGTTTCTGTTAAACTGCAAACAACGAGTGAAGTGATTTAAAAAAAAAAAAAAAAAAAAAAAAAAAAAAATTCGATCTTATTCTTCTCACAGTTCATCCATATATTATTCAATATAAAAAATTATTTAAATTAATGAATTAAGCAGACCATGGATAACCCCAAATAAAACAAGGTGAGTCTTTCTACTGCAATATTATGGACATTCATTCTATGGGCCTGTTGAATGCTTGATTCGGATTTAAGATGTGCACTTATTTTCTGATAAACACACAGCTAAAGTAGTTGCAGGCAGTTCTTGACTGCATTAGGCCCTGTTCACACCAAACCCATTTTTTGCGGTGAGGCACAAAAAAAGTTTTTCTATTGGCAGAGAGTATTTTGTGCATGTTTTTGACGGAGCGCTCTGTGCATCTGGAGTTGAAAAAAGTCAACTCTGTCCAAAAAAAAGTGCCTGACGTCATGCGCTGCAGCACCAAGACCATTGATACAGTTTTTGCCAAGCAACATAAAAAAAACCTGCTTTTTTCTAAAGTCAATAATATGGCCGTGCAGTGCACCTTGCATTTTCAGAACTAAAAAGCATGTTCAGTTTGATTGGGCCTTAAAGTTCCATATACTGTATGACTAAGCTGAATGATTACAATTACTTCACAGTTACAACTGTCAAAATTCAAATCGAAACAAAACAGAGGGTTTTGAATGTAATGTGCAAGAAACTAGTTTCTTACTAGTTCTACACAAGGGAGCAGTTTGAGGATAAAAACCTGACAAAAATCCTCAAATACAACATCTGAATAGTCTCTTTAGGTATGCTAACCTCACAGCAATTTGTAACATTGATTTAGTGGATAATTCGTATTAATTTGTAAGATCTCATTCATACATTTTAGTACAATTTGCTCATACCCAATGAGGGGTAGGGCTAGGGTTTGGAGGTATGCCTCCTTTTAAAATTCAGATGTTTTCATATGAATGGAAATTGGAATGAAATTAAGAATTTATAAGAATTAGACACTTTTCTGACAAGTAGTTAAGTTTCCTCGTGGGATTGGGCAGGCTAACGATAGTAAAAGCTGAATAATTTACTTTGGTCTGTTTATTTATTCAAAAATAAAGCACACCCAATCATGTCATGACATACCAGCACTTCTGGTGTGCATTATTTTCTAATAATTCAATGTACCGAAGTCTATTATTCCTTCAATATAATTGTATTATCTGCAATACAATACGAAAAAAAACCTGGTGGAACAAATCACACTGACACAGATATGCTTGTCATATAAATGTCACATTAAAATACCTAGCATAGCATTATTTTCATCACAGATAAAAAAGAAAATAAAACAAATCCAAATATACCTCTTACTTAGTTTTCACTATGAGAAATTTGCAACACAGAAAAAGGTGGACATGTAGAGGAGTGAACCGCTTTAGGTCTCTTTAGAGGGGTAAAACAGGTATGATGGGAATGAAGCATCAGGTTGAGACATTTTGTGGGGGTCTGGCTGTGAGCTATTAGCTTAAGGCTGTAGCTTTACCTTCTGTGCTTATTCATTATTGCACCTGGACTAAAACTAAAGAGATGTGCACAGCCCTCAGGTTATTGCTTACTTACATACTGTATGATATATAGATGCACGTATACATTAGACACGAAAGTCACATGCAACTGAGATATGAATAAAAAAGACAAAAGATAATTTGTGGGTAAAAACCAGGGAAACAATCTTGAAAATCTAGTTTGAAACACATGCATAAGTTCTTAGAAATTTAATTTTAGAATTTATGTTGACAGAGGAACCTTTAAATCATTTCAAATGAAAAAAATACTAATGTAATGAATGAGCTATTTATTTCTTTTTATGTGTACACATCTTTAATAATAAGTCAGCACCACTTTCAACTAAAAGTTGGCCATTAATTTACACTACAACGACATTGGTCACAAACTATTTGATTTTTTTTTTAAGAAACATGTTGACTTTGACTAGAGTTAGGTGTATCTTTTTATACAATGTAATTTATTTATTTATTTATTTTGTTTGCTTTCCATCATAATTAGATTTTTCATCATAATAACAGATCACCTTCAACTTAACAGCATTTAAGTCAGTGAATTGCATTTTTATGTTTTTAAATAAATTAACAGATGAAAAGTGTCGTCAATATGTATCACATAAAAGGAACATTTATATTTGCAGATGCCATTTGTTTTAATAAAAAGTGCTGTCTGTAAATAAACAATCCTGTGGTTTGAAAATGTAATCTGTTGACATTTTAAAAGTGCAACCTACACTCTAAATAATGCTGGTTAATAACTACAAATAACCCAACATTGGGGCAAAAATATGGACTAACCTCACCACTGGCTCAAAAAAAATAATAATAATAATTAAAAAAAACAGGCGGCATGGTGGCTCAGTGGTTAGCACTGCCGCCTTAGAGCAAGAAAGTCACTGGTTTGAGTCCCGGCTGGGCCAGATGGCATTTCTGTGTGGAGTTTGCATTTCTCCCCGTGTTCGCATTAGGTGGGGTTTTCTCCAGGTGCTCCGGTTTCCCCCACAGTCCAAAGACATGCAGTATAAGTGAATTTAATTAACTAAATTGACCATAATAATTATAATTCCTTACATTTATATAGCGCTTTTCTAGACACTCAAAGCGCTTTACACAATGAGGGGGGGATCTCCTCATCCACCACCAGTGTGCAGCATCCACCTGGATGACGCGATGGCAACCATATTGCGCCAGAGAGGAGACAGAGTGATGAAGCCAATTATGATATGGGGATGGTTAGGAGGCCATTATGGACAGAGGCCAGTGGGCAGATTTGGCCAGGATGCCGGGGTTAAACCCCGAAAGGACATCCTGGGATTTTTAACGACCACAGAGAGTCAGGACCTCGGTTTAACGTCTCATCCGAAAGACGGTAGTGTATGAGTGTGTGTGAATTCAGAGATAGTGTATGGGTTTTCCCAGTATTGGGTTGTGGCTGGAAGGGCATCCGCTGCGTAAAACATATGCTGGAATAGTTGGCGGTTCATTCCACCGTGGCGACCCCTGATAAATAAGGGACTAAGCCGAAGGAAAATGAATAATAATAATAATAATAAAAATAATAATAATAATACTTTACAATGCATGAATATTTTATCCACTTTGCATTTAATGGTACACAAAGAAAAATTTTAATCTTATCTGCAAGAGTGAGAAACTACTCATGCAAAAACACACACATACACACGCACGCACACACACGCACGCACACACACACACACACACACACACACACACACACACACACACACACACACACACACACACACACAATAACAAAAGCCTATTGTTGAGCACTTCAAACTGAAACAACGGACTCACCAAAAGCACCCAAGGGATAAACTGTTCACTGCTCAGTCAATTCACAACTAATGCTTCCACTTCATTCAAACACACATATATAAACATAAACACCTTTTTCTGCATATACACCATGTGAATGGGATACATGCCAGTGCATAATAACCACACCTACTAAATAAGTCTTATTTATATTGACCTGCGTGTGTGGAAGAGCTCTGGGAATAGTTGTAGACAACAGCTCTAGAATTACAACAATTGAAGCTACTTGTTCTTCCCCCATTGTGAGCTTGAAAAGAGGCAAGGGCCTCTTTAAATTATCGGCTCAAACACACATTCACACACTCAGAGTCTAATTAAATCACATTGATCTGGGAAGTGCATTACAGTTCCCCAGAGCAGTTTAAAAACCACACTTTCAGGATCTGACTTATAGATCGTGTCAAAAATGACTGACCTGAAAAGTTTATATGATGGATTTCATTTAAAACAAGACTAAACTGACAGACTTTTTCCCAATTAAAGAAAGCCAGGTAAAACACACCTCCATTAAGTTGCTGCCAAGTTTCTTCTTAAATTTGGTATGACACAGAAGTCAAGGTTTGGTTTTCTTGTGATGAGTGCGTATGTTTGAAACTTATTTTCAAATCAGAAAACGTAAATAGTATATAAATATATATTTACAAAAATATTATTATTATTTATCCATTTGGAATTGATTGATTGTAGTGGCTTGCTATTGGTTGATCTCAACTGATTGACAGGTTGTTCCACCCTCATGTCAAGATGTCATGTCATCAGAGAAGAAATGAATGTGATAAGGAAGATAAGGTTATTATGGTTAAATAATATGAGGCCATACAAATTTTGAACAATCATGGCCATGGAAAAAACATTTATCATTTAAGAAAAGATAACTTTAATGGCTTTTCACTTACCAAGCATTTCTAAGCCACATGTTTGTGGATGCCAGAGTCTTGCTAAGTGGTGTACTGGATGATTTATTACTGACTATTGACTATTGACAAAAGTAGCTCCTAACTTGCCAATTAAGGAAAAAATCTTTAAAATAATTTAGGACTTCTCATTTTTTGTATTTCACAAAGTAGATCCTAAATCACTGAAATGTTAGGTGTAGCAAAGAGGATATTTTTATATTTTTATTTTGAAACAGTTTATTTGAATTTGGTAATATAGTGCACTCTACAGTTTTCTATGAATACATCTCTAACTTAGATTCCTATCCATCAGCCAATCAGTGTGTGTTAAAGTTAGTAATCATGCTGACATCATCCATAGCAAAGTGATCAACACCGCACTTACTCTTAGCTTAAGACTTTTCTATAATCCATATTAAAAGTTAGTCTCAGCAACTTTGTGAATAGGTTTTAAGAGAAAACTATAGCTAAAACAGTTACTGCTATATATATGAACTCTTAGTGGTAAGAGAAGATGTTTTGTGAATATGCGGGTGTCTAAGGGATTAGATGTAATTAGTCACTAGCCTGCACTGTTTATGTTTTATGTAAGTAGTGTCTTCACACTGAAACTTCAAAGCAGCAACACACTCAGATAATCAATCAATCAATAATGCAAGCAAACAATTAAATACATTTTAGAATTGCGACATTAAGATTCTTTAAAAACAAAATATTTCCAGGGAGATTTTGTGAATGAGTCAAGCTCTTCCTCCATTTTTTTCTTTTTAAATCAAAAATAATATAGTTTTTGCCCAGCTTACAAGATTAAAATCAGACAAATAAAAACAGATGAGTATATACATTCTTATTTACACCTGATATTTTGATTTGTGTTTTTAATCCACGTTCAACCAGTTTCCTGTCATCTTTAAGTGAAGAATCTATGGACAAATGCATAGATCTTTTCTGATCCTTCAACCTAATATGGAATAAGTGTCTGGAGTTTATTTACAGTATGTGACTCTGGACCACAAAACCAGTCAAAAGTATACTTTTTTATCATTCAGGCTTATGCATCATCTGAAAGTTGATTAAATAAGTTTTACATTCATGGAAATAGGACAATATTACGGAATCTGAGCATTCAAATAAATCTAAATGAGAAAACCATTTTTAGAGTTGTCTAAATTAACTACTTAGCAAAGCATATTACAAATCAGAATTAAGTTGATACATTAACAGTAGGAAATTTACTAAATATTATCATGGAACATGATCTTTACTTAATATACTAATGATTTCTGATAATTTTTTTTAACCCATTGACCAAACATGACTTCAGATGGCAGAGTTTAAATCATGTCTGACTAGTTTGCTTTGACAAAACGTCCCCATAATGTTTATGAATAAGGTCAATAGGTGGAGTCTGGGTGTGATGGCATTTGTCCAAATAAGCATTTACATTTTAAAGCAATCTGACTGAAGGCATTTTCAACTACCAAATTTCAGCACC
>CAIGQV010000785.1:1526107-1546413 GCA_903798115.1 Danio jaintianensis | reverse complement strand
TGTGTGTGTGTGTGTGTGTGTGTGTGTGTGTGTGTGTGTGTGCGTGTGTGTGTGCGTGTGTGTGTGCGTGTGTGTGTGTGTGTGTGCGTTTAGAAATAAAATGAAATGGGGGGGGGGTCATATTTTAGGATGGAAAATGAAAACTAATGTTTTAATGACAAACGGTCTTTTATGAAGTAAACATTATAAAATTATTAAACATTTTAATGTGCGTGCAATATTTAGTGAATGGAAAGTAAATGAATGACTGGGTGAATAGGAGGAAAGTGAGTGAGTAAATGAGCAAGTGGAATAAGCAAGAAAATGATTGCTGAGTAAATAATGAATGCCTTAATGAATGAGTGAGTATATGAGTGAGAGAATGAGTTCCTATTAAGTAAATGTGTGCATGAATGAGTGAGTGAGAGAGAGAGCTGAGTGATTAAAGTGAGTGAATGAATGAATGAGTGAGAGAGTGAGTGAGTATGAATAAGTGAAATAATGAGTTCTGAGTAAATGAGTAAGTGGATAACAGAGTAAATTAGCAAAAAGTGAGTAAAAGTGAGTGAGTGAACTAACACGTTAAAGCCCTTTAAACACATATTACCCTTTCATCCCTCCAACAAAATCTGCATCAAAAATACAAACAAAATTCCAGGTGCTAATTCCTTACATGCGCTCTATAAAACAAAGCATACAATATTACTAGGAAAAGTAGGCCAGACAGACCAGTAGTTGTTTGTTTTTTTTTTGTCAGCACAGACGTCTCTTTATATGTGTGGTTAGACTAGCTCAATTTTAGGTGTGTCTAAACGCATATGTGGTTTCAAGCAAATAACTGTTCAGGTATGACAGTAAGAATTAAATAGGTGACAGGTCACAGACCAGAGGCGTGTGTCAGAGCTCGACCTCATGTTTGATTGTGGTTAATTTAGGTAAATATGGAGTGGTTTATTGGAGACCCACATGAATCCCATGTTGTGGTCATATAACCGCTGACACACTTTATTCAGTCACATGATGCTGAATTATGCCAAGGACCGTTCCCATAAACGTGACTATCAAAACAGCTTTAAGCACTGAAATGTCTAGTTAGGCCCTGGTTAGATGATCTAAATCAACACATCGCATTAAACTGAGCCGCTGCTGCCTTATCAAGTCTAATAAGAGCAAATTCCACCCTTTAATACAATGAACAGGAAGGAAATCTGCAGCGCTGACATTCAGCTGCTCAAATGACTACTTCTTAAGAAGTTCTTAAGTTTAGACAAATGAGTAATCACATAACCCGACAGGTCATTTTTGGGAGTTTTTGAAAAATGCTTTTTCAAGATAATAATCATATTGGTTAAATTGCCTGAATTTATATATATATATATATATAAAAAACAAAAACATTAATTAATAATAATAAATAAATACATTTACAATTTACTTAAGCTGTGCTGTATTATGATTTTGAAGATTAATTTATCCACATAGTGTTACTTTTATACCACTGATATTTTACAGCAGTTTTAATTGATCATATTTTGAATTTCCTCTCCTTTTTTATATAGTCAATCAAGTTGTTATTTTGTGTTTGGTAATTTTTATTATTGTTCTCAATTATTTGAGATCATTTGTTAGTTTTTATATCACAGTGTTATTATTATAGTATATTAAAAATATTAAGTTCATATTTTTTAATTCATTTTCCATTTTATTTTTAAGGTTTTATTGATTTATTGTGTTTTTTTAATGTGTCTATATAGATGTTTTGTTGTTCTTCTTCTTTTAGTTATTAAGTTCAGCTTGAAATATGCTTAATAATGTTTAAAATGTGTTGTGTTTTAGTTAACCATGATACTCATATGCACATTAGTGTTAATATGACTCCACGTTAAAGCACTAAATGGCCGTTTAAACCTCTTTCAATATGATTACTGAAATGTAGACATTACTTACCTTTTTTCCCACAAATTTTCAAAACACCTCTCATGAACTGATGATGGAGGACTGGTTTGAAGACCAGTTTTATTTCATACATTGATGTATTTGTCGAACAAGAGGCCTGAGTAAATCATAACAGACACCAAAACACGACGCTCTACTTGCTTGCTGATGCTAATGAGTGAGAGGTGGAATAAGAGGGCGGGGCTTTCTCACTCTACTCAGAATTTGATTGGACAAAATGCATACGTGCTCACTCCTATGGTCCATTATTGGTTGAGGTATTTATTATATAATTGCGATAACAACGTGTAGCGTAGGCCTGTTTATTACAAGTCAGCGTACACATCAATATAAATGTACAAAAGTATCGAAAAGTATCTAAACAAAAGTACAAGCATGTAAACAAAGTACAAAATTGTCATTTCAAAAAACATTTATGAAAATCAAATGTCAAAATATTGGTGAACTAATGAGTGATGGGTGTAGCAGACCTATTTAAGTAAAAACAAAACAATATACTTATTTTGATATGTTGAAACGAATGTACTAATATATATTCACCTGTTTGAAAAAGCTTCATACTGACGAGAAAACCCAGTGGTTTGAAGAATAGTCACCAAGTGTAAAAAAAAAATAATTTAAAGGGATAGTTCATAAATGGAAATGACCTCATCGTTTATTCTCCCTCATGTAGGTTTTATGAGTTTCTTTCTTCTGTTTATAAAAGAAGATATTTTGAAAATGCTGGTAGGCAGCACCCATTGATTTCCATAGTATTGTTTGTTTCCTCCGACTATGGAAGTCAATGGGTACCAGAAACCAGCATTCTTCAAAATATCAAACACTCAAACAGGTTTTGAACAAGTGAAGGGTGAGTAAATGATGACAGAATTTACATTTTTGGGGAAATTTCCCTTTAAATGTATAGCTGTAGTACACTTATTATTTTAAGACTTGAAAATACAATATAAATATCTTATTTTATCAACTTGGACATTAACACATACTTCAAAATGTATCATAGATTAAAACAATAACACATTTTTGACTCATGGGGTCTTTATGTTGTTGCAAGCATGCCGAATAACAAGTTTGGCAGGTAAAAAAACTGGAAGTAAGGTCTCATGAAAGCAATGTGTCGGTCCAGAGCATTTCTGTTTTCCTGCTAGTTTTTGGAGTTCCCCTTTAGGTTGTTGTTTTGACAATTGATGCCCTTTTATAGTACAATAATGAGAGGAGATGAGTTTCTTCCAGCACAGGCATTATTTGGATGATGAAATTGTGATTATAGTGTTAAAACATGTTTGAGTTGACGTTAAAAAAAGCTCTCATTCGATGTTCAAACACACGTCTGTTAGAGTAAAAGTTATTTTAGCAGCAGGTGACGCCTCTCAGGTGCATGTTTCCATGGCCACTACTTTGTTTACAAATATATACTAAGTTTTTTTTTTACTGGCAACCCGGAAAGAGAGTTTCAGTCAAATTGAGTGGGTAACCAAACACTGGAAGATGACCAAAAAGTCCCGTGTTGGGTTGCAAAGGAACGTTTGGCTTTTATCTGATGCATTTTTGGCACTCTGCCTATACTTTTTAAAAATGCTGGGTTGTTTTGAATCAAATTTAGGTAAAATATGGACAAATCTAACCGCTGGGTTACATTTTTAAGTGTAATCTTTGATATTTGCTCATGCTTGATATGTTTGGTCATGTTTTAGCTAAAAAGTATTCAGTATGACATCACTTTTATGTACAATAATATAATATAATATAATATAATATCATTCATTCATTCATTTTCTTTTCGGCTTAGTCCCTTTATTAATCCGGGGTCGCCACAGCGGAATGAACCGCCAACTTATCCAGCATATGTTTTACGCAGCGGATGCCCTTCCAGCTGCAACCCATCACTGGGAAACATCCACACACACTCATTCACACACATACACTACGGACAATTTAGCCTACCCAATTCACCTATACCACATGTTTTTGGACTTGTGGGGGAAACCGGAGCACCCGGAGGAAACCCACGCGAACACGGGGAGAACATGCAAACTCCACACAGAAACGCCAACTGACCCAGCCGAGGCTCGAACCAGCGACCTTCTTGCTGTGAGGCGAACGTGCTACCCACTGCACCACCGTGACGCCAATATAATATAATATAATATAATATAATATAATATAATATAATATAATTTGCACACACTCAACCATTTGGGAACAAATTTAATTTAAAATGATTTTTTTAAAACTAACCCATAAGGTGGATTAGTCCATATTGTACCTAAAATTGAGTTGAAACAACATGGTTATTGTAGTTTTACAATAACCACAAATTTGCTACACTAACCATAGTTTAATCATGGTAGTAGTAGTACAACTGTGGTTAAACAAATGCTAATCAGTCTGGTCAAAAAAAAGGGTTGCTACATTTTTTAGTACTTTTTAAAACTGATTAAATTTTAATTTTACAAATAAAACTATGATTAATTAAATAATTAATAGGTAGTTTATGTTAGCAACTGCTGAAAAACATCTAGAAAAAAAATACAAAATAGAAACAAAATAATACTATTTAGGCAGTAACTTAGTGTGCGTAGGCTAATCAAAAGTCATGCTATCATCATCTGCTGCTAACAGAATCGTGTGACTCAAACGTGTCAAACCAGCATCGCCACAAAAAACTTCATCCGAGAAAAGTGTGGCTGCTTGCTCTGCAGAATCATGATATTTCATCTATGGGGATCCTGTAGTTAGCATGCAAACCCGGGGGGAAACATTTTTTGAACCGCATGTATTTAATTGACGCCACTTACGACAAACAAAATAAAACCTGCAAGTATGTGTTTCTGGACGATTCCCATCAAGCCTTTTTAACTTCCATTAAGTGCAGCCTCAATATCGCCTTAGAAATTAGCATAGGCCTATAGCTATTGCTGCTAATACTAGCCTGCTAACTATACCGACTGATTTTGAGTTACAGATCTTAGTGACAATGCACAAATAGATCAATGTCAATTTAGCCAAAAATATGAATACATTGTTAGGTTTGATCTTTTGCACTAACCATGCTGTGAATTCTGTGTATGTTAAAGTGTAAGCTAGCAAAGGTGAGGTTATGATATGATTTTTTGATAAGACGTGATGATTTAATGTTGCACTCTCAGTTTCGCATAACCAAACATCAGCATAAATATATGGTCACACACATATATAGTCATACATACCCATGTTTTGTTTTTACTATATATATATATATAATATATATTTGTAATGTATTTTTATTACATTTCTAATCCTACAATAGAGTACATATGGAGATAAAAAGTTCTCTGTTCATTTCTTCCTCGCTCTCTCTTGATCTGCATTTTCATGTGTGTTTTTTATGGCCATTACAACAGTAATGAGCAGTAAAGGGCAGTTAAGGGCAAAGGACACTCCAACATGTTTATAGTAGCAGCAGTTTGTAAACTCAGTTGTTAAACTCACAGAACAGGCCGAGCCATTTATAAGTAACTTTTGTTGTTTTTAGTGTATGTAAGTGTAAATGGAAATTATTTCTGCTATGTGTGCATGCATGTTTGGGACACAGGCTCCATGTGGTCTGGGGTCAGTTCCTCTTTTTTAGGACTTGACAGAGAAAGTTTCTTAGCATGCTAATGTGTCATTAGTGCAGGCTGCATGCAAATGTATGAAACCACAACAGCAACTAAAAACTAAATACACGCAGTGCCTCTTCTAGTCCCTCTGTTATGAAAAAATAAACATGCATATGAACCACACAACTTTCGATGATAGTTCCTATCAGACCTGTTCAGGTTAGCACAATGCTAACTGAAAACATCTTTGTGTATCGCTAACATTATGTACTTTAGCATTTACCTGCAGGATTGGAATTCTTAACATGATGAAACGTTTGCGAGTAATAAGAACTAGCCTCGGTTAATGATGAATGTTTCTTTGAAGTTAGCAAGCTTAGCATAACATCGTAAATCTATTAAAGATAGAGCGCTATTAAATATATGTATCGTTCGAATTAGATGCTATCTTTAAGTTAACAGTTCTTCTACAAAGCGAACGCTTTATAATCAAACACAAGCCCTTCAGGCAGGTCCCTTCTTACGACCCATAAAAGCTAATGGAGTGAAGACCACAGCTTCCTACAGTGGAACAGTAAGCAATGATCCAGCAAAGCTACAATGAACCACTGATCAAAGTCAGCTTGAAGGAAAAAAACGAGATTTTCTTTTCATGCTTTTGAAGGTTTTTAGCGTTCTTGCATTGTCTCTTGATGATTTTAGCCAACTGATTTTGCTGACTAAGCTATTTTAAGCATGCTGTGTGCAATCTGTTCCTCCGAAGTTGTTCTGATTGACCATATTAAATGTATTTATTTTAGATCACATACATGTAACCTCTAAACACGCCATCAGATATCAATTGTATTGAAAACTTACCCTTTAGTCACCAGCTTAGGCCTCAGTGCACCACAGAAACTTTGAACCTCAGCCTTATTAGTCATTTTTCTCTACATTTGCTGTGTATTAGCAGCCATGAGTGTAATTTCTGCTGTGATACCTTTTACACTGTTTTACCCATAAGGCAATGCTTCTGTTAACCATCTTTTTCGCACTTGGCTTTTTTGAAATAACATTTTTTGAAGTACAACCCCCCAAAAAAAAAAAACAGTGAATGCTCTGTTTGTACTACTAATATAGATTTCATTGAATTGCCTCATTTGTTTTGTACATTATATTCCAAAAATTTATTTAGACAAATTATGTGATGTATTACATTCATATTCTCTGAGATAGAATGAAAAATCATGGATCAAATTTGTAATTTCAAGATGTTTTTAAACTGTAAGATATTATCAGCAAATCACAACAACTTTTTTGTGTTGCTTCATTTAATAAGTTATCAATGATCCAATTTAATTTATTATGGTTAAAGTTGAAATTCAACTTGATGTTTTAAAGGTATTGTTCTTTAAAAAAAGAAGAAATTTACTCACCATCCACTTGTTCCATACTTATCGAGATTCTTTCTTCTGAACAACTATTTTGAAGGTAACTACACCATTGACGTCTATAGTATTTTGGAAATACATACGTCTATATGGAAATAAATGGGGACCATCAACTTTTTGGTTACTAAAATATTCTTCATTTGTTCAGCAGTGAAAAAAGAATATCATACAAGTTTGGAACAGCGTAATGGTGAGTCATTTTTTAAGTCAGTTTAATGTGAGGTAAAATCAACATATTCTCAGCTTTATGTGATACAACTTATTAACTCACCAAAACTTAAACTTTTGGTGTACAGATTTGAACTATTTCTGTTTTCCAAATGTTAACCTCTTCATTTTACCTCTGAAATGTAGGGTTCTTGCCGTACTGACACTTTTAAAACATTTCTGATGTGACTTAAAATGCTGACAGATTTTCAATTTCAAGCTGGTGGTGTGCGGCATTTCAGGTTGTGTACAGTGTGCACAACATGTCTGTTTATTTCTAGGCTTCCTGTTGGTGTGCGGCCAGCAGCATTCTGGGTAAATCTAGAGGTGTCCTTGTGGCTAAGCAAAAGCCATGTGTCAGATATAACACATTCGCAGTGACATATACCCACAAAAAAAGTCACTCTCGCATTCAAACACAAACTCACATGGAAATACACAAAAGCTGTCAGCGTCGCGTTCTTGTATGATGTCAACAGAGATTAAACTAGTTTATTATTTTCAAAGAGAAAAAAAAATTACGCAACAAAAAAGCAAGTCTTCTTTTTACACTAGTGATTATTAAATTTGTACAACCATTCAGTCTGCATTACATAAAGAAATAATTCTACATCTTTGTCTCTTTCGTATTTTTGGTACTCTGAATTATACATACAAATAACAAATACAGGAACTTTTTTTTCACAATGCATATAACCTGGGCCCAAAGAAGTCTTTCGGGTGTATATGTGAGAGTGTGTGTGTGTGTGTGTGCTGTGTGTGTATGCATGTGTGTGTATGTACGTGAACACAAACCAATTGCCCAAGACCTATAACACATCCAGAAGAGTAGCTGGAAGTCTGTGAGACAGACCTGACTACAAGTTTTAATGCATTACACACCATTTCCATTCTACGTTTCCTCTCCCTACATCTCACCTCCTACTTTTCAGATAGAAATCGTGACAGTTGCCACGTCATTCCATCTACCAGGTTTAAGTCGTACCCTTCTTATCAATAGCTGCCCGCGGGCATTTCCCTTCCTCGCCTTTTTGCTCTTTTAAAAAGTCTTCATTAAATGTATTTCAGACATTTTTTTTTACAAATATATGCAGTATAGTTCATCTCCTGTTATCATTCACAGCTCGATTCCTCATATCTCACAGGTTGGGGGGGCGAAGAAGAGGAGATGAGTAGAAGATCAAGAGGAAGAAGGAATTTTTGGGTTTGGGAATTAGAGAAGGTTACTTTAAAGTATCGTAAATGTTTGTGCCTCGATGCCCACAGGAAAGATGGCATTTGTACACAAATGAAGGTTGACATCAGTGCGAGGCTTCAAGGTCGGAGGGGCGATGAAGAAAGTCATTGTCTATTCTCTTTCCTTATAATGCAGGGTTTAGGGGTTTAAGCGGGACAAGTATCAAAGGGGGGACCATGTAGGTCAGACGGAGCGCGTGAGGGAGCTGGAGGGGTGTGGCGGGTGACAGGCTTCAAGGTTAACGGTGCTTTGAGATGTCCACCAGTGGGAGATTGGGCGGTCGGAGGTAGCAGGGCCGTCGCTTTAGCCCATCGCCGTCACCATACTGGATGGGTGGTGCGAGGCGAAGGGCAGGCTGGAGGAGGGGTGCATTGGGGTGGGTGTGGTGAGCATGTGGCCCGAGTGCGAAAAGGGAGGGAACGAGGTCATGTGACGCGACAGGGCGGCCGGGCTGAAGGAACTGTTCTTTTCCATCAAGCTTTTGGAGAAATCCTCCATGCTGTCATGGGACTTTTTGCTCTTCTTGGACTTGCTGGACATCTTCCTGTTCCGGGTCTGGATGCCCTCCTTCTTCATGGTGAGCGGTCGGTTGATCTGCGAGGAGAAAGAGCGAGAGAGGCCGAGGTGTTAATAATGGCCACGGGACCGTCCCGGTTACATAAGACCAGAGCATAATGGAAACATTTAACACGCTTTTTAATTTCGTAAGACATCCAGAGGAACACTTTATTGCTCTTGATATTTTAGGAGACTTAAAACCGGTTTTGTTTCTTTCAAGTATTAACGTAATCTCAGATGTTTCTCCTAAAATTCCGTACGGGGAATAAAAATAGACACAAAGGAGACAGTTGCTGATACATGGTCAAATTAATGTGGATAGAATAGCTCCGGTAACTTGGTTCGTATTTAATTTCGGACGTTTGAGACTTTGGAGTAGAGTTCGATAGATGTTTTGAGATGTTCAGAGGCAAAGAAAAAACTTTTGAGAAGCGGAAGACTTAAAAGAAGTCATTTATGTAACATTTTGTTGATCCAAACCTGTATAACTTCCTTCCTTGAAAAGACTTTCAAAATAAGATTATTTTAAAAAAACTTTCAGTGTTTTTTATGTCTGTACAAACAGTCAGTAGACAGACAAACTTTCATTTTTGGTTCATAAAAGAAAGTCATACAAGTAAATATGGGATGAGTAATAGCAACAGAATTTAAATTTTAAGTAGGCAAATTTTGCCTTTAAGAAAAAACGTCATATTCTATCAGTTCGATCTCTTTAATTGCCGTCTTGGAGAAACACTTGAGATATTAAACAGATCTAATTTCTGATTTCTCCTTACAGGCATGTTGGAAGCTGACACCCCGGTTACTGGGATTAGGATTTGGTTTAACAATGACGGTCACTTTAAACACTCACAGTAAAACCCTTTAATGCTTTATGTAATACAGCTTCATTATAGCATATATATGTTCTTATAGTGTACGTACATGTGTGTGTGTGTGTTGGGTCATATCAGGACTAGGCTGGATTTAGCCTCTGGTACCCTGATGCCAGGCATGGACAATGCCAGTCTTGCCAAAGAGAGAAACCCCATACTCTGGCCAGCCAGGCTCAAGCACAGTGTCCGCTTGCCAAAGTCTGCCAATTTCACTCCGTAATTGGACTGTTTTTTTTTTTCTCCTGGTCTTAAAACACTCTAGATGAAAGAGTGTTGGGAGCTCATTTTTGAAACTTTCAGAGTTACACTTATTATTAGTTATTTAACCATTTTGATTTATAATATCACTATAATCTTCTATGTGAAGCTGCTTTGACACAATCTACATTGTAAAAGCGCTATAGAAATAAAGAAGATGAATTAAAAGATGAATACATTATAACAAAAATTTATTTAATCAGTTTCTGAATGTGTAGCTATTCACCCACACTCCACTCTGGATATCTGCAATGGGAGCGACTGTACTTTTTTGCTCACTGTTAAATACTGTTATTAAAACATCTCCACTGGGCATCACAGTCAACCTGCATATGGTTGTCGACTATCAGGAACACTCTTTCAGCTGTGATTTTAGGGGGATTAAATGACCACATAAAGAAATTGAAAATGAAATGTCTGATCCAGACTAACAGACATACAAATACAACCACGAATCAGTTCTCATGACAAATCCCTGCCCGTTCAATGAGAGATGGGAGTGATTGTGGTAATGCTAACATGCAAGTTAGTGAAGAACACACAATTTGGCATGCAAAATCTGGAATTTGATTCAAAGCAGGCCGACCATAACAGAAAAATAAGATGTACCAAAACAAACTAATTTTCCAATTACCCCAGACTGTTGGTTGTTTCAAACGATAATACATGTTATTTGTTTTCCTGATAACCTAGGTCAAGTTTTTTTTTCCTTCTTACGAAACAGCCAAAACCAACATGGCAAAATGATTTAACAGGGTGCGTTTGCGTGACTAGTAAAGGAGTGAAACAGGAGCGTGGGGCCTCAAAGTGTGATGATACAGGATACCGGAGCTGATTAGGTAGAATGAAAATGTTCCCCAGCATATGTTTAACATAGAAATACCACCAACTGAAGTGTAATTCAATAGTTCAACAGTACTAGCAGTTAAGGTCTAACATAATAGGAATAAAAATTAATAATAATTTGAGGAAGAGCAAAACAAATCTCTGCGTGAAATTGATTCTAACGTCGTTGGGACCACTAGGGCAATGCTGAAAAATATTTTTGGCTCTCATAATGGGTTAAGTTGTACCTGGGGTGCAAAAATCCCAATACTGTAATAGGGTCAGGGTCTTGCGAAATGCAAGGAATGAAAAAATAACAACATATGATTGATTATTGCAGTGATTGACTAACAAACTCCTAATCATTTTAGAGTAGTCAATGCGTGAAAGACAAAACAACAGACTAAAAGGAAGAAATAAAGAAATGAAGAAAGAGAGAGAAAGAAATGGCATGACATGAAAGCATGCAAAGAGAAGATAGAAAATATCTTACTAGAGAAGTGTAAGACAGCTAGGGAGCTTACATTGTGTAATTTGTAATACAGGCCGCAGGCATTGCAGACGGGATCGCCGTTCGCATTTCTTCGCCACAGTGTCGTCGTGGTCGTTTGACAGTTTGCGCATGAGGTCCCCGCTCGTCTGGCAGCAGACTGATGGACACACACATAAAGAAAAAACACAGTTATTACACTTATAATAGCAGAACTTAAAATGATGATTGCATTCCTACAGTGCTAATGGCCCCCCAACCCCTTCTGTTTCCTGAAGCTGCAAATGGTTCTAAGTGATGCACAAATATGTCAGAGGAAAAGAGATCTCCAAAACACTGGTGCCTTAAGCTCATGGGTAAAAATAGTGTCTTGCGCACATGCCCTTTCAAACCTAAATATTTACAAAGGACATGAAAGCACTGGTTTAAATAGTGCCCATTAAAACTGATGACATTTTCCCGTTAAATGATGGAGAAACAGCCGTACTACATGAAATGGATCCAACGTTTAAACATCAACCTTCAGTTAGAAATTAGCCATCTTTATTTACATCTATATGCTGCACTAAAATAGCTTGCAAAAAAAAAAAGAAAGAAAAGAAAAGCAGTTAGGATTATTAATTATATGCAATTACTAGCAATCAATTATTAAAAGTAAAAAAAAACAATGGGTAAAACTGGATTGAAATACAATGAATTTACAGAAATCAGTATGATTTTGAAATGGACTATGCAGGAGGAAAAATGCAGGCATTTAGAGTTAATAATGAAATGCTGCATTTAATGTTCTGAAATGGGATGAGTCATTAAAGTGTCGATTAAATCAAGCGTATGACCGAATTGTCAAAAAAGCGACGTTTGAGTATTTTTTCGGAGAAATGTATACTAGCAAACGAATTAAATTCGAATTCTTTGGTAAATGTGTTGTTCTATAAGGGTAATTCTCCATCCCTCATACATTCTTTTCTTCTCCAGCATTTGAGCTGAGAAGATCAATCTAAAGTCGTGACTCCTGTGTGCGCGTTCCCGCCCGTGTGTTTAGACTGCGGGAGCGAGCACTGTTGTTCGAGGAGTTTTATCAGCAGCGCTCAGATATCCGCCAGTCTTTTCCTGGGAAGTCGGCTTTTCACATTAGAGAGGGAGAGAAGGCCAATGCCAAAATAGCAGAGCTCGGACTATTTCTCTGCGCCTCAAGAGCCTCGACTCTATCCAAAGCCTAAAGAGAGACGGTGTCGGTGCTGCCAGGCCATTGAAAGCAGAGAGTTGCTCCTCTCTCGTTTATTAAATCCCTGTGAAACAGTGTCCCTGATGAATGGCATATTGTCAGAACTGAACCTAATTTCTGCAGACATATTTGACCTGTTGGAGCTGATCGCCTCCCACGCGGACTCATTTGAGATAAGCGCTCGTTTCACAACACTTTGAAGTCGCTCCGTGACAAATTTCGTTACGCTGACACGTAGACACACAGTGTCAGCAATATTTGCGATACAATTAAATTGTCCGGGGATTTGTGTCGAGTGGGAACAAAATAAAAATAAATAATTCTGATACAAAAAATGGCATTATTATTATTATTGCTAATAATAATAATAATAATAATAATAATAATAATAATAATAACTGCTTAATCTAAAAGAATTGACACCTGCGCTTGGCGAGTCAATTTCTTGCAGCTAACACTTCTTCCTGGGTAGAGAAAGAGAAAAAGACAGAAGTGTCATTAATACAGTGCCATAGAGCAACATACCAGCCTCCGTTTGGGCTTGATGAGGGGTCGGTTCTGTCCGTTCATCTTGTGGTAAAGTCCGCAGGCGTTACACAAATAGTGACCGGTGCCATCCCTCCGCCACAGAGGAGTCGAGGTGGCCCCGCAGTTTACACATTCTCTACCCTCTGCGAACACAGATACACACACGCATGCACATCTCATTTTTAGAGCAACTAAAACACAACTTACATGCACACGTAAGCACAACTACACAATCCACGCCACTGGTGCGCATAAACATAGTGGCCAGTCGCTAGGTCGTTTGCAATATTGAACAGAATTATTGCTGATTAAATATGATGCACATAATATACACAAATAATATAATACACAGATTAATAATAATAATGAATTATTATTAGGAATGTGAAGAAAATGCAATATCAAAAATACAAACAGGCTGAAGAGTCGCACTAATAAAAATAAGTTTGAATTTGGAAATGCATTAATAACATTATCATTATTATTATTATTATTATTACTACT
This sequence comes from Danio jaintianensis, assembly GCA_903798115.1. Classification (NCBI taxonomy): domain Eukaryota; kingdom Metazoa; phylum Chordata; class Actinopteri; order Cypriniformes; family Danionidae; genus Danio; species Danio jaintianensis. Next base: position 1,532,760 of record CAIGQV010000785.1, on the reverse strand, counting down.
AGTATTATTAATGCATTGCCAAACGAAAAACATTATCTTAAATGACATCACTGAGCTTAACTCCTCAATCGTCAAACGTGACATCATCTGATAAGATCAACAAATAACTTAGCGGTTCTAAGTAGGCAATCCTGTGAAAATTTTACACAGAGATAAACGAATCATTGCGCTGGTCGCTGGATCTAAACAACGATGCCTTCATCATTCATTAAAATGGGGAATCGCAAATATAAATAAAATAGCTGCTGGATATATGGCCCGATTTTCCAAAGAAACAACCTCCCGGTTTATTAGCTAAAGCACGTGACTGGGAATTATTAAGATGTGCTCAAGCAAATGTTTAGGATGAAATAATGTTGAATGGGTTCTGTAACAGTGAGTGAAAGCGTCGGTCTAATTAACTCATTGTGTAACCTGCTCTTTTTACGTAATTAAAACACCGTAGCGCTTGATTGGCATTCTTTCCGTTTGACTGACAGGTGAAGGGCTCGCGCTTCACATGTTCAGTGACCCACGCCTCCGGTCGCTCCGCTGAAACGAAAAACAACATCGCCGTGCAGCCCCTCTGTTCCCGACAGCCTTTCTGCCATCATGTGTGGAGGCAGAGACTCTTTGTGCTTGTAACTGCCCCAACCCACAGACCTCACGAGCACATCGCCCCAGATACATACACGCAAATGTGTAACTGAGTGTTCTGTTGCTTTTTTAAATGTAATTTTAGTTCAAAACAAAACCTAAAAGGATATTATCTGTACGTGTGATTACGTATATGTTCTTTGCTTATTGTGCAATCTTTAGCGTATTCTAAATTCACAGTTAAAATGCAACTGTATTAACATTATATACAATATTATTGTTGCTGTTGTTGTAACTTTTAGATTTATATATTATATAGCTAAAAGTTATTATAATAATAATAATAATAATAATAATTAGTAACGTTAAAACGATTATAAAAGGGCTGAATATAATTTTTTAACTCATCATTCAATCAGTTTTCATAAATAGACCATGATTTTTTTAAATGGTCCGTTCGCTAATCGCATTAAAAAAAAGGCTGGTTGACCTTTTGAAATCATTTTCAGTGTGTGTTTGGATAACACTGTCTGTGCATGTCGGCCGTGCATTGCGCCAGCTCATTCGTTATTCCGAGCGATCCACGGCGCATCCGGACTCTATCAAAGTTTCTGCGCAAAGTAAACAATGCAACTGTCGCGTGCAGCAGTCTGAAAATAATTGGATTAGCTTAAACATATAAACGTGAGAGAGACGGGGCCGTGCACTGCGAGGCACAAGAGGAGCAAGAGATGAGAGAGAAAACACACACACACACACACACACACACACACACACACACACACACACACACACACACACACTCTCTCTCTCTCTCACACACATCTACATCCGGAAAACCCAAGCGCTTCGCATTAAATGTGTAGACTCATCTGCAACTGCTGAGCGACGTTTAATAAATCATGGAAGCTAATTCCGCTTTGTAACTAGACGACATTCGATGTTATATTCTATAAACAGAATATGGTAAGAAAATAGTGCAAGGCAAGAGCGTTAAGAAATCTTTCATTTCTGTTAAAGGAAAAGTCGATAGGCTACTTCAACAAAAAAAGCTAAGATTACTGAATCATAAATTAATCAGGATTATAAAATAGCTTAGATTAATAATATTAATTCCAGAAAATAATCGCGGGTTATTATTATTATTGCCTGAACTTTTAGCATCTTATCTTGGAATAATATCATAAATCAGATTCCTTCATATTTAAGAAGTGAAGCAATTGATGCTCTTTGAACACAGGATGTGGACTGTGCCCAAATTTGATAGCCAAGTCTAAATCAATAGTCTGGGAATTGGCTAACCTGGGAGGCTGTTTTTGAGGAAAAAAGAATGGCAAGTGTACAATAACAGAGGGAGCTCTTGGAGGGAAAAATAAAGCTAATGCTGAATGATCTGGCTATGATTATGTTAGTAAAAATCAAAGGGTAATAAAGCGCACGCCTACCTGAAGAGGACCTTGTTTTTGGTCTCGTTTTGGAACCATAACTAGAAGAGGACCCACCTATCAGGCTACTTGGTGGGAAGAGCCCCGGCCCATAATCGGGTACATAGGAAGGGTAAGTGGCGATGGGGTGGTGCGCGGAGGACGCGCCCGCTCCGATAGAGGCCATGCTCCGACTATGAGCCGAATCCAGCTTCATGCTTTCGGCCAGAGACACCTGGTACTTAATGCACTCTTTGTCTTCCTGTCGTATGGATGAGCCCGAGCCTGACGTGGAAATTGCGGGGTCAGGGGACACATCTTTGGGTGGAGTAGGGGGAAAGGTGAAGAGATGTGGGCTGGAGTGACCAGCGGACAGCGAGGAGGAGGAGGCTGGAGGATAGACGGACAGAGGCCCAGGGGAACTGTGATGCAGGGAAGTCTTGGGGAAAGGCCCGAGGTTCCAGGGGGAGGTACTGTGGTGAGGGCCGATAGATTTACCTCCATCGAGCCAAGGAAGAGAGCCGTGCAGCAACGATGGGCGACACACCTGACTACCTGCGTAAATAAAAGACAAGCCTGCTGTTAGGACAGGACAAGATTGAGTTGTGGGATTCGTCACATTAATTTGTCTAAATAAATTAAAATCAGACTTTAATATAACAATTATATTTGTGTGACAAATATACATATAATGAATTGCAAATACAAACAATTGCAGTCAGTATGAATGTTTATCATTTTGATTAATTTGTTTTTTTACACGTATACCTGGTATTTTGCTGAAACCCCTCTTAGCAACAACCTGTTATTGCATGAAGGAACTAGTGCAATTTGACTAAATGAGTAAACTGTGAAACTGCACGTTAAAGGCCTACAGTAATCTGAGAGGCTTTCGATGGCGCTGGGAAGGGTCCCAAATTAACAGCCCTCGTGAGTTTCTCACTTTCAAACGACTTTCGATATCTTACCCACCAGTATCTATTGATGCTGAACGGATTTTGAAAGTTTTGATGTGAAAAAAACGAGGTCACGCTTTTCCCCATTCCGCTCAGGAAGTCATATCAATAAATTAAAGCAATTGTTCTTCCGCACTAAAATTCAAGTGCCTAGTACAGGAAAAATGCACTTCATCATTTAGAGTGACGAATTAAAATCTATATAAAATAAAACTCTTAAATTAAATCCCAGCTAGCTTGTGCTAGCACTGCTATTTTAAGCTTTATATATTAAACCATAACATAATTTAACTAATAATGTGTGCTTATTCACATTTTTTTTTCATTAATTTAATGTATACCTCTTTTTTCTTTACACTTCTTTTTTAATTAAATGGTCATATTATGTTGTTTAATATTATGTCATTATTGTGAAACCTAAAAATAATAATAACCAGGCTACTAGAAAGATGTGAAACCAGTGACACACCACTTCAGGTAAAGTACAGTTTTCAAAAGATATATTCAATCATTTAATCATAGCAACAGTTCCTGTCGTGACATATTATTAATTCAGTTAGTTGAAAAACGAAGTCAAAAAAACGAAGGCTAATTTAGAACTAGTTTACTTACTGTGAGGTGGCGGTGGGTATCTCTGCACGGCCCGAACCGGGTTCCCGTAGTACGGGTGGTTGCTCTGTCCGTCGATATTAAACAATACATCCACATCTTCCGCAAGTTGATACTGCGACGGGTCCATGTAGGAGTGTCCCAGTCCTGGGTGATGTGTCTCGGGATGCTGGCCGTTAATGACCGGGTGATGATGGGTCATCCAACGGGGCTGTTCCGGACTTACTTCCATCGTTTATTTTTTTAACAAACGTTCATACAGTCACCGATACACACAACACGAAAGTTAAAAAAAAGTCCAAACTCCTCCTTTGTTTAATCCACTGGTTCGATTTTTTTTTACTTCCGATCACCTGAAATTGAACAAGACAATTTGTTTTTACAAAGTCCGTCCGTTTGTTTGTGTTCTTTCTGTCATTGGCAAATTGTCAAAAGCTCGAATACAAACTTGGATCCGTCCGTTCAATTAAAGCGCATTAACTTCAGAGAGTCAAATGCATCTATACAAAAGTTGGTCATAAGTCCGCGCACGCATCCAAAACGCGCGTCAAGTTCCGCAAGTTTTCTCTCTCGGTTGCGTTGCGTAGACTCAACAAGTGAGTGTGACGGTTCAGGCCGAGCCGGGTCGATCTGGATAAGTTTTCTGCCTTCTGACTGAACACAAGTTTGATCAAATCTGTGTTTATGCGCAGTAGTAGTAACCCTCTTCCCTCTTACTCTGTTTCCATCCCTCCCTCTCTATCTCTCTCTCTCTAGTGCTCACTCCCTCTGTCTCTGAATGCACTGCTCTCTCTGTGTTTTTTTACAGTGAAGGCATTCTTTCAGGATGGCGCCAGTCAGCTCAATGCTCGCAGACAGCTGTGGCGCGACGCAACTTAAGGAGGGTCTGTGGTGTCATCAGCAGGGGCGGGGCCCAACAGCCTGGACTAATTGAATAAAGTGGGCCAGGGAAAGATGACCAGGAGCTGCGCCCAATTTTGAATCCCATTCATATTCAGAATAATTTTTAGCACGTGTAATATGCTAAACAAATATACAAATTTTTAGGCATATATGGCCACAATTGGAATAAAAAAGTAACAAATTTAAATCAGTATGATCTACAGTTTATAAAATAAACCCTGTTTTCTAAATATCTCCCAATTCAAACTGTTTTTAATGCAATGTGAAACATTATTTAGTCAAATAGCCTATGTATTAAGCTGTCTTATTAGAATCATTATATGAATTAAAATGTATACTAAAATATCAAAATTTCCTAAAACTGCCCATGTTCTGTGGCCTGCTGTTTTTGTGTCTGTGCGTATACGAGTTTTTGTGTGCGTTATCAGCTCGTGTGGTGTGTGTTCTCTTTTAAACTGTGACAGTGCGTCCTCTCGCGGTGACAAGCTCGTTTTTCTAATGAATCCCTGTGCGTCTTCAAAAGAGGCTCTTAAACCCTGGCTGCGACATATAGTTGTGCATACTGTATCGCCATCCTTTTCATTCCCATAATATGCTTGGATATTCGCCGTTTTTTTATTCATTTAAGTACTCTATGCGAACGACTGCATCGTTATTCGTTTAAGGGGCCATTACAAGGAACGTGACGCAAATGCATTAGCGTTTCACTATGCGCGGTTAAAACTTTAACCTTAAAATGTAATGGGAACATATTTTCTGACAGCATACACCACATTAAGGGACTGTGTCAGGTATTATTCGCTATTATTCTACTTGTAATAAGGGGGCTTGGCCCTTGGGGTGATTTTTTCTCTGTAATGCTCCGGTTTGGCCAGCCCGTCCCCACAGATTGACAAAATGTAATTGGGCTGCTCGTTTGATGCTCTGAAATGCGCAAAGATGATGGCCAGCCCTGCCGACGCCGCTGGACGTGACGTCAGTAAACAGGCAGGAAATATACTTTATGCATTGGAAATTAAATATACGCCCTGTACGCTTGGTTTCTTACCATAGGTGTCCAGAAAACCACCAGCTTCGCAAATAATATGAAAGCTAAGGGGGGGGAAACGCGAGTAAAAAAAATTTAATAAAAAAAAAAAACTTTATAATAATAATCATTTCCATTTCATTGAGGCAACGAAGATTTCAGGTTTCTCTTAAAGATGTATTTAATTTTTATTTTATTATTTAACAATTGGTTTGAAAATGCTGATTCAGTAGCTGTGCATCTTCCTCCCCCCGTACGGAGAGGAATGCCTCTTCTTCAGTTGATAAAGACCGAAGTTGGATGGAAAGTATTGCACTGGCTCACTGTCATTGTCGAGCTGTCAGCGGACGCGTGTAATGATCCGCGCGAGCTATTATCCCGTGCGCGAGCGTACATTAGAGGTACTCGAAGGCAACACGCGACGGTAAAAGTGAAATCCCGATTATGTGTTTTGTTTCTTGACTGAATGTCTTAAAGCTTAGTGTGCGGGACATGGATGGAAGCCGCCCCGAACACTACAGAAACGATATGTCAGAGTTTTGGAAGCATTCAAGCCGTTTTCCCTCTCAAGAAAATGCTGTTATTTATTATACTCCAAGCCGCCAAAACAAAATATAGTAGAATCCCCTTCCACGACTGTAAGTATCTTAGAAAAAAAACAAATATATATATGTATGTATGTATGTATATATATATATATATATATATATATATATACACACATACATACATATATATATATGTGTGTGTGTGTGTGTATAAAATGAGGGGCGGGCGTTAAAATCTGCTTTTTTAGCTCGGGCCATGCAGCACGCAAGCTGATTCATAGACGGTACTGTAAATCGGTGGTAGACAGCGTTACTGGGTCAGGTTGAAGATTGGGTAGATAATTTGTGAATGATTATGTCAGGCTACGCAGATTAAAATCAGGAGGCATCACACTTTTCACTGTGGGTGAGAACTTAAGACCCGGCCGTTTTATTTTAGTCTATCCTATAACAAGGGTTAGAAGATGTGCGCTGATAACACGCTTTGTTTTTATCGAGCACCATTTATCGACACATAAAACCTCTGTAATAATTTTGGTGGAGTGTTTTTTGAACGGGTGTGTAGATGATAAAATACGAAAATTGTCTTGACGGTAGAAGACATCAATAA
>CAIGQV010000785.1:1515416-1525707 GCA_903798115.1 Danio jaintianensis | reverse complement strand
ATATATATAATTATTATAGTAGTACTACTAGTAGTAGGCTACTATTGTTGTCTTTTCTGTGACAATTAGTTTAATTACAGCCCATAAAACACTCAACCAAAACAACTGTTTTCATTTTCATCCACTTTCATTTTTGGTTGATCGTCAAGGGGAGTGCGATTGTTATTTTGATTTCAGCTTGACTGGTTTTGTCATTTATACATGTGGACCCTTCATATATAAGCACGTTATACACACGTAGGCTATATGGGGATGAATCAAATTTTAACGCAAGCCTCCATGACGTCTGTGGCGACCAGTTGAAGATGTGAGGAGATTTGATGAAAGGGTCGGCCTAGTGTGCCCAGGTAAAGCTGTCCAAACAGAGCGGGGTGAACCAGAGGACACACACTTCACCCCAGCTACCGAAAGATGAAGACGGGAGGGGGTTCAAGTCCATAGCGAAACATGAGCGCTACACTTGCAATATTCACGCATTTAAGGGCTTGTTCGTCACATTTATTTTTAAGCAACAAATCGTTTCACTTCTCAGTTACCAGCTGTGGAAAATCACAAAGGAGTTGTAAGCGCAAGATCGTATAACAAATTATGCTCAAGATATTTGGGGAAAACAGTGTTAGTTGTGATACTATTCATCCAATAAAACAATAATAATATTAATAGCAGTTAATTATGATTTAATTTATAATATTTTTTTAATATATACTAGAAATAGCATATATCATAGCTTACCATCATTATAACAATAAAAAATTTTTTTAACATGATAATTAAAAAACAAACAAACAATAACGACAGACAATTGTAACTAGGAAAGTATACTTGAGTGGATTGTGATTCGTGTAGTACTTTCTTTTCAAGAACGAACTTTCTTTCTGAATTCGTACACTCTGTGATGGCGGCCTATGTAGGTTATTCAGCAAATTCTTAGAACCCAGAATTCTGATAGTTGCGTCATAATGAGAGTTTGACTTATTTCTAAGAACAACTGGCAAAAAAGGTGAGAGGGGAAAAACGCGAGAGCCTTGAGTGCAGGTTTTGTTTTTGATAACTCATCTAAACGCTGGTTTTCATTTGGTGCTGATGACAGCAAACAGGTCAGGCGGTAAATTTCCGAAATTATTTTTGTTTCCATTGGTTATTCGTTCCCCTATTAATCAATTTCCTATATATTAGTCTTCAAAATATTAATCCGTCTGTTCGTGTAACATCACCCTGTGTTCGGCTAATCTAGGCCTAATGTATTTATTTGATCTCCACTGGTGCTTTTTGGGATGTCTAATGTAACAACTTCATAACTCAAATGGGGTAAACAAAGAGGCGAATCGCAGGAATATTCGCGTTTAGACAAAAGTGCATCTCTTCCTTTCGGTCGAGTGCTGATTTGAGGACATGGTTTCAGATCATTTCACTGTGCAGCTGAATGGAGTGGCCGGTCTCGTGCTATCAGGCAGAAACAGCTGTTTTACGTGCATTCAGCTCAAATCAATGGAAGCCGCTGCTCTCTACATGCAAATACAAACCAAACGAGCTTGCGCCCATGAAAGACGGCCTATGATGTGCCTTAATGTCGCGTCCTCTTCTCTCTGTTTCCAATGCTCTTCAAACCAGCAACACAAATGCATCATCTCTCTCCCTCTCTTTCAGCCTCTCTCTCTCCCTCTCCCTCTCTATCACACTTTACACACACACACTGGAAGCGCAGTTTCAGCAAATCCACTTCTCTTTATGACCCATTGCGGGGCTAATCAGATCAATTTCACGGGTTAAGGGAAGCATACTCGCTCACACTCAGGTGGTAATAGATCATTAAAATCCTTCATCTAGAGGACGGTAGGCGGGAAAATTACTCTTAAAATGCAGAGACGTCCATAAAATCCCACCCCGATTGTCGGAAACTGGACGTGGGTGCTGGTGAAACGTATAGCCTATATATGAGTCGGGTGAAATGAGTTGACATCTTCACGTCTGAAATTGTTAAATGACTGTACCACCCTCAGACAGAACAAAACATGTGATGTGTGTCGATGTGAAAAAAAAAAATTAGAACAGTGGCAACCGCGAAACCAACGTATCTGATCCAGAAATGTTTATCAAATGACCATGTGCATTTGCACCATATTTATAGGAATCATGAAATGGAGGGACAAAGCATCCGAAGAGAAGACAAGCATAACGCTTAGAAACATGCAAGCTAAATCAATTTATTCGACAGTTTTGGGAGCTAGGCTAATTGTACAGCTAGATATGAGTTAAGAATATAACAGATTGAAAATAAAAATCCGATTATTTACTGACCTGCGGAATTGTGGTTGACGCGTGGTCAGGCGTTTTTTTCTGATGGGCTTCAGATGTGAAGTGACACACAGATGGAAGTGCCGATGGCATTTACAGCAGGAGAGAAAAAACTAGGCTCCTTTTTTTCTTCTAGCCTACACACACTCATCTGTGTGCGCGCGCGCGCACACACGCACACGCACACACACTTACCGTACTTACTGTACGCCAAGCGCGAGCTCTTCCGGGTCGGTGAGGCTGTAGAGTAAAAACACACACTTAACTGAATGGGAGAGATCACACGCGTCGGTAACGAACCTTTTTAACGAAGAGAAAGAGGTGGACTTGGACCCACGGGCCAGCAGAGAGGAAACAGGTACCGCGCGCGTGCGTTCGGTGGCACGCCGCTTTTCTCCGTGAGTCGTAATAACGCAGCCCGTTAGATGACAGGCTGATGCTCTAAAATGCATGAGATGACGGATAGCTTCCACGGTTTGACCATTTGAATTGTTTTTATCATACTATTTTCTGTCAATAATTTTTAAATAATAAAATGCAATATCCGATGTCATTATCAGAACTTAACCTATTTGCAGTTCGTTTCTTTTCATTTGTGTTTTAAATTTGTAAACACATGGAACGAAATAATAGACTCTAAAAATTGTATTTTTGTCTATGTAGTCTAGATATTATTTAGGCTACTAGTTTATTTCCACTCACAATTAAAAATAAATGAATAGCTAGCAGTTGTTGTTGTGTGCAAAAATGGGATTCTTCCGTGTCGATATTTGCAGAAAATTTCTGCAAATATCGAGAACACACACAAATTTATACATTTAGAAAAATATAATATATTCGTTAATTTCGTATTGCTGATTTTACAATTGATATTAAATTGGAATAATAAAATATGCATAAATCATTGTAGATGTTCTGTTGCAGGTCTGCTGTGGGAATCTCATTCATTGAAGGTAAGGCTTTGGTTCTGAAGCCAGAGACCTTGAGAGGCCTTTGAGTACGTCAGAAATCAGAACACATGCAATGTAATCGCGGTTCAGCGACACTTCCTATTCGAAATACAACCATAGTGTTTTTCTTCTTGTGATGTGCTGATTGCAGATGACAAGCAGCTGTTTCGGCTAACACGCCCATTTATTGACGGAACGGCTTTCTGTTCTCTTCATGGGGGGGGGGGGGGGGGGGGGGGGGGGGGTCTGGGGGGTTGGGGGGGGGGGGAGGATGGATGATGTGCAACAAAGAGAGAGAGAGAGAGAGAGAAAAAGAGAAAGAACGATGAAACGGCATAAACAAAGAAAGAAAGAAAGAAAGAAAGAAAGAAAGAAAGAAAGAAAGAAAATAAAGACTTGAGTGAATTTCTCTGTATCTCTCACATTGCGAGGCCAGTAAACTGATCACGCCAATATCTGTCTTTGGAGAAGAATTCAATTAAGGTCGTAAATTAAAGATAATTGGCTGAAACGGCAATATAAACTTACAGCAACATCAAGCCAAAACGAGGCTCTTTAAAAAAATGAATTATTCAATTTTTCCAAGACCTCAAATGTTATGTATTTGATGTAATAATGGAATTAGGCAAAGGCACATCCAGAATATGATTTAATAATCTGTCTTAAATAAAATGCTTAATAAACAGCACCCTAATATCTATGTAAAAATATTTTAATAAGCGTCTATGATGAATGCGCATACTAGATGTAATAAAAAAAAAAAAGTCAAATGAAGAAATATTGCACAGATAATTAGAACACATTATAAATACGATAAATACAGATTAACGTCAACGGCGGTTTAAAACATTTTTGAATTAATTAGATCAGTCTCTTTCTTTCGAAAGCAAATTAATTTTCGAATCAATTTTCTCCCTTTTTTATTATCTTTTATCTCTGAATGCACAGCATAAATAAGATTGATCTGGAAAGGAAAATACTCAATTGTCTACATTATTCCGGAAATATCACAAATATTAGCTTGTGTGTGAAATGAAATATGTAGCGTTAAAAGACAGATAACTACTCGAAAAACGACAACGAAGGCCTGGATTTGGAGTTCAGTTTTGGGGACGTGAACAGTGTAAAACAGTTTCTGTTTTAATGTTTGAGGGAAAAGGGAATTTTGAGGCGAGCAATTTTTGAGGGGAAATACACACACGCCGGGCACACAAACCTCTCGCGCCGTGAAAATCAGTGATTAATGTCGTAGAGTTGACGTGAACCTCAGCGTGACAGTACAGCTGACAACAGCCAAGTGTAAACCTTGAGTTTGATACTAACACACAGCGCTGTTTATTCCACTAATTTATTTATTTATGCTTTTGGTATTTATAACTCTCTCAGTCTTATCGGCAGATAGAGCAGGGGATTATGATATCACGTTTATAAAGCGATTAATTTCAGCAGCAGAAAGCGGGGTGGTCTGTTTAAACACTTTGAGCCAATGTGTCGCTCAGTTGAGTTGTTTGGACAGCCTCTCAATTCAGCGTTCATATGCACCTAACCGCATTCGTTTATCGCTTGTTTATCTGTTGTGATTGATCTTATTTGGGTTGGTTAGTCATATGAAGGTTTTATCATGGCCCTTATATTATAAACAAAGTCAATGATATATGGCTAATCGTCCATTTTTTTAAACGGCAAGGGAGAAATCTGAGTAGCATATATTATTAAGATATAGCTTAACATATTAAGATATTAACATTTACACTTTTGTTTTAAAAAAAAAATCACAAGCTATTTGTTTTCTTTTTTAGAATGTAATGGTAAAATCACTGCATGTAGCAATGCTACTCTCTCTCTCTCTCTCTCTCTCTCTCTCTCTCTCTCTCTCTCTGTGTTTTACCATTCTCCAACCGTGTGCTCTCCCTACAACCATAAGCCTGTTTTTTTTGTTCCAGCTGCCTCTTCCTCCCGATTTGATTTGAAAATATTAGGCCAAGGTGGGGAGAATTATAAACGACTGGCGCTTATCTGCTCTGTGCCCAGATCCTGCAGGATCAGAGAGTCTGATTAAGAAAGAAGGCAGAGCCATAATGATGAGGAATAATGAATCCTTATCTCGCGCCTCCAGATTATCTGCCTTTCAGCGCGCCATGTTTTGTTACATGGGATAATTTATTGCATCTAATACATCACAATGAATCTGATGGGGAAAAGTGATGGCCAATGTTGTGAAAGAGGATGTTTTTTTTTATTTTTTTCTTATCCTTGGGCAATGAAATGCCTTTGCGATTTTTAATTGGTAAAATATAAGGGGTATCAGATAAAAAAGAATAATAATAAATAAAAATGCAGAGGTAATCTTGCCTTCTAGTGTTTATATGGCACACTATAATTAGTGTGTCAATTTCGACCAGAAATTAACGACAACGACCTGCCATCAACTGCAAGGCTGGTGGAGGCAGCGAGATCCTAATTTCGCATGATTTATTTTTCACCAAGAGGAGATAATTAATCATAAACACCAAAAACAGTGCAGTAACGCGGAGATAACGCAATATTTGCATCTAAAAAGATTCGATGGGGCTAATTCTCCTCTACATCATCCTCTCCTCCCCCGCCTATGCACAGAAAGAAAAAAAAAACTCCAATATCTTTCATTTTCTATGATTAATCTTAGTGAAATAACATTAATCACTGAGCAGGGATTGGTGGTGTGAGGGGTGGGCATGAGTTCAGTTCACCTCTCCGAGCTCCATGGATGCTTGTGGCTTTGTCAGCAAACCGTCTTGTAGATATTGCAGGTTACCTGAGCTTTAACGAAAAGCTGTGATAACGGATATCATTATGATACCAAAACCTTGATATCAAAATAAGATAAAAGATACAACACTAGATACATCTTGTGGTTGTGCCTTTTCCTATCTACATCTTATCAAGCGTTTGATGATACAGGGAAGCTAATCAAACCGCAAAATGCAATAATAAAATGTAAAAAAAAAAAAAAAGAAAGAAAGAAAAAACTTAAATAGTCTATTATTATTATAATTATTATTATTATATATACTATTATTCAAACAAGAATATAAATGTAGCCAGTATCCGCTATAGCTACATTTTATTCTGTATTTTTAAATTGATGTCCTATTTTGTTTGCCTTGCACTTGTTGAGATTTTTTAAATGTTTATTTTAACCATGCTTTCTCTCACTCTGCAGCACCTTTGTATATAGGTCTGTATATTATATTTATTTAGTTCTGCGGTTTTGGAGCTTGATCCGTCATTTTCCAATGTGCTGCAGAGATTTTATCGCTTTATTTATTTCCCCTATATCCAGCATCTCAGGGCACGTCAGAGAACGACAGAGGAAGAAAAGAGGGGGCAGAACCGAAAAGAGAGCGAGAGGATATTAGACAGAGACGAGAAAAGACATCGAAAGAAAGATGGGTTTGTAGAAATGGGGAAATGGAGATTTCTCATGCTCCTTTTTATATATACTGTAGCTACAGGCCTACGGAAATATGCAAATTATTCATTTTTTTAGTTAGGCCAAAGGCTTTTTTTAGGGAATCAAAATATTCGGATTTCTCAAAGGGTCTGACTTTTAAGAGACTTTTGGTGACGAACCAGCATTTATCAAAGCACATCATACAGCCCACGATCATAATAAGCAATCTGAGAGAGAACTCTTTTATTTGTAGAACTGTTTGTTGGTAGAGATGCGCAGATTGGCAGGAGAGAAGAGAGGGTAACAGAGATGGAGCGAGTGAGATGAGTAGATTAACTAATGAAATGGATGACAGGGGAATTGGACACAAATGCGCGCGTTACATCATTGCCTGCTCTCTAGGGGCGCGCGCACAATGGCATCGCTTTATCTGCACTAAACCTGCTCTAACGAGACGTTTATTAAAAGTGTCCTGACTTACTCCCATGTGAAATGGATTTCTGATCTGGCTTCTCTTTGCACATGACATCAAACATGGCCACGATCGCCCCAGTTTCACCAAGAATTTCGTGTTTTTAGGAGGTTAATGTGAGCAGCTCAGAGGCCACTCAGAGAAGGCTTTTGTCGAAAGGTGTCCGGTATCTTGCCCTTAACGATTCAATAAATACCAATATTTCTCTTTTTCTCCGTCTCTCTCCTTTTAATGTCGCCTTTACTCGCTTGATGAATTCATTTAAGTATTGTGTGTGGGGGGAGAAGGGGTCTTTAAGCCTCTTACTCAATGGCTATTTGTTGGTATCTCGAGTGTGTGAGAGAAAGCGGAGAATAGAGAGCCTGAGAGAAGAGGAGGCAGACTTGATTTTCATTGCAATCTTTGGAACAAATAGCGAACATTTACCGTTTACACGCCGCCTGGCGACACGCTGGCGCTGCAGGCTCGAGCGAGCCGGTCTAAGATGACCAGAGAGCCTTTGGAGAGCGCGAGCCCCCGGCTATCGTGTTCTCCAGATCCCCCCGCGCGCGCGCGGATCCAGTTTCAGGCCGGGCTTGTCCGCGTTCTGCTTTGCTGCCGCGCGCCTTTAAATGAGTGTCAAAGAGCCAAATATCAAATAGCATCGGGTCAAGCCAATTTGAAGAACGCCCCCTCCCTCATCTCCACTCTAAACGGTCCAGCTTAGCTCCAGCCGGTGAAATTAGGTTATACAAACAACGGCTCTTTTCTTATATTCGCGACACAAAAACGTAATAAATACAATTAAGATCGTGTTGATTTGATATCTCCGAACCTTTAGTCGAAATAATTTGACGCCAACGAGGCTGCAATTTAGGTACACTGACAGACTGTAAGGCAAATCCTAATTTTTTTACATTTATTTATTTATTTAATCCATTGTATCACTCACCTCTCATTTTTCTATCTACAGAACTATCGATATCACAATTAAAAATAAAGGTTCCAATGAAAAGAGTGGTTTTGCAGCGAGGAAAATCCATTTATTTCTTAGAGCAAAAATTTATTCATAAATCAAAATAATCAAAAGAATATTTTTTTTGTAATTAAATTGTTTTATTAAAGGTTCTTCGTGAAACCACTGATATTAATAAAGAAGCTTAATTTATTTTAGAAGTGCACAGCAGGCCTAGGAACCAGGAACTTTAACCCTCGCACCCTCTATTTAGCTGAGTCAAATTAAAAATCCACCATGCACTTGGACCAGTCCAGCATCTCATTTAATTTCTCCATTTTTCATTGAATCCATTTTTATTCACAAAAAAATCTGACAACTTGACATAACGCCACCAATAAACCAACAATGTGCATCTCTTCGAGCTCCCACCATGTCTCAGATTCATCAACAACTTTGATCTCCATTCACTTTCCTTGTATTCTAATTTATGCAACGCAATTAATCTGGGTAATTGAAAAAATACCCATTGCCTGTGAGCACTGCGCCGAGCTAAATCCTCTCCGATAACGGATTTTAAAAGCACAACCTTCCCATCTTTATAGGCGCACTAAAGCACCAATTCATTATCGGCCTTAAATAAATATAAAAGAGACAGTGGCACCTTTGGCAGTAAATATATGCTGCGTTTCAAAATACAATTTTGTAGTGAGGAAAAAAAGGAGCGCGGTTTGTGAGTTGGCTTTTTTGATTGACACCCTGTCCCCAGGATCATGTTTAATCCCTGCTTCACTCCAGCCTTTTCATAACTCATTTCTCCGCGAGAGATGGGGACCCTGATGGTTGCCTGGGAGACGGCGATAGCGCTAAGCCATTTCCATGTCTGCAGCCCATTTGCAACAAAGGTCGTCACAAAGTCATTCCCCGACACAGCGCGCGTTTATGATGACACTTTCCCGTTCTTTTCTCCTCGCCGAGCGCGTGCGCGCGCTCCCCAACATCAGCATCTGATGACGCAACTGCCCTTTCTGATCAAAAGGAGATGCATGGCCTCGTGTAGGTGTCTCTATGCTATACCCCCCCCACCCCCTTTCTATCACCCCCTCCCTCTCTAATGCGCAAGGAGAAAAATGTTTTTACTTTCAATCTAAATACTACAGAGAGCGCGAGGCGCGCTACCGTTTATTTTGACATTTTATATCGACAATCTATTCCACCCTTTCAGGAAGAAGAATGCATATTGCATGACTGGGAAGCATGCCGGGAAAACTGAATAGGCTTAAAAGCTGCGCTTCGGTGTCATGCGACAAACCTCAATGGTGCACCAGCAAGGGAGCAGGGGTTACCAATGGTTTGCCCAAATGATATTTATTTATTTATGTTTGAATGTATGTATGTATGTATGTATGTATGTATGTATGTATGTATGTGTGTGTTTGTCATATCGAGGATAACAGTCACACAAGTAAAGTTGGTTATAACTCGACTATTTTGTTCAAAATGTAAAAAATATATATAAAAAACAGAGTTTATACTTGAAACAATTTTGATGTTGGTAAACAGATGAACGCGATAAAACCGTTCTGGCTATATAATTAAGAAAGATTTTATCGACATGTTGATTTGTATATCAGAACAAGTGTATTTTTAGGCAGAGGCCTGCTACAATATTTGTTTGTCAAAACAATGACGTTATAATTTTATATTGATGTTCCATCAACCTTTGTTTTTGTTCATTCCCCTCACAGTTTAAATTATGCTGAAAATGCAATAAATGGCATGTTCACGTTATGACAACGTGCCAACACAAAAGGTCAACGTGTGCTTTTGAACTGGTAATTTCATTGCATGGCTTGAATTGTGAAAATGTTTTAACCTTTTAATATTTAACATTTTTAAATGTGTCAATAAACCCCGAGAAATAATCACTGGAGAGAGAGAGAGAGAGAGAGAGAGAGAGAGAGAGAGAGAGAGAGAGAGAGAGATTACTGGAATGAAGCAGCAGGAAAACAAAGTAAACTTCCATGTTATTTAGACCTAAATAGAGATTATACGACAGCAACATATCTGAGTGCAGTAAAGGACAGTAAATTAAGAGCAACACTGACCAAATACAGGCTGAGTGCTCACAGTCTGACTGTAGAGACGGGCCGATACAGACAGAACTGGCAACCCAGAGAGAGCCGCATCTGCCCACACTGTGCCCA
>CAIGQV010000785.1:1502327-1515016 GCA_903798115.1 Danio jaintianensis | reverse complement strand
GAGAGAGAGAGAGAGAGAGAGAGAGAGAGAGAGAGAGAGAGAGAGAGGTGTGGCAACTAGCCCAGTTTTCCATTCACACTTGCTGTTTTAAATATTCACCTGTTCACATTTTTCTTGGAATATTCATAACATAATTCTGAAAATACTTGCCAGTTAAACAGTTTATGGCGACAAATGATGATTCCTGCACTAAGTATCCCCCTCCCCATTGGTTTTGTTTATTCTTTCTCTTCTTTCCTCATCAGAAGGAGAAAGTTTATAATAAATGGCGTGAGGGCAGAACGCGATGCGAGTTGTGGAAGGCAGATAGAGCGTTCATTAGTGCCTTTGGTGAAATAATTACCTATCTCCGCGCTGCACCTTCACGCTGGAAGTTCGCGTGACGCCCACGAGGCTGATTATGTTAAATCCACGCGCGCGCGCGCCAGTGTTCGGGCTATTGATCAGGCTATTCAAACATCACGCGCGCACCCTCTTTAATTGCACAAGAAGCTGCAGGCTGAGGAGAAACTCGAAATAAATAAATAATCTAATTAAAATGTATTCGAAATTCTTCCGCGTTGGTGTCATATCAAGTCCTTAATTGCTTTTGAAGCTTGTCGTTTCAAAACAATTGATAAAGAAATGCGCTACCTTTGCGTAAAAGGAAGATAAGCTCCGAGTGTAGCTTACAGTGCCTTCGATAAATCACAATTTCCCTCCCACAAAAAGTATGCAGCAAACACACACAAAAGAAAAACTCATCTGTGGCACTTTCTGAAAAGGGAAAATGGGTTCGTTCACCTTAAAAGCTCCGGATCTTACATATCGCGAAAGGAAACTTCAAGGCCTCCAAAGATCAGCTTTCGATTGCTATTCTCTGTTTTAAATAGTACATTATATTGATGCCTTTATTTTAGAAAAGTGGTTAAATCTTCAAGAAGTGCGCTAGACTGTGTGAAAAATAAGTTAAATTAATTCCCAACTGTCACTTTATGCAGTGATGGGGATCTATACCACATACTTTTTCATTGTCCACATGGTCTGTTTCTTCAAACAGCCAGATAAAATCCTTTTAACATTGTGCCTTGATAGCATTGATGGCCTACTGCATGCTTTAATGAAAGCAAATGAGATTACACTCATAGTTTCGGGTCAATTGATGTGGCATATAACCTTAAAAGAACCATTGCATCTTGTTTTAATCGATTAAATAATACCCTTGTGACTAAACATTCATTTGACAAATATTAAACCTGTTTTTTCATGCTTTGATCTTGAAAAATTCAATGATATCAAGACATTTTTATATCAATTATTATTGAGAAAACGGCACCCAGTAGCTAAATCATAAAATACAAAATCGAAACAATTTTCGATCTAGCCTAATAATTTTAAAGAGTGTCAAATGATATAATTTTTTTTACGAAAAAAAACCCCATAAATGCTGGGTATTACATATTGGCAAAATAAAGTAAGTTTCAGACTCTTCTGTGTATCTATTGATGTTTATTGCAACCTCACAAAGAGCAGTCTTGTTTTTTTTTATAAAGGTTACCAACAGGGGGCGACGTGATATATCATTACAATCAATATCGTCATTATTATTTATATTAGCTTTGAGTGTGTAGTTGATAGTAGAAGCCATTTTTTGCATAGCTTATTTGTTGTCTTTGTGTTTGCATATGTTATTTTAAAGTCTCAAAACATTTCCATCCTGTTCCATGATGATTTTAAACAGTGTCAATTTGCGTAGACACATTTCACTTGCAAATAAACATTTTGCAGGATTCAAGAGTAACCCTAAATTTGTCAAATATTTGTTGTGGAATCTATAATATATAATATAACTTTATGAATCCATTCAGTTTGATTGTTGATTTATATAATAGATTTGAATGCTCATGCAAAGCTATATGCTTAGCCTTTTAAAATGAGTTTTTTAGAACACAAGACAAACTGAAGATCAAAAAAGTGATATAAAAATCTTTTTGTGAAGCCCTAATCAAAGAGATAAAAAATTATTACACATATATTGATCTATACTTAAAACAAGATAAAAACAAAATATATTTAATACACACAAGAAAAGTAACACATCCATAACAGATCTTGATGTTATTTGCCAAATGTTAATTGCCATTTGCTCTTATTTTAAAATGATCATTGATCAGTTTATATGTGTGTGTATTAATCAATCTGCCATGAAATGTGTTGTTTTATCTCTTCTCACCTTTAGAGGAAACTTCTCTGACCTTTCCATGTGACCTCTGACCTCTGTGGAAGCTGTGAGTGACATTTATCTTCTAATCTGAAAAAAAAAACTGACATCACTTAGAAGAGCATTTGCACACGCATGTATATAATATCAATGTAAATAAAGTGCTTGATGAATGGCCCGATGAGTTGTTTTCTTAGACCATCATTATCATTAACTGATTCAAACATATAAAAAATTCTGTATGTGATCTATAAGAAAAGAAAATGCTTTAGTTCACATGAAGCAAACTGACTTTACATTCACTATAATCACACTGACACTATCTACTAAGAATTAATTTAAAAGAAAATGGATGAATAAAAGTGAAGCGATAGATGTTTGCACATGCAACCTATAGATTAATATTGAAATGCAAGTATTAAATGCAAAGTATAATATGTGGCCCCTTCATACACTCTAAATGGGTACAAACCCAAACATTGGTTAAAAAAAAAATATATATACAGTTGGGTTGTCCATATATGACAAAAAGCCAATCAATGCGTGCTCAAACGCACACAGCAAATTAACCATGTTTCTTTTTTTCTATACTAACCATTTAACTATGGGATTTGTAAAACTGGTTATACAAATGGTAATCAATCAATAAACACTTTAAGTCAACTTAAAGTACAAAAAACACTTTTACTATAAACAAACCATGGGTTAATTTGCATAAAGGATGACACAGACGAAGAAATCTATTTGTAATTTCTTTTAAAGCCATTTTTTTCCAGCTGTGAAACTATAGCCATTTAAATAAGCAAATCCAATAAATAAATAAACAAACAAACAAACAAATAAATAAAATACTATTTTAACTATTTAAATATGCTAGTCTGGGCCTTTCATGCATCTAACAAAATATGTTCTAAAAAATGTTTTCATAATGTTAGCAAATGTAACAACATATCTAAACATTCAAAACATTGTATCTGTTTAATATACACGGCCAAAAACGGAACATTCCATTTTAGAAATTTGCAAACATTATTCCGAATGCTACTTTTGAATGTCTTCTGAACATTCTAAAACAAGCAGCAACACTTTAAAAAACGCTCTATGTTATATTAATGTAAGTTAAAGAACCTTCTTGCCACTTAACAAAAACAATGAAGGCTACAAATGTGCTCATTATTAATTTCAGATTCACCATCTATTCTGCCATACCACAAATCCACACTGTCATCCGTAGCATTATACGTCCCTTTTATGGTCACGACCTTAACCGCTCATCTTTAGACAAGCGAACATTTCAAATGAATCATTTTTGTTACAAAAGGTGCTCATAGCTCACAGCTATTGTCTGTAGATTTAGAGACCATCAGCTCTGGATACCAGTCTACATGTGGAACGCATTTCTTATCACCAGCCCGTCCACTGCTAACTGCTCCCTGCTGCAGCAGAACAGTCGTTTCTGCTTTGAAACGAATAACAATGCAACAATAAAGGCCTCAGTTTTCTGTGATAAGCGCTAACATAAAGAAATGATCTAGCTACGGTAAAGGCTCATTTAGGCGCCCATATCTATGCGATTAGCAGAAATGACAGGTAGCGATGGGATATTTGAGGAGATTTTAAATGAGTTCAGTGCATCAGGTGGAAGACTTTAAAGCTGCTGTGTGGGAGCTAAACAGTCACATTGGCAGAACTACAAAGGGACAGAGTGATAAGACTTGTATTTTAGGATACCCTGATGGACCTTTTATACGTATAGACGTAAATGCGTTACTAGGCACTTTCGTGAGTAATAACATTACAGCATTTTTCTTCATTATTTCTCCATCTTGTTAATTAAAACTTTAAAAATGTTTTCCGGCTTGTTTTTTACAAGCCCCTTCAAAAACTATTTCGATACGTGACTAGGCCTACCTATATTATTTTATTTATATATTTGTTGTTGTCATTTAAAGCATCAAACTGCCTTAAAGTGTTTGCTTTTGCTAAATATGCTTAATATTTTTCAAATATGTTTAGGGTTTGTGTTGTGATGCTTGAAATGACAACAAAAATAAATAGGCTAAATAAAATAATACAAATAATTCGACCTAAAAAAATAAAAATAAACATCCGCTGAAACGCCACTTTATGCAAGACCAGACATTTTTTGCGTTACTAATGACTTATTAGGCAACATTATATCTTAGAAAAATATGAAATTTGTTGCGAACTTTAGGTTATTAGCCTACTCCAATCTGTGGCCCGAAAAATTATTTCGACGCTTTGAGGCATAACGTTAACTAAGATAAATTAAAGCAAGTGGCATTTTTAAGATACCACAAAACAAGCAAACACGTTAATAACAAATGAATAAACGTGGTTTTCAAATTACAAAATAACTTCCATTTGTATAACAGTCTATGTTGTTTTAAAACCATGGTTCATTTGTGGCAAGCTGTCGTCATTTAACTACAAAAAAACATGTTTTTTTTATTTACTTGCAGTCAGAATGTGCGAATATAAAACCAACCTTACCTCATTTTCAAACGTTTATGAAACAGGAACTCACGTCAGTCTTGTGTTGACACGAAAAAACATCATGATTGCTATTATATCACTGTTATATAACGCTAAAACAAGAAACAAGTAAAAACAACATAAGAAAAATACGTCGTTACTTACATTTTAAACACATTGTCTGCGTTTGTTCCAAACAGCCAAAGCAAAATCCGCGGTAGCGATTCAAACAACATTCTTGTCTGTGTGAATCTCTGAACGAATCGGCGTTTTGAAAGAATCGTTTGAGTAAATGATTCAGTCATTGAGCCATATAAACATGGGAAATAAAGACGAACGTTTCGGTCATTGTTTATAGAAGAAATCCGGTTCAAAAACTACTGTAGCAAATATCAGTGCTACCTCAAATCAAAGAAGAAACAAACTATTTAATAATGGAATCATTTTCTGAGCACTGACATCTGTTGTTGACACAACTTAACCCCGGTTTTACTACAAATAACAAATGTTTTTGTTTTTTTGTTTGTTTTTCCAAGCACGGTCACCACAATAAATCATGACATAGTATAACCATGTTAATTTGTAGTAAAACTGTTTATTGTGGTTAAACATTAACTATAATCAATTTTTGCTTAATTTTCCAAGGTAGGTCTACGTAAAACGTGTTTTGTTTTTTCTTAGTCTTAACTTCTAACAACCATTAACGTTCCACTGAAGTTTGACAAGAGCTGCAAAAACGTAACAGGTAACGTAATTATTTTGAACAAGTAATAGCTTTGTGACCCAACAAAACATATGATCCATGTAGTATGAATATGTGTAGAATAAAATAAATCGGAAGTTATTACATTTACCATGTTACAGTTACCATGATTATGTGACATTCAGAGCTTCAGTTCACTAGCATTTACAAATCAAGTCCTGTGGCTTCATGGGATAAAGAAGTGCACACTTCAGAATCCTGCCATAAGTAGCAGTAATTCAAGTAATGAATAAGTAACAAGTAAGTACACTGAATTTGGTTATACTTTGTCACATACTGTATAACGCTATATAGTAGAGAATTGTGCAATTTTAGATACAGCCCATGTCTTTATTTTGAGATGTAAAACATTCCTTTGAAATAAACACCACTTTGACATTTTATGCAACACAAGACATTTTAACCTGCAACTAAACTGTCCAAATACTCTATGGGGCCACTTTAAGTTGAATTACACTTTAAGTTGACAATTATATAATAATTTAGATAAAATGGTGGAAGGTTTGGTATGCACAACAACAATGACCACATATCTGCTTATTATTACTATATTTTTTAATTCAAAAAGTTTGAAAAAACATTTCAAAGAACAATTCATAAAACTTAATTTCACTCCCTGCAACCTCTATGTCATAAAACATTGTTAAGATTCCAAAAAATATTTGAGAGAATGGTTATATTTAACAGAATATACAAAACTTGTCACTTAAAATTTGACGCAGGGCTTATGAATATCTTGGATCACACGCAAACTAACGACAAGACAACAAAACACTAAGATGTGAAAAAGCAACTTTTAATTAAATCCATAGTAAAATGAAACTTCACCTCCAGTCAAAATCAATCGGAAAAAACATATTAAAAGGCAGATTATAGTACAGAATGTTTTTTTTCTTCCTCGGCTGACGTAGCATTGATGAATCAGCACATACAATGAACAACCTTTAATGAGAGCGAACTGAGAGGTTCATTTCAACACGCGTTTTCCGAACAATCATGAGCTCAGTACAAAGACCATATAGACATAATGTACGATTCTCCACATAAAAAAGTAACATATAGACATTTGACATTTTTAAAAAATACATTATGATTCTGAGTTAAGTTAACCGAGTTAAAAGAAGGGTTGGGTGAAAATGAAAAACAGCAACGAAACAAACAAACGCAGCAAAACGAGAGTCTGGAAACGAATTAAGGTGAAAACAGATGAACACGGAGAAGGGAGAAGAACAAATGTGGGTCAGTGCGCTTTGCGTTTCCTTTTTTTTGTCTTCTTGTCTTTCTTCTTGCCAGCGCATTTTATGCAAAACCAGGACTGGTCCTCCGGAGGAGCGGCAACAAGACCCACACAGGGCCTGAAAGAGACAGAAACACAGATAGATGAGTCTCGCTAACAAGATAAACTAAAGTGGAATGATCAACAATGCAAATCCTGTGCCAAGTTAGCATTTTTCTAAATTCAAAACAGAGATTTAAAAAAAAACTAAAAAAAACAGCACGTCTTTTATATGTGTATATGAAATACTAGATCAGTCACAACATCAACATATCTGCTTTTATGATAAAAGACATGGTTTGTTCTCTATGTGCTTGTGCAGTTTGATGTTTACGTGAAAATCATCTAAAAGATGATTCCCAAAATTCTTTACAGGTATGCCAGGCAATTTTTACTTGGCGCATTTTCTGATTTCCTTTGTGTTAAGGTGTTTTTGAAATTGAAAAAGAATTGAAAGACGTAGCTCTGCATTTTATACTTGCATGTCAAAAAGAAGAACTCCATAATATATTGTGCAACACACAGGCATAATTATCTCAATCTAAACTTTCTTATAAATAAAATGTAATTTTCACAATTGTCTGAATCACACATTCGGGTTTTCACATAAAATGTGTCAAATTATAGAAATAAACAAGAACAGTAGTTATGTTTACATCCACCTATTCATGCATCCAGGCATTTTGGAATATAGCATAAAAAAATGCTTAATGGAAACATCAAGATGCGCATAAATGTACATAAAACACGTGTACGCTGATAAGAAAAAATGTGCATAAATTATGAGGCGTCTTCTGAGGCACAAATAATTTATTATATAAAAAAAACAATCCATTTTTCTTTTTGATATTTGGCACCAGTTTATCAGGAAGTGATGATTTTGTTCCCTTTGACTCATTGGATGGAAACAGTGCTTTATTTGCAGATTTTTGGAATGGATTTGCAGATTGGATGGAAACGTAGCTAGTGTTTGGAGTTGGCATTACCATAGAGAGACATGAATAAAGGGCAAGATTTTTTTTTACCAGTGGTACCAGTCGTCACACTCATCACATCCGATCATTGGACTGCCGTCATCAGCTTTATTACATCCTGGACAAATCCAGATCTGATTACCCCATTCATCCCGAATCTGTCATGAACAAACACAAAAATCGATTTAATAATAAAAAATAAATAAAATTTGCATAAACTTGAAAAGTGACACTTCTTGCATAAAGTAAATATATACAGCTACTGAAAACATTAAGAGACCTTATAACCACTTTTTGGATTTATTAAGCATGTGTTTTGTGTTTGAGTAAAATATTACAGTATTATAAATTAATATATTAAATATTAAAGTCAGCGTGAACAGCATGATGCACATTTCCAACTAAAGAGGAAAACTGAGTAGGGGGCGTGGTTTTATTTTTGTGCTGCTCCTCTCATCTTTCATTTAACGGTTGGATTGGGCGTGGCTAAGCATATTTCACCCATGTTGTCAAACTGACATAATCAGAGAAGGACTGCCATTCTAGAGCATAAGCATAAGGGTCAGATTTTGATTAAAGTCTGTGCGAAATCAAAATTGACAGTGTTTACTTTGCTAATGCAAAAATTGCTATTCTTTAGGTGAACAATTAATCCGTCCAAGTTAATCCACTGGAAAAAAATGCTTGTTTTAGTAATCTTCAATCAAAGTCTGACCATTTGCTTCCGCTTTTAGAGTGACAGTCCTTCTCTGATAATGCCAGTTTGACGGCTTCAGACACAATATTCTTAACCACACCCATCTTACCGTTATTTTTCTACAAGGAAATGATGTGCAAAAAGAAAGCCCCATCCCCTACTCAGTATTTAATTTCAGTTGAAAGTATATCAACATACTGAAATAAAAGCCTCAGCAACTTATTAAAACAAACTTTTTTTTTTCTTCTTCAGTGCAATAAAAGTCCCGTTCAGACTACACAATTGTTATTGTCAGTTACGACAGTTACTGTGTCAGATTATGTGATTTTGTCTAAATAAAATCTTGACGTGTCTTGGGTACCAAATGTAAGCTTGAAAAGTGACACTTCTTGCATAAACTAAATATATACAGCTACTGAAAACATTAAGACCACTTTTTTTGTATTTACTGGATTCATTAAGTATGTAGGCGACACGGTGGCTCAGTGGTTAGCACTGTCGCCTTACAGCAAGAAGGTCGCTGGTTTGAGTGCCGGCTGGGCCAGTTGGCATTTCTGTGTGGAGTTTGCATGTTTTCCCAGTGTTCGCGTGGGTTCCTCCCGGTGCTCCGGTTTGTCCCACAGTCTAAACACATGCGCTATAGGTGAATTGGATAAAGTAAATTGGCCATAGTGTATGAGTGCATGTGTGAATGAGAGAGTGTATGGGTGTTTCCCAGTACTGGGTTGCAGCTGGAGGGGCATACGCTGTGTAAAACATATGCTGGATAAGTTGGTGGTTCATTCCACTGTGGGGACCCCTGATGAATAAAGAGACTAAGCCAAAGGAAACTGAATGAATGAATTAAGTATGTGTTTTGTGTAAAATATTTCATTCATTCATTTTCTTTTCGGCTTAGTCCCTTTATTAATCTGGGGTCGCCACAGCGGAATGAACCGCCAACTTATCCAGCATATGTTTTACGCAGCGGATGCCCTTCCAGCTGCAACCCATCACTGGGAAATGTAAAATATTTAAGTACTATAAAATAAAAGATTAAATATTACAGTCAGTGTGAATAGCATGATGACAGCATAATACGTTTTTGTTTTTTTTCTAGATAAAATCTTGATGTGTCGTGGTTACCAAATACGCCAGACTACATGTTGCTTCACTATCAATCATCACATTACAAATGTCTTTTTAATTGTGCATCGAGTGTTTCCCACAGACAGTAGTTTCCCCCATTTATATATGTGTGTGTGTGTGTGTGTGTGTGTGTATGCTTTCTGAACGAAAGAAGTAGATAAGTAGATTTATTCTGTCAATAAGAGCAGCTTCTGGAGCTGCAGAAGCTGTTTCCATGAATCGTCTGTAAATAAAGCAGTAGACAGTCTTTTACCTTCAAAGATACATTCATATAAAATTTCCCCACACTGCATTGTGAATGAGAACATAATCAGTGATTTGTTTACATGTTAATACCAGTACTGTACTCACCGGGCTGCAGAAGTGCCTCGGCTATCGATCGCCAACATTTATCTTTTTATTGTGTCATGGTACTAGTCCCTCGACGACACATCACACAAGCGCACTGTTGCCATAACTCCAAAAAGCTTTCTTCCATTTCATGTCCACCTAGCAGCTTTCTCTTTTGTTTTGCCGTTTTAAAAGCTGTGTATGGAAGATATTATGTGCTCATATTGGTCAACGTCACCCATGTGACGGAACACATGGTGGACAATGGGGAAAAATTGAACATGTTAGACTTTCTGTGTTGATATCATGAAGTGTCCCAGAGATGGCATTGGTTTTTGTGCACAATGACATGCTAAACGAGATGAAATGATTGATTCTTGCGTCTCAACACCCATTTGTCATTTAGAAATCCCCATGACTCCTTACACCAAAATCAGGGAAACAATTGTGTAATCTGAATGGGGCTTAACTTGCACAGATTAATTGTTCACCTTAAAGTCCCCACGAACCGAAAGCTGCGACCGTTATTTTTTTCGTATTGTGACGCAGTTCCTAGAGAAACGGAATATTAAATGAGAGAACAGTGGGCATGGCTTGTTTTTTTCTACTGCAAGCTGAATGGATGTAGTAAAGTAGGCATTTCATTCAGAAAGATGGGAAAAAGGGTTTGGGGAGAGTTATTACAACCTAACAGACTACTCCTCCTCCTCACCATTTCTGTTTGTTGTCAAAACTGACAGTTGGAGCAGCATGGTTAAATATGTTAGCCATACCCAATTCCTAAGATATACGTAATCTGACAATTTAACTGAAACCCCCCCCCCCCAAAAAAAACAGGAAGTGCATTTTCAGATTTCAATTCAAGATTAGAAGGGCAAACTATTTTTTTTTTCTCAATGACATGCACAGATGAATTGCTCACCACAAAACTAGCAATGTGAGCTAACAAAATGGTTAGTTTTAATTTCTTGGGGACTTTAAGATCCACAATCTGTTTGTGCAAAAAATAACAATGCTAATTTTGATTTAACGTGGACATTTATTTTATATTATTAATGTCTGACATTTATTCTGAAATGTAAATATTGTCATATAGAGCATGCTCTGTCTTTATAAATAACTAATCTGGTCAGTATAAGATTTTTTTTCATTTCTTGTGACTGTGAAAAACTAGGGCTAATATAAAAATTTGTAAAAACAGGGCACTTTTTGTATTTTTATGAAAAAAAAAAGCTCTAAAAAGAAATAAGAACAAATAAAAATTAATCATTATTTAGTGGTCCCCTAAAAAATAAACAATAATAATATATATTTTTACAAATTGTTACTAAATATTAAGTATTACTAGGTAACTATTTTAATTACTCAGCATTAAATAAATGACAATGCATTACATACATTTTACTTTTACATCAAAAATAAAGATGAAAATGTATTATAATTGACATATATAATAGATATTAATGAATATGTAATAATAATAAATGAATAATATTTTATAATAATATTGTAATAATATTCCTATTAATAATAATAATAGATTACAATATTTAATGTGTATGTGTGACTGACCACATAAGCACTGACAGTCTCGGTGACGACGCTGCAGCCGCGAGCTTTAGCCTGGCTGGGTGGAGTCTGAATGGGGGCCATTGAAGGTGGAGGTGGAGGCAGCACGGGTGGAGGACGAGGTGGAGGTGTAGCAGGAGTCGGGGCAGGTGGAGGAAGAACTGGAGGAGAACGCATTCGGGCTCCGGGACCCATCCGGGCCACTGGGGTCCGCGGTGGAGGAGGAGGGGGCTCTGAATCTGGCACCACCTTACTGATCACACTTAAAGAGAGAGAGAGAGAGAGAGAGAGAGAGAGAGAGAGAGAGAGATGGAAAAATGGTTAAATACAGTGTTGTAGATTTTATTTATTTCTTTAAATCAAATGTTTGTTGTTAGGGCTGCACAATATATATATATCTCACAATGTGCAAATCTGCAATAGTCACATTGCATCTGCAATGGTGATAATTTTAACCTTAGAGATAAAGCTTATTTTTCTGCATTTGTATTCAAGGCCTGCGACTAATTTTAAGCAAATTTAAACCATTTGAGCACAATAAATTAAATCTCTGTAGCTTAATGATTAATTTTATATAATTCTTTACACAATGAAAACTATACAGTGTCAATTTTTACATTTGATTATTCAATTTGTGTACTTGAATATTGGCAGACTCCACAGAAAACCATAAAGCACTGTTTACTTCATTTGTATATTTGATCTGTTGTTTTTAAAAAGGCTTGTCATTTGTTTATAATATGTTATCCAGCTACGCTCCCTTACAAAACCATCCCAATCGATCTAAAATTATGATTTTTTTTTTCAAATAGAGCTATTCGAGAAATCTGGTGAAACTGTATTCATATCACAATATATATCGCATCACTTTTTTCCCAATATTGTGCAGCCCTATTTGTTGTGCAGCTGTTTTAAATGTAATACACTAATGAAATGTATTGCCTCCCTATGTATTTGTACAAACCTATATTCAAATGTACTGTACTTTACAAAAATCTAAATAAATCATTTTTAAAAAATCAAAGCAAGATATTGAAATGCTCATTAATACACATAAATCAAGCATTAACATTCTTCTTGTGTAGAGGGTTTGATAAACTGAAACCGCAAAACTAAAACAATTTCTGTCACTTAAAATTAAACAAATGAATTTAAAAAAAGAAAATAAAACTAAGCTAGTTAACAAGGAAGATGTTAGCAGAGATAATCTAATAAAAAAAAAAAAAAAAAAAAAAAATATATATATATATATATAT
>CAIGQV010000785.1:1400046-1458683 GCA_903798115.1 Danio jaintianensis | reverse complement strand
AATTATAATATTAATCAAAAATAAATAAATAATTCATAAAGAATGAAATAAAATAAATAAATGTAAACTGAAATAAAAATAATAAAAAACTCAATAATAATAAAATAACACAAATACTCAATTGATTAATAATGCTGGAAATGTTTAATTGTCAAATAATAATACAATTTCGAAATGTCAAACAAACGTCAACAAATCTAATTAACAATTCACATATCACTGCAATACTGATGCATTTTAAAAAATGTTTTTTATGTCATGCAGGATGTATACCTGCAGGACGGAAATCAGAATTTGGTGAATTTTTACAAAACTTTTAAACAGGAAAATAGAAGAATAAGAACATTATACTGAATGTCAAGAGTACATAAAACAATTTAAGGTCATATCAATGATAAATACCTTCTGTAAACAACAAACTACAATTTTATTGTAAAGTCAATAATTACGACCCCAAAAACATAAAAACTGTTAAATCACAAGATTTGTAGTCAACACTGCAAAAAAATAAAAATAAAAAATGCTGGGTTCCACACAATTCCTTCATGTTCAACCCCATCAAAAATTGATTCAGTTAACTTAATTGTTTTTACCAATTTAAGTGGATTGAACCTAATACAATTAAGTTGTCCCCAAAAAAACACAAAAGAATTGAGTTGTTTTGACTAATTTTAAATTAGTAGTAGCAGCAAAAGTCATTTTTTGAGTGAAGCAACAGGCTGCCAGCCAAAAATAGGAGGGCATATTTCTTCCAAACTGCACACACACACTGGGGTTAACAGTGACCCACCCTGGCGCTGTGGGACAGAGGGCAGAGGTTTTTGTTGAGCCCGCAGGTCTGTCACTCTCTCTGGGGAAGGATTTACATTCCTATCCCTCCCTTCCACCGGACGAACCAAACCCAACACACACAGCAGCAGTTAAAGCGTCTCCGCACACAAACACTCACAGCGGCCCCCGACTCCACCAAAACATAAGCTAATATCCGTACATTTACACACAAACATGAACATCACAGGAATCTAATGTCAACTTTAAATCAGGATGGTCCAAAACGGACTATTAGACTTTCAAGATTCATTTACTTTCTGCTCGTTTTAATTATTTTTTATGATTCTTTAAAAATGGGGATGAACTTAGACAAGCAACTTTGAAAAGTTGAGTTGGGGTTCATATTATGAAATGCTTTTAGTCATATTATGCTATCAATTACATTTGAATAATTATGGTATGAATATATCTGAATAGCTTTACTATAATATCAACAGAATACAATTAACTTCAAATCCATAAGTGATAGAAAAGGAGAATTTGTGAATTTTTACAACTCAAATATATATTAAGAATTTTTTTTTTTGGATTAGAAGTTAACATTTCAATAAAGAATACATTTGTACAAAATTTTCACCATTTAACTGAGCCCTAAAATGTATTTAATATTAATCAGAGTAATAAAGAAATAAATGAATAAATAAATAAATAAACTATTTACAATTAAATACACAAAGCATAATTTAACAATACACGTCTATTAATTTTCATTTGTGACCATTTGTGAATACGATTTTTAACAAGTAAATAAAACACTTTAAAAACGTTCAAATATAAAACATAAAAAATTTAATAAATTGTATTATTAGCATATTACACTCCTAACATTAATGTCTCAAAAGTGAAGTGAAAATAAGTCATTAGCAGGACAAATGTGTTTTTAATGTAGATTGAATGCGAAAGTATCTATTTTCATGTTTCAAATAAAATAGTGAAAAAAGTGAAATAATGTTTCATTGTCATTCAGTGGCAGATGTTTATTTAAAAAAAAAAAAATTCTTATTAAATATTATAAATATTACCTTATAAAAAAATTATATAAAGGAATACATAAAGAAATACTAAATTTTATTATATTTTAAATGATTTAAAAAAACTTAGCGTTGATGAGTAAAACCTAAAGATTTCAGAAAGAGTGGATATAATATACACTCAAACAATGACTTTTGCTGCTTGTTGAAACTACTTATTTAAAATGAGTTGAACACAATTCTGTTTTTTTTTGTTTTTTTTGGGACAACTTAATTGTTTTACGTTCAATCCACTTCAATTTGTAAAATAAAATATTAAAGTTAATCTATTTATGTTGGGTCAACATGAAGGAATTGTTATTATAAATAATTAATTGAAATGTTATTATATTTTAAAAATTAAATAAAAACGTATTGTTGAGAATGGGAAAAAACAAATGATTTGACATATATAACATAAAAAGAAGTAAAGATTTAAAAATGGTTACGATTTTGGTAAATTAACTTTTGTTACACTGAGCATGGCACATAATAAACTTTATAAAGTTTAGGCTTGAAAATCACTTTCCTGTGACTCACATAGCCTACTCTTTTTTGACAATACGCAGATATATCATTCCACAGTCGAAACATCAAACATGTATCAAACTTCTGAAGAATTGAACACATTTTTAAAAACAAGACCGTGTTCACAACAAACAAACGGCACCCTTTTCACAGCGTAAAACTATTAAATTCTCCGAAAAGGCCTTGAACATTACAACAATAAAGAGTGAGAGGTCGGAAAAACAAACACTCATGAGTATCTGTATGGCAGTTACTTTAAGGAATCACCCCACATTATTGCTATTCATGTGGGTGAGCGTTTCGTAGGCGGTGATCAAGTGTACGAACAGCATTTTTCCCGCCACAGTCACGGTTCTTTCATATCAGAATAGCAGAAAAGGCAGAAGCGATGATCACATGACGCCTACGCCAACAGACCAGGTCAATGACCAAACACACACACACACACACACACACACACACACACACACACACACACAATGAATGCTTCTGGATAAACAAACACACCATAAAGACAGATTCTGGAGAAAACAACACGTGTTTGAGCGCTGGAGAGACGGACGGCAGAGAGAATGATAGAGAGACTGAGGGGAATAAAGATAGACGCAAAGGAGAAAAGGAGGAAAAGAGGTTGTCTGGTGCAAGAGTGCCATCTAAAGGCAGGAGAGGTACTGCTGGAGGTTTAGGAGGGAAAGATGGCTCACTTTTAAAGGCATTCATTTCATGATGAATACCATTGAATAGTAGATACATAAAGTAATCAATACTGAAAATAAAAAAACTACTTAAAACTAATTAACAAATAACATAGATTTGAATAAAAAATATAGTAATACATAATAAAATGCATTATGAAGAAATTAATTCTAAAACCCCCCACAAAAAAACTAAATTCTGTTTCATATTTTTCTTTATGTATATATTGTTTTGCTATATTTTAGAAGTAATCTTTACTAAATGCAATCTTTACTAAGAAGTCTGAAAAAATTCAAATAAATTAAGAAATAAAAAAAATAAAAAAAACGGAAGGTGTTAGGTGTTATTATTCCCCATATCAATAGTCAATAGGGAATCCTTGATAAATACAGCGATTGTCTAATAAGCTTAATATTTTAATTGCAATAATCAATGCATGACTTATGGAACATCCAAAAAATGAACAGAATAAAAATATTCTAGAGGCCCAAAAGTCAAATAGTGGGAGATGCTTGAGTTTAATCAGAAAATACGAGATAAATGAAAGAAATATTGCTAAAAACATTGTATAGAAAGTAAAAATAATAACAATAATAATAAAACTTAAATATTTACCCCTTCTACCCTCATATGCCCTTTCATAACTGATGTATTTGCATCTTTTAATATACATATCAGCAATGTTCTACTAATAAGCAGCATGGGGGGAAAAATACGTAAGGTAAGTCTGTATATAGCTCGATTTTTCTGCCAAGTCCATTTTAGCTAACCAATTTACACACAGATTTTTCCAATTAATTATTAAAAAAAACAAGCAAATATATATTTTTTTTTTTTCATAGTATCAACACTTTCATATCTGTTATCTCAATTAGATAACCAATAAATATAAACTTAACTCAAAAACCGCTAACTCCAATAACACAGAA
The DNA here is from genome assembly GCA_903798115.1 of Danio jaintianensis. NCBI lineage: Eukaryota > Metazoa > Chordata > Actinopteri > Cypriniformes > Danionidae > Danio > Danio jaintianensis. The sequence goes on along the minus strand of CAIGQV010000785.1, from coordinate 1,454,689 downwards.
AATCAATAGCAAACAAATGTAATGCAGATACAGATACTCTCACACTGTACCCAGGTCAGTTATTACGGTTAACGCATGTTCAGGTTATTACAAACAGCAATACAGATATATTATATCAGATATTGTGTCTGTGTTAAAGTTTGGTAAAGTTTTGTCTTGGATCGATGATAATAATGCAGCGATAATATAAGCTTGCCTTTGATCATACCTGAATCTGAAGACTTTACACTTTGCACAAGCGTTTCGGCTACGAAGAGGATCAAGTTTGAACCCAAAACTGCCTCAGACAGAGAATGAAAGAGTGGCGGCAGAACCCAAAGAATAGGAGTGTGACAAAAGACAAAAAAAAAAAAAAAAAAAAAAAAGCGCAGAGGATCAAGCGTTTTACGAAGATCTCAGTGAAAAGTGACCTAATTTACGAGTGAAACCTGAGAGAATGAGAGCGTTTGGACAAGAAATAAAAAGAGGAATAAAAAACAGCAATAACAATAGATAAACTAATACATTTAATTCCTAAAAGTACAATTTTAAATTAGCTTTATTTTTTTGGTTTTAAGTTAATAAAGTTTTTTATTAACTTTACTTTTACTCACTTTACTGAGCAACAAACCAAGAAGAAGTTGGTTATAATAATAATAATAATTATAATAATAAATATATAGATCATAAATTTGTTAATAAATGATGTACACAAATAATTTAGAAATTAATAATTTGGGGATTTCCTTTTTAATGGACTATTTTACTAAATAAAAGTCTGGTCATCTAAAATATATGATGCCATTAATTTATATTATATTTTAGGTAGGTTTACCTAACGCAAGTTACCTTGACAAAGTTTGTTTAGCCTGATATACTTCAGCATCAAGTGATTACCGTATCCCACAGCACGTCCCCTGCACGTAGCCCTTCTGAGCATTTATACTTCTGCGTTGCTCTGCAATAATACTTCCAAAACTCTAGTAGGCAGTGCAGTTTCTTTGCTCTACTGTGTTGAGTTTCTGGCCAGCATTTTGAGTTTACCCTGGATATGTGTACGATGCTACTGTAACAGTTGTTCAAACTCACACTCATTCAGAAAAGAAAGTGGTGTAAACTGGCGAACGTTCAACAAATTTAACCATAAAATAAACACAAAATGAAAATAGCCATCCAGAGCTCCTCTGCAGGGCTCACGGCCTTGCTCCACTCTCATGGCTCTCAGCCCCGCCCACACTCATCACAGCAATACCGAGCCAGCCAATCACAGATCTTCCGCTCCGCATCATCATGATGTGTAGTTACATTTTTTGAGAGTTGCATGTCGAGGCCAATTTATACTTCCACATCAGGTGCATAGCCATTATACAGTGGCATTCCCTTTACCATAACCTGATGCAGAACCTTGTGCGCACAAATTTTAACTACAGTAGTGTTAACAGTATCAGTAGTGTTAGGGCTAATTCACACAGAATGCGTTTTGTGCTATTTCCCCATTGTTTTTCAATGTAAACATGCACTTGACAGACTTGTGTGACCATTACGCTTGCGTCTTTTGAAGCGTCACACTTTTTTAGACACCGTGTCAAGTCAAAAGAACTTCAACTTTTACACGAAGCGCTGCTCATCACTGTCAGTACCAAAGCAGTGGACCAATCAAAAGAACTTGGAAGCGGGACAAACGTTGCAAGATTCTGTTTGCAGGCACTCAGTGGCTGTGTCTGGAAACCCTCATGATTTATGCTGCGCTTTTTTTTCAAACCATTCCGAAGCGTTGTGTCTCATGTTTTTAGAACCAAAGACACATTCAGTGTGAATGATCCTTTAAACTCACATCTTTTGAAGCGCCGCACATGAGCACTGTGCTTTTTAGATGTTATGTCAAGTTAAAAAAACTACTTTTACAAGCAGTGCTGCTCATTAATGTCAGTTCCAAAGCAGTAAAGAACAAGAAGAACTTTGAGGCGGAGCAAGTGTTAAAAGTTTCTGCTTACAGGTCCTCAGCGGTAGTGTCTGGATACCCTCATGCTCTACACGACACTTTAAAAAAAAAAAAAACATTAAGAGCTGCATCTAATGTTTTTAGTTGTGTGAATGAACCCTTACTGTCACAGTAGCATCCCATGCACTTCTGGCATAAACGTAAAATACCAGCTCAATGTAACATAGAAACCCCAAAGCCTACTAGTGATTACAAAAAGTATATGCTCACAGTGGCATTGGCTAAGTACAGGGGATGTGCCATGCAATACGGCAATCACTTTAGGTGGAAGGATAAAAGAGAAAAAGGAGATAAAATTGTTTCTTAGCTTGCAGAAACTATCATTTTTAATATGTCATGCTAGATATCCAAGGAAGTTACTTTTTTTCCTGTTTTGAACATGTGATGGAAATGGTTTAATTTGCTAAATCAACCCTCCACAATGTGTGTAAATTACACTTAATGACCAAATTTTACATTGCTGTGACTAAATGATGTCTAAATGAGTTTGGTGATTTAGAATAAGTTTGCCACAGATACATTTTTACTCTTTTGCACTTGAGCAGACTAAGTGCTCAAGAAGCTGACTAAGACGTTTCTTTGGCCAGAGCTCATGCATTACATCTACAATTTGATTTCAGCAAATCAGTTTGAACAAATGCAGACAACATAAATAACATTCAGAAACCAGAAAGAGTAGCAATGAGTTGTTAAGTGGTTAAGAGTGGTTTAAATGGGTAACTGACTGATGTTTTGTAAAAAAGTCTTGTTTTTATGATTTCAAATATCACATAAAATGTATAGAGCTGTCTTTTTTATGAAGAGAAGACTCATATAATATAATGCATCTAAAAATTAAACAATGACTACATATTTGACTGGCGAGACAAGTTACAAATTTAATAGCCAATGAAGATTCCATTGGCAAAGTGTCAATACAGTTCAATTCCATGGCAAAGTGTCAATACAGGGTTGAAACAGCAAATTGGCAACTTTGGTTGGAAACATAACTTGTGACAAAAGAATTAGGCCTAAATAATTAATTAGAAAATACTAAAAAGTAGTGGATATATTTTTTTAAGATCTCACTAAAAAGTGGTTAAAAAGTGAACTAACTAATTTGTGAGATTCTTATTTCCTTTTTTAACAGAAGAAGATATTTTGAAGAATGCTGGAAACCAGTAGACAGTAGCTATGTTTGCAAAGATGCGAATTAGACTTATGCACAAAACTGGAACATTGCATAAAACGTTTGTGAATTAAGCACCGTTTCCATTCAATGAGTCAAAGAGAACAAAAATTGCCCCTTTTTGATAAACTGGCGGCAAATATCGAAAAGAAAAATGGAATTTGCTTTTCTTATACAATAAATTACTTGCACCTTGGAAGACGAATATGCAATGCAATGAATGTGCGGTGGTTTTTGGAGGCGTGAGACCACTCTGGGAGTTTTTGTTATCACATGATCTGTTAAATCAGAAATCACATGACTTTTTTGATAAATTTATTCGGTAAATGTGTTTCCATTGTTGTTTATGCACTTTTTTTGTCTCATCGTATAAAAAGTTTATCCAACTCACTTATGTGCATAAGTTGATGTACATTTTCAAAGCTTATGCGCATCGCTATTACAAAATGCGCATAAAAATGGGTAGATGGAAACATAGCTACTGACATCCATGGTAGGAAACAAACATACAGATGTCAATGACAACCAGTTTCCAACATACTTCAAAATATCTTCTTTTCTAAGAAAGAAATTCAAACAGGTTTGGATATATTATGATTTTCTTTTGAGAGGGGGGGCGGCGAACTATCCCTTTAATTCTGAGAGAAACCTGAGCGTTTCGACTGGATAGAAAAAAACGGAGTGCAAACACACAGGCGTTTTGTGTTAGCACACCTGGGCAGAGGAGGGCAGTGCTCTCTCCAGGACTGATCCTGGGTCAGGTGACCTCTCCATCGGCTCCTGTCTGTCTGCCATCCGCGCACACACTCAGGACAGGTTTACGGTACCAGGCTCAGTGCAGCGGGGAGCCACCCAGACCTGTCAGTCAGAGAGTGGCAGCGGGGCTTTCTGTCTGACGGAGGGAGGTAAACGGTTGTGACAGGGGGCAGTAGGGTTGGCTTGAGCCATCTATCATAAAGCCACGACAGAGTAACATAAGACCAGAGGCTCCCTCCACAGACAGCAGCTAACAAACACATCTGAAGGAGGAAAGAGAACATTTCTGTCATCAGCCGGTTGCGCTGCTGTTGATAAAACCCATATGAATTATATCTGTGTCAAGAAGGAAATTAGATATTTAGTAGAATGTAACAACTGCTCTTTTTTTATACAATAATAGCAAAATAAGACTAAGAACTGTGAGTTACATAAATGATCAAAAATGTAGGCCTTTTCTTTTTTTTGATGACTGCATTTAAGATCACATGAACCATGGAGCAACTCATAGGATACCATTTAAGTAGTGCACAAAGCATTCACACACTTATTTCGAATTACAAATATATGTGTATAACAAAATTTGTAGCTACAAAAAATGACAAGGTTGTTGGCTGTTTTAATGAGCGTACACACAAGCAGTACACACAACTCTGGTCACCTGAAACATGCTACAACTTCTAAGGAATTTATAGTTAAGTTTTAGATTAGTCTAAAGCACACAAAACCTGCACTAAGTGTGCATGTTTTTATATTTGTTTTATACTTGTCAAATAAAACTTTGATGACTATTTCATCTGAAACATTTAACAACTTATAAGCAACTTATAGGATGCCATAAATATCAATCATTTAAAACATACACCCATGCATATTATAATGTTCCTATAATCATGAATGTCAAAAAAAGAATTAGCTAAAAAAAAGTTGCAGTTTTGTTCAGTTCATAAATATTAAACATTTTGTATTTTATACTGTTTTTCTATAATGCAGTTTTAATCCAGAGCAACTTATATTCTAATATTTAAAAAAAACAGCAACTGCAGTTTTTCAGACAGATTTTTTTATGTTTTGTTTTGTTTTCCCCAACTTAAGCAACATAGGTTGAAACCTATGACACATATATTATTTCACATTTAACATTATTAACCTCTTAACTCTCATGGAATGTCTTTCAATGCAAATTAAATAATTTTAACAACTTATCTTGAAAACATATATATTACTAATATATTGTATCATTTTAAAGTTAAAACTCAAAGTAGGGTGACATGTGGATTAATACTACTACTAATTATTATTATTATTATTATTATTATTATTATTATTATTGCTGTTGTTATTACTACTATTATTATTATTACTACTATTACTACCACTACTACTACGACTACAACAACACATATATTAAACAAAGCAATATATATTAAAAGTCATGACAAGGTTAAACAAGAAACAGTAAATGAGGTTTCAGAGATTAATTGAAGTAAAAACAGCTTCCATTTTGAATTGCTCTTCATTTAAAGCTAAAATAGGCAAAAAACATTAAAAAAAACATATATTGCATAAGATATTTGTTCTTCTTGGTGCTTAACAGCTTTGGTCACCATCCAATCCCATTCTATGAAAATGAGCAGCATGAATATTCTCCTAAAGCTCTCCTTTTCTGTTTCTCAGAAGAAAAAGATGATAAAGACTTGAGGGTGAGTAAGAAGTCACAAAATGTAAATTCGTGAGTAAACAAAGGCATAACTGCACTTAAAAAAAAACCTTTTCAAACAGAAGCAAGAGCGACCAGGCCATCCGATTTATTTGATAGTGTTTTAATTTGCTCTTTGATTTGATCTGGATGAGCAAAGTGGCCCGTTTAGGTACAGTGTTTTAAAGGGCCAGACGAGCAGAAAGTAAAAAAGACGAATGGATCCGATGGCGCCAAACCTCTGTAAAAGAGTGCGAGGGATGGATGAGAGACAAAGAGAGAGAGAGAGGAATAGAGAGAGGAAGAATAAATCTGCACTCTTCCATCGATCCCAATCCTTTCTGCTCTCATCTTATCTTCGGGTCTGAGGGAGCCAGGCAAGTTTAAACGATTCTGACCTTGTCCGACATAAATAGTCAGAAAACTACAAAGAGCAGATAGCCCTCTCTCTCCGTGAGCAAAGGGGGACGAGGAAGGGAAATACATTGAGATAATAGGAGGGGAGAGAGATAATACAGGAGTTACTACATCAGCGAGAGTGTCACAGACAGACATAAACAGCACACCGAAGACCCTTCACTAGCGATAGGGTACCGCGGCCCAATAGGGAACTGTTACGCATGTTTCTGTGGCAGAAAAGGCCATTCTGGACGTCAAAATTGGCCACTTAAACCTGCTGATTCAGGAACTGCTAGCGCAAGGGTGAGATTGTGTTGTTTATGTTAAACAAGATCATTTTATGCAGAAATAATGCACTTGGGTTATATTAGTTTACTTCTTTTATAGCATATTTTTTGGTGCCTAATGGCACTGAACAGAAAGCAGCAGCATGAACATTCTTTAAAACATCTTAGTTTATTCGTTTTGGATGAACTAATCATTTAAAATTATTAGAATGATATGATTGACTAAATACGAATATAATCAATGAATGTGGATTTTTGTTTATTATCATTTTTTTAAATATATTTAGTAATTTTATTACTAAATTTTTATTTATTTTATTTATTTTAATATAAATACATTTATTCATATAAGATTTGTTGTAACCAGGAGGGTGTTCATTTATGGCTATTGTTATGGTTTTACATTATAAATGTATACTTTTAGGACACTATATTAGTTAACAAAAAATATTAGTAAATTTATTTTAATGAATGTTTAATTCTTTTTAACTGCATAATTTAAGTGGTTATTAAAAAATATTAGTGAATTGTTTTTAATGTTTATATATATATATATAGTATTAACACACTACATAGTTAAGCAAAAATATTAGTGAATTAATTTATTATTAATATTTTATTTTAATATTATTCTTATTTTAATATGTAATTTTAATGTATGGAAAAGAGCAGCATTATTATTCTTTAAATCTTAGTGTATTAAGTTTGGGTTAACTAATCATTTTAAAAAGCACTACTATAATATAATGCATAAATATGAATTTGTATAGATTTTTTTTTACTTCATATTTAGTTTTTATTAATGTACATTTAAGTTTTTTACCAAGAGAATGGTAAAAAGCATTTATGGCTGTTATCATGGGTTTGAAGTATAAATGTATCATATTAGAACACTATATTAAATCTCAAATATTAGAAAAAAAATGTCAATTAAAAAATATTTTATTAACCCCAAAATAATAACAATTATTATTATACGTGATTTTTAAAAATAAGTTATTTTGTTATTCTTTTATACTAAAGAAAACATTTGCTAAATAAAATTAAAACAAAATAAAATAAAGACCCCCACCTAGATGGTATATTTGTCTCAAAATATTTGTCAATTAGTCTTAAGTATGTCTCCAAAGCATTTATAGCCAAATATCTGCTCCAGCTCATAAACCAGAATACGATATACGATACATTCGACTGACCTGAAAGAAACGTAGAGTTTGAGAGACAGTAATGACTATTATACTTAAAAGACAAAATTTCCTTTCATCAGGTGGGCTTCTCCTGGCTACGGGAGCGTGCCCTCACCAATCAGAGCAGCCCTGGGCCCTATTCTCTCTAAAGAAGATGTGAATGTCGCGGCGGAAGAAAAGGAGAAAAGACGGAGGCCTTTAATATTCATTCTTTTCTCTTTCTAGAGTGTAACGGCTGCACCTGACATCTACGGAAACTGTGCAAATCTCTTCATGCATTGTCAGGCTCTCCTCTAATCATTTTACGCCCTTGTGAAGCTTTGAAAAGAGCCGATAACGAAGCGAGTCAAATACAGAGCTCGCTCAATTCAGAAGTTAACAGAGGCAGGGAACGCGCGAGAGCAGAGACTGAGGAAATAATCAGCAGTCCTGGACCAGCAGATCCGCTTTCTACACTTCGAGAAAGAAGTGCGATGTGATGCAACAAAACTAGCTCTGTCACTCACACCGTGCAGAAGAGCTGATTGTGTTAATAATAGAGCCGGACTGAATACAAGGCTTGCAGGACTACAAAACTAAAGTTATAATGAACAAAGTTGCCTGTGAAGCACATTGTCTATGATGCACAGTGATGGGAATAACCAACACTATCTCACGGCAGTTCGAAACTTTTTTTTGATTTAGTGCCTAATTTGTACAATCTCATTTGTACAATTCAGTATGATTTGTTCATTCCACAGTGTTAGGTTGTGTAAGGTAAATGGTGGGATTTAATGCCATGCCTTTTTTTTTTAAATCGTATATTTTCATAAGTATAAATTGGTGCGAATTAGCCACTAAACGGACAATACCTAAAATAGTTACTTTCCTCGTGAGATTAGGCTGGAATAAAGGCGTTACTTTTTTCAGTATCAAATAATCAAACAAATGACCATTTTTTCCGTTACAACACCGTTAACGTTATTGACTATAAAATGCGGCATTTTATATTTAATAGACTATATAATTTGTTTTAACTGAGCGGTTTTCATCTGAGTAGACTCAAAGTCCCATTAAGACAAGTCATTTCACTCGGCGGCCACCTTTGAAAGTCCTCTGTTTGAATGGGGAAACATCAAATTCTCCAAAACTCTTTGTCAAGCTTGCGATTAAATTTCAGATTTGCAATCACAAATAAAGTTGAACATCAACTGTCTCTTAAGTTTAGTTTCTGAACGTTTGAATCAAACAAAATCTGCATTTTTCAGGTTGCCCAAGCTAATGCGCAGTTGCACTCAAACGAAACGAGATCACGACACCGACCTTATTTATGGCCTTGTTGCATATTATCATGCCTCATCTGATCCCGCTGGTCTTTTAAAGTAATTCCCAACTTGGTCTTGATGGCAAATCTCCTCCCAAAATGACAGCGACTCTTTGTTTACAAGTTTGTTGGAGTTTGAGTAGTTGCTGTCATCTGATGTGTCTTTGACAGACTGACTGTACCTTGCGTCCGTATCATACAGATTAGAAAACCAAGAAAAAAAACAATTGTTTTTAAGTGCAGTTGGTTCGTTTAAAAGTAGAGATTTCAAGCTTTATGTGGATATATTTCTCATGTCTGTGAGGCAAATTTTCGCTGAGATTCCAGTGCATTTGCTGACCCCAGAGGGTTTATAACAACTGCAGAAACTAACATAAAAGCACACATATAGTCCGAGCCTCTCTCCCAGAGAAACGTCAGTCTATAGCGATCGATGATTGGCTCCTGTACTAGAAGGTGGGGCTTTATTTCATTCGCCATATTGATACACTTTTGCTGATTCGAAACTATACGAGTGACATGTGCTGTGTATTCTATAGTATTTGATAGTCGCTCATCTATATAGCTCTGGTGTGTGTTGTGTGTGTGGTGGGGATACATAACCCTTAATGATTGGTGTGTGTTCGGAGGTGGGACAATCACACTGGCTAAGATCACAGGTGATAACTTGATGAATCCTCCCTACTCTTCAAGAACTGTACTTATCCAGAGCAAGCAGAAGGGCTGCCAAAAAAACTCTGGACCCCTCACACCCAGCACACTGCCTCTTTGAACTTTTACCTTCTGGTCGACGCTACAGAGCACTGTGCACCAGAACAGCCCGACACAGAAACAGTTTCTTCCCTCAGGCAATCCATCTCATGAACACTTGATGATAGTAATTATGGAACAACATCACTACTTGCTATACACTCTTTATACACATAAACACTTATTTAACAACATATTTTACATGCTAATTTGCACATAACAGCTGCTGTTGTATATAGTAATATTCCTGTACATACACTTGTCAATTTGTATATTTGCATTCACTACAACTTTTATTTTTTAAATATATTTATTATTTGTTTTTTGTCCTGTCTCTGTAATTCTGTTGCACTGTAGAAGCTCTGTCACGAAAACAAATTCCTCGTATGTGTGAACATACCTGGCAATAAAGCTCTTTCTGATTCTGATAGCACTTTCAAATAAAACTACATCAATGCACCTTAAATTAGTTTAATACTGTTTTGACATGCATAAAAAAGCTTACTCAATAGTAGCATGTCATGGTATATTTTGATGAACAACAATTTACAAATAACATTTCCATATCATCAGCTTTCCATGAGTGAAAGCAGAATGTGTCCAGAGAGCATGGAAGCAATAGTGATTTACTACAGTTATACCAAGATTAAAACATGAATGAACATTAGAAGGCTTGTTGACAGAAACACAATGAAGTATATTACATCTTACGCAATCGCTGAATCAGTGTTTAAACCACGAAAGATTTTAAATGTTAGCTGAATAAAATAAAGCTTAAGATTATACTGTGTAAACATAATAGTATTATTAAAAAAATGATGTATCCACTCATCTTTATTATATTTCTTAATAAGAGTAAGGTTTTTTAGACTTATTTGTTAGCAAGTTGCAGTCTGCAATAAATATCAAAAGTTTTAAACCATTTATTTTGCTTTATTGTTCCTATAGAAATGTCAATATTTAAAATAAAATATTAAATTTCATAGGTGTCTCTCACATTGTAGAGTTTGGCCAGTCATTCCACCAGGATGCAACAATAAAGGTGAAAGTCCTTATGATTGCTTTTGTGCCCCTTTTGGGATGGTACCACAAAAACGAGGCTCAGTACCAGAATGCAGAGTCATGCTAGGAAAATAAGCCCAAAGTTGTGGGTAGTATTAGTTTGAGTTTTTTTCTCATCAGTTATGTACAATTGAGTTTTCGGTTACATCTAATGTTGTGAAAACAAGGTAATTGCATTTGTGTCGTGTGTGTTACCATGATGGTGTTTAATGGTTGTGTGAATGACACTGAGCCCCTTGTCTATAGGAACAGCTCTCTATATGTGAAAACGATGTATGAGATAACTTTCTCAGATCAAAATCAGGTGCTTTTCGTACTGTTTTTTGTATTACAAAGGTGCAACATACACAATGTTGGGGTATTAACATTATATAAGGTAATAAAATATGGTAGCTAGCTTACTGTAAATTTAAATGGGAGACTGTTAAAAGTGCCATTTGTCTTTTAAAAATTAAATCACCCAAAAATAAAAATTCTGTCTTCATTTATTCACCCTTGGATTTTTGTGTTGTTCTGTTAAACACAAAAGAAGATATTTTGAAGAATGTTGAAAACCCATAATAACCAATGCCTTCCATAGTATTTGTTTTTCCTATACTACTGATGTAAATGGTTACCAGTTTCCAACATTCTTCAAAACATCTTCTTTTGCGTTGTTCACAGAAACAGATTTGGAACAAGTGAGGGCAGAGTAAACAATGATTCATTTTTGTGTGAACTTTACCTTAAACCAGTCAAGACGACAACAAGCAATGAGCAACAGGAAGTCATGTTGCTTGATTGCTTATTTTATGCTAGTTGTCACATCACATTGGTTTACATTCCCATTTACCACAGCATATTATAAACACCAAAAAAAAGAAAGAAAAGTATAACAGGGATTGTGTCGCACTGCACAGCTTGAACGCTGTCAGGACAGACAGACAAATGACTTCAAGAAGAAAAACTCAAGTCATGCCTGGTAAAGAAACTTGGGTTGTGTTAAAGCCATAAAGACCAACAGAACCATGTTCCTGTGCGCACATATGGATAAATCCGTTTGCACGGCTTCGTTTTGTGGCAGTAAATTTCCAGAGCCGTCATCTTAATCTTGTTCTCTCTCTGCATAGACGGAGAGACTTTATCAGGCTGTGTGATCACTGGTAATTTCAGTGTACAGATGCAATCGCTCTCTCTCTACCTCCCATTACCTTCTTCCCTTAGGACTGAACAACAATACGCTTCCTCACAATAGACAAACAAGAGCCTGTTGACTGGGAGAAGAAAAAAAAAAACAGCACTGCGCCGATGACAATGACTCTGTAAATCTATGTAAATGTAATGAAACTGAGATCGATAAATTATTACCACAAACATTTTATTTAGAGTTTCATTGTTTGTATTATAGACTTATGGTTGTGGCTTATTATGGAGTTGTGCTATTACGTTGCTTAAATGCTTTTTTCTACACACACACACACACACCGACAAAAAAAGGACTTTGATTTGGGTCATTAAGCAACCAATTAGTTTCTATGCTGTAGTTATGAAGCTCTGAATGGTTGCTAGGTGTGAGTTGAGGTGAATTTTAAATGTGAAAGCAGCACTTTTTTTTCTGAATAAAACTTGCGCATATACAAATTGCTGCAACCAAAAGTAGGCAAATAATTGTTTCATATCAAATTCAAATCTTGATTCAAATACAAAATAAAAATCTTGAGTCACACATATGAGGAACAGAGAAAGTCAGAAAAGAATTCAGAGGATGGGAAAAGCAAAAACGTGGTCAAATAGCGCCTACCGGTGGCTAAATAAGTTACTGCAGAAGAGAATCTCACTAATTATTCAAGAAAATGTGACAATAAGGTTACTAAAGTGATTAAAGTATCTACTGTAGCATCTATTGAAGTATATTTTTGTTAACTGAAATTAAGTAAATTATTTTAATAAAATAAATTAGATATTTGATGAAAAAAGTTGAAGAAAATTACTAATATTAAAACTGAAATAAACCTAAACAGAAATATAAAAATTTAAATATACATTACAAATAACATTAAATAAAAATAAATAATAAATTTAAATATAAGAAAAAGTTACAAATATAATAATGATAGTAAATTTGTGAATACAATAAGATTTAAGAAGTAAGATTAAAGAAAAGAAAAATAAATAAACCTAAACAGAAATATATAAATTATAAGATAATTAATAAATAATGGTAAATAAAATAAATTTGAAAAACAAACAAGTAAAAGCAATAACGATAGTCCATTTGTGAATAAATACTATAAGATTAAAAATCTTCCATTATATATCTAATATATCCAGTAGATATTTAACAAATTTTATACAATTCAGTAAGATAATATTACCCAAAAAAGTGTGCCGTTTTCTCTAACATCAGCAATTATGATCACAAATGTGATATTTAATGGCACAGTTCAACAAAAAAATAACATTTGAGTCAATGATTCAATTATCCATTCATGAAGGCAGTCACTTCTTTTTATAAGTGAATCAACAATTGTTTCAATAAATAATTCAGTGAATCACTCATTAAGACACAGACCTGTTGCCACCTACTGGTGTCATATTTAGTGATCCCGACAAGCCTGAACTAGTCTCGCTTTGTCTGATGGCTGAAGATCTGGAAACGTTAGACACTTTGAATGGTCAAGGAATGAATCAGTTACCCGCTATCTTATTTGACTGAAAGATTAACTGACCAATCAGGCTTCATTTTGTACCACATGCACAATGTTTGTGGGTGTACAAATGTCCTCAGAATAACAGCCTGTCATGCAACCGTGCATCATTCATTCACGAACATCTTTAAAAGTTTACAACAAAGACATCAATATCCTTGATGATATTTCAGCAAAGCATATAGGAAATCAGTAGGACACGTATGTAGACTTTGTTCTGAGATTCAGTCATTATTTTGGTGACACATTTCTACATAAGGATCATTTGAGATGACAGATGACTGAGTAAAAGTTTTGTTTGTTTCTATAGAAGCAAGGTTTTGTTGTATTTGTGAGTATCCATCTGTCATTAATATATACATCACAGCTTTTTTATCTGCTTAGACTTGTTTCCAGGCAAGCTGATTAATATTGCAGCACAATCGAGTCCCGGAAAATCCTGTATAAGTGTAAGTGCTTCTAGAAAAGTGTGCCATATACATCAGACATTTAGCTAAAGGTCCGTGGGCAGTGTTTGGCATGACGTGTAATGGTATGTTCACACCTGATGCATCAAGTGCGAGTGATTTACATGTTAAGTTAATGCAAAGACACGATTAGACATCCCGCTGTGCTATTTGCGCAGACAAGGTGGCGCGAATGACGTGATTTGAGCGAATGACACAACGCAAATTGAGTGTTTCGAGCATTTGATGCACGTGATTCGCGCTAATCACTTGAGTTGAAAAATCTGAACTTTGGTAGACATCTGCGCCACATTAACCAATCATGAGCTTGCTATAGTAGGGGTGTGATTACAACGTAAAGCGGTGTTGGTGTTCTGAGGGGAAATCCTCCTGCCGACATGGGACAACAGGCCATCAAACAAGGACCGTACCACTGAAAGCATCTGTCATCCAGGCGCAGCTTCTGGAGGAGTTGATGAACTGACCAACCTGAGTGTGCCTATGAAGGATTTGATGGACCCAGAGATGGCGCCGAATGAATCTACGCTCTTTTTCAGCCTTCCTAAAGCACATAAAGCACAGCTACTCTCACAATAAAATCCATGTCAGTCATTTAGCAACGAAACTGGAGTCACCAGGCAGACAGATGCCCCTCCCATGACGCAAATCTGAGTCTATTCTGATCCTAGGAATAAAAAGAGAATAAATCCCCCAAAATACTAGTAAAAATATTTTTTGGTGTCCCAGAACATTTCTTTAGTGTCACTATGTGATTCTTATTGTATTAGGCCTCCTCCAATAATGCAGGATCTATTACATGTCAACGTTTAATACTTTTTTTAAGCCGTTTGTTCTAATCACAAACTGCAACGGTAGTAAAACAGAAAGAGCACAAGAAACACAAACCACAAAAAAAAATCCATTCGCGTTTATAACACTCCAACTCACAGCAGGGCTCCATAACCGTTGCGGTTTGGAAAGAAATGCATATTGTACCAATTCAATATTACAGAAGAATATACTGTATGTTTAAACTCTTGTCTGTTTTGCCTATACGAGCGCATGCAGATTTGCGGCATGAGTTTATTTGGGTGAAACACTTCCTCTGACTGATCTATGAGAAAGAAATGAGAGACAGGAAACAAAAAAAAACAAAAAACGAAGCAGCACATGGAAATGGAGGAGCGGGAGAAACAGAGACCCCAAGTCTTTCTTCTGGCAGAGGGGCATCCAGCTGAGCTCTGGCTCCAAGCCCAGTTAGACCCCCTGCCCTGACTGGATGATCACACACACTCACACTTTCTCTTACACACACACACACACCTGGGATGTGTGCCATCCGGGTCGGACCTCCGCCAGCTTCTCACACACACACATGGCTGAAAGCCTACAGCCAGCCGACTTCCTGTTCCTCACACATGGACACCCGCAAACACACCTCACAGCCAGAGAGCTTCCTGTCCGACCTGAAACAACCCGGATCATGTCCGCTCCTCCACCACCCACTGGCACTGTGTGTGTGTGTGTGTGTCTGTGTGTGTGTTATGAGCCGGATGGTGTGAGAGTGAAGGACCGCAACACAAGGGAATTATGGGATACGGAGGTTCCGGTGTGTATGGCTCTATGGGACAAAAACCTCTGCCAATATATAACCATTTTTAAGATGTTATCCGTGTATAATGTCTTAAAGCGACAGCAGCCTAATAATACACTGCTTATGCAGAATTAATCAAAGAACAAATAAAAAAACACTGTTCATAGCTTTATTGATATATGTTAAAAATGTTATCGATATAGAATCTGTGTGTGTGTGTGAGTGATGAGGGTCTCTGTTTGCATGCACTCACGTATACCTAAAATAAACTGTTCTCTGTTATTGTTGTATTGATCAAATCTGTATTCACTAAGCAAATTACATTCATTTTCTTTTCGGCTTAGTCCCTTTATTAATCTGGGGTCGCCACAGTGGAATGAACCGCCAACTTATCCAGCATATGTTTTACGCAGCGGATGCCCTTCCAGCTGCAACCCATCACTGGGAAACATCCATACACACTCATTCACACACATACACTACAGACAATTTAGCCTACCCAATTCACCTATACCACATGTCTTTGGACTTGTGGGGAAAACCGTAGGAAACCCACGCAAACACGGGGAGAACATGCAAACTCCACACAGAAACGCCAACTGACCCAGCCGAGGCTTGAACCAGCGACCTTCTTGCTGTGAGGCGAACGTGCTACCCACTGCGCCACCGCGTAGCCGCAAATTACAGTGACAAATAAAAAAATTAATCGAGAGCTTGTTATTCAGAATCAAATCTGGACGTCTATATTGATACCCAGTCTTAAAACAAACTATGCATTTTGGCAAGGGCAAGTTTGAAAGTAAATGTGTTGCCTGGTACAGCTTTTGGTATATTGTTTATAGTACAGTAGACATATTTGTTTAGATATTACATCAGGGACAGCTGGAAATATTAATTAATATAAAATTAATAATATAATAAAATATGATATAATATAATATAAATTTAATGTGGTGCTGTTTTCTTTTTTTTTTGCCGGATAATTTATTGTTTTGTCATAAACGAGCATCTCTTGGTTTGTGTCCACCAAGAGACATTCGGAAAAAAGTTAAATAAAATAAACAAATTAACAAACAAAAACAAATAAATAAATTATAGTTAACCTAGACTACTGTTTTATTCATTGAAGCATATTTTATATTCTTTATATTTAAATAACTGCAATTTATGATTGTAAAAAAAAAAAAATTATTAATGAATAATTAACGTATTAATAGTTAGTTTATAACCACTTGGTTCATTCTGATGTGCTTATTTGAGGTTATAAAAAATATATTATTATTAATGTTATTATTCAATACTACCTCATGTTAAAACTAATAATTTTACAAAAGTCTTTCATTAACAGAAAGACTGTTAACGAAACAGAACTCTATTGCAACATTACAATGTCCTAAAATGATCAAAGGTGAAAGTAATCCATCCTTGTCAAAAAAATTAAAAAAATATAAAAATAAATAAATTATATATATTATTTATTTATTTTTTATCTTTTTAAAATTAACCTTTTTGCTTGGTAGAAAAATGCTAAACACACATGGCATTTCTTTTCTTTCTGCCAACACAACACACATTTACTGATATGCGAGTCCCATCTCACACTTAATACACTACAATTATATGGTATAAATACAGCACTACAATATACAAAAGAGAGAGATCAACTTAGAATATACCAGTTTAATAATGATTTGATCAGCTGTAGTAAGAAATTACGCTGTTTTATTCTTCTAAGGGTTATTATGTGGTCCTGTCGCTATCTAGTGGATAGACAACGTCAACGTCAATAAATATTTTAAAATAGGCACTATCCTTATAAACTGCATAGTTGCAATCTAAACAACTACATTCTCGACTAAAAAAAGCCTCAAAAGTACTTAATGCTGCCCAACAGCAGTAATATTTGTCAAACTGTAGAGTGTCCTCAGCTTGTCGCTGTATGTGGGCGGAGTAATACACAAGGGTGAAGGGTGAAGAGGCGGGTCGAGCGCTGTTACTGGCAAAATATCACACGGCTATCAGCCAATCAGATTCAAGAACCAGACAGAACTGTTGTATAAATATATATATAATAAATATATATATATATATATTTATAAACTAAATATAACTACGTGCACATAATGATTCTAGTAACTGTGAGGCTTGAAGTGGAATAAAAAATATTTTCCTTTTTTTTGGGCAAGTTACTGCTCACTTAATTGCAACTTTTTTGTGTGTACGTATCATTTTAGGTATTATTCTTACACAATCAAAAACAGATCTTTTTGTTTAGGCAGTCAAATATAACTGTGACAACTGTGCAAATTATCGGTAATTAAATAATCACAAATGCTTAGTAACTCAACTTAGTGCTGTTTCATTATCTGAAAACGTGCGTGGATATATTCGGTTCTGCTCCTATATTGGTAGTGGTACATACCTTCCTGCAATGAGACAAGTGGTGGGAAGTATTCTGGGATGTAATCTCTCCTCTCGCCCCTCAGAGCGTCGCGGGCGTCTGTGTCAAAGCCTGCAGCGGGAAACTGCAGAACACTGCTCTTGCTGATGGGTAACTGAGGGATTGTTTGTGGGTAACCGATAGGCTCCACATTATTTACATAGTCCTCAAGTTCAGCGATACTAACTCCCAGAAACCCAAAAGCTTGGTCCACATCACTCAGTCCAGGGTCTGTACGTCCATCTGAAACAAAAAGAAAATAAAACATAGCGGGATAAATATGAAACTTAATATGGAATTATTGTTTGTTTAAGAGTAGTACTGACTTTAAATAACAAAACAAAAATAATTAAACAAATGAACTATTTGATGTTAAAATATTTTAAAAAGAGAAAACAAAAAGCAGAGGTTTATTAAACAGCAAATCATAAACATATATTTATGGAATGCTTTGATTAACCAATCACAAACAAGTATTTGTTAAAGCATAACATTCTATTAACAATGTATACAAACCAATATTTTAATATTTCATGGCCATTTAAATGTACAAGAACAAAAGTACGTAAACCATTATATGAAATGCTTTGTAGATGAATAAAAATATCTAAATCAAATATCATAATTATGAAGTAAAAATTTTAAAACAAAAACTCAACGTAGTAAATATTAAAACTGGATACTAGATACAATACATTCCATTCCATATGATGATTTTAATAATAAATAACAACAACAACAAAAGCATTAGACACCACAACGATACTTCTATAAACATCAATTTACAAAATCTAAAAATGAAGCCCAAGTCCCTTAATAAACAATGTTTTGCAGACCCTGACATATAACAGGTTCAAATATAATAGCTTTATTATTATTATTACATGCAAACATAACTTACTACTTACATAACTTGAGTTATTACTGAAAAACTAAAATGAAACATTGTTATTTGAAATAAAAACGTTAACAAAAAAATAAATCAAATGTTGATATATACGAGTTAAAAAAACACTTTTTTTTACAAAAACAAATCTAACTAAAACTAACGAAAAGAGACTGCACAAATATATTTAACGCTAAAATAACACGTTTTGAATGCATGATCTCGTATAAACACATGATGTTGTAGCTTACGTTACATCATCACTATGGCAACAAGTGGGAGTTCAGACTCAGCATCCCTACAATCAACTTCCACGCAGTGGCTGTTTTAAGGTGCAGCAAACCTTTAAATATTAATAATACGATGAATATTTAAGACCATAACACGAAGTAGCCTTTTAATCAAAGCCTGACATTCGTTAGCCTAAATAAACCGCTAACTAGCCTCTGGTCAGCTGTCAAAAACAACACACACACACACCGAGAAGTTTCAGAGCTACCTTTAAAACTCACGTCTTGTGTTTAATAAAATGTCACGAAATCCGATAAACTGTAAACTCAAACAACCCGTGAACAAAAACGCATCCCCATGCAACAACAAAACTCAACAAAATGAGATGCTAACGTTACTTAGCTTAGCATGCTAACAACACACCGAGTGGGCGGGGCTTCAAAGCAAACACGCTCCACACAGTGTACACAAACACTCTCTAGTGCGTACTACACCTCCACACGCTATAAACGGAGTCGATAAAGCATGTTCTGAAACACTCACAGAGCTCGGAGTAACGGTGGCAGCTCCTGGCCAGCTGCTGCAAGTATCTCTCCAGCACGTCGGAGAGCATATCGCAGGCGCTCAGCTGCACCGCGTCCCAGCCCACCGCCTGACACATCTGCGCCACGGAGACCCGCAGCAGTGAGCGAGCGAAGCTCTCACACATCTCTCCGCTCTCACGGTGCCGGTCAGGGCTTTGTTTTGGCCACTCACATCAACGGGGACGTTGGCGCTTCCACAGGAGCCGCCATCTTTGCTTCCGCTAGCGAAACAACATTGCGGAGACATCGAACGCGCATGCGCAGAAAAGCAGAGAGGTCTGATCGATTGTAGCGCGGTTGATTGCTTCGCCTGGGGAATGGGGCAAGCACATGTGATGTTGTTTTTCACCAGTTACACTTTGTTCTCACACAGATAGGCCTATATGGCAAACGCTGTGCAACGTTACACATCTCATTGCATACAAATCAACAAAAAACAATAAGACTCGAACATTGTGCAACGTTACACATCTCAAATGCATACAAAACAGAACAAAAACAACAATATGACTCAAAATGAACGCAAACATGATTCTAGAATTACGTGTATACGCGGCGTCTCCAATACAAACCTATTATTTTTCCAAAAACAAACACATTCGTTAACTCTAGAAGTGATGTATGTGTATTTATGGATATCTACCATCATACATATTTTTGAATGTCTCCACCTTGAATTCAGCTTTAATTATCATGAAACAAGTAAGTCTAATTTTAATCTTTTTTGTGTTCACTCTATTAAACATTTGTATAAAACATCTGTTTCTGTATTGTTTGTAATTTCAGTATTTAATTTTGTGCCTCTACGTTCTTGTCAACTCCATTACATTGGTTTTTAAAAAGGTACAACAATCTGTAAAGCACTGATAGGAAAAGAGCGACTTCCTCTGGCGCTAAACATGTAGGCTAATTTATTCTTTTGCTCGTTAATTTGTACAAAATGTTTAGGATACACCAATAGTAGATTATATGTCAACTCTGTTACTGTTAGGCTATATTTCAGTAACTCTCGCATTTACATTTAAAAAACAAATAATATGATGAAAATGCCTAAAATTCTGTTTTAGATCATGTGGTATCATGGTTTGAGTTTAGCATCTCGAATTAAAGCACAAAATGGTGGAAAATGTCAGCTGTGTTAATGGTTTAAAACGTTTAACAGGGAGTGAAACAACAATTAGTAACAATCTAATGTTCCATATCACATTTAATTATTTTGCAGTGTTTAACATAAAACAATTGCTCAGTTTACTGTAAAATGTACCCTGCTTGTAATGAACCCACAATTCTGGATTCTGGAATGAGTCATGTTTACAATATATTAATAATTGTTAATACATAAAGTAAAAAAAAAAGAAAAACGGTATTGGAGCCATTACACATTTGAAAAACATTACCCTTTTATTTGCGTTTATAGTGTGTTAAGATCAGTATTTTAAGATCAGTGTTACAATATGTAATATATATAATTCAAATTACTTTAAGTGAATCAAAAATGTTTTTCAAACTTGTCCAAGGACAGCTTTGATGAAAGGTGATAATCCACTTCAAATGTTGACTACTGTATAAAACTTTGCCATAATATTTTTAAAAATGTATAATCTAAAACTCTTTATCAAGAAAAATATGGGTTTTAAAATCAAAGTAAAATATATATATATATATATTTTTTAAATTTAAGTCAACCCAAAATGAAATAGAAAAAGTCAATAGAAAAATAAATATTCAATATCTTCAACCGATGCAAAAGACACATTCATCACAAACACTATAAATATCTGCTTACAGTTACATTTCAGGACAACCACTGTGAATGATTTAGAAAATACACATTACATGTGATGGTTTGTTAAATACCATTTGAATATGTATACAGTGGTTTAAATAGTTATGCTAAATATAACTATTTTATAACAATTTGTTAAATTTCCAATATTACTTTAACAGTTTTTAGACATCAGTTTCTAGATGTCAACAGGAAATATTATCACAAATAAAAATAGGTGTCTTTTGAGATTATCCTAATAATTTTTTTTTTCTTTTTGACAGCATTGTATTCTTTTTTAATAAACTGTTAACAATTGTTTGTAAATTTACTGTAAAAGTTAAACAATTCAGCTAAATAATTCAGTGGCATATGACAAATATAGGCATTATATTCCAGCATATTTTTTATTACGATTATTACATAATTATTTTTATTATATTAATTAATATTAAATTATTATTGGTGCTGATTATTAATAATAATAGTAAGAAATGCATTGCTATTTGTGTGTATGTACACTCAATTAGTACACACATTTAATATTAATATATCTATTGTTGGCACATGCATTTTAATTTTCTTTAAATATTTTCTATACATCACTGATGTTAATCATAATAATAGTTGCATTATTATTTTATATATATTTATTTATAATTTGTATATGACGACTGTTCATATATTTTGGTTAAACTTACAGTAATGTTAAAACAGTATTAAAAGTCAATAAAATTTCAAAACCACATCAGGCTTATATTACTAACACAGTATAAACAGAATAATAGAAATACTATTATTTTCAACAGTTTCCCCTCTACATAAACCGCACAAACTTTTTCTTCTATTCCATTATTATTATTTCTTTAAATCTTCTCTTTGAAGACACATATATATTCACATATATATATATATAAAAATAAAAAAAAGTATCTGGATATAGTGATGTGCATCAGTTCTCAGATGATAACCATCAGAATCTGATCTCCAACGGCAGCTGATTAAATAATACATGAGTGACCCATATGGTCAAACTTTCTACTTGTCCATTACTTTAATAGATCGGACCCTCTTCTACAATCAGTGACCCCCAAATTCACCCTTTCATGGATGCGGACACCCAACACCGCAGCTCAATGGCTTCATCTGATACTGCAGTGCCTGGCCGGGCTTGAGTTTCAAATGGATAACAAGCAGGCTAAACTTGTTTTGATTGGCAATTATAAGAGAGAACAATAAGGATGCCATCAAGTCAATTGGGTTTATCGGGAATCAGTTTGGAGTAACTTAATACTGCTTTAAGCAAAGTCCGTAAACGCCACCGAGGCTTTATTGGCAGGATTGACCTGGTGTTTTGTTTTGGCAGACGTCTTTTCTCTTCAAATGCGGTGTGTATTGATAACCTCAGAGCGCAGCCGAGGCCGTGGCTTCAAAGGAGAGTTCGCCAAGCTTCAATTCCAATGGAAAACAAGGCCGGGGTCGAAGAAACATTTATTTATTTGAAAAATAACATGAAAGGATATACATTAGAAATGGACTGCAGAAGTGGGATGGTGTTTCTCTGTAAGAGCTTTATTTACTTTCTCTGATATTGTACAAACAGGAGCACATAGACATTTATGAATTCTACATCGGGTGACTGAAGTGCACCAGAAGCACAGCGAACGTTTGCAGGGCTCCGCTTTATCTGGAACGAAACAAGAAATGTATGGTTAGTAAAATGTCTTCAATACTTGAACCTACTTAAATGTAGTGAATAGAACACCCTAAAGGCTTGTTCACACTAAGACTAATGTTCAATGTGGAAATGTTGCAATAAGTGTCTTTTAAATGGGTAGTTCATATAAAAGTGAAATTTCTGTTAACATTTACTCTCCTTCCACTTGTTCAAAACCAGTTCGAGTTTCCTTCTATTGTTGAACACAAAATATATGTTTTGCTGAAAATCGGCAAACCTTCCATAGTAGGAAAAAAATACTATGGAAGTCAATGACTGCTGGTTTTCAGCTTTCTTCAAGTTATCTTATTTTGTGTTCAACCGCTTACAGGATGAGTAAACTACTAATGTTTACTTTAAGGTTAACTGCTAAAAAAAAAAATAATAATAATAATTTTTAAAAAATACCAACCAATAAACTTCACACCTTTGTTTGCATGCATGGAGCTAATGTTGTTACATAAATGACAGCAGTAGTACAAACAAACAGAAATAGAATGTTGTTCCAAATGACAGTGAAAGGAAGAGGAAGAAAGCTGTGCAAAGCAGTGTTTCAGCTGCAGTCACACTAGACTTTGAGCATTTAAAAGTCACTTGGACTGTTGCAAAAAGGGGCTAAATAAAACCAAACGATGTGTCGCTGCTTAAATGAGTGATTTCTCCATGTTTTATATTACTGAATGGAGAGCTCATGTTTTGAACTTCTATTGGTCTTGCATTCATGTGAAATGAATTGGCAGGTCAAACTCAAACTTTGCTACGCAACAAAATGCTAAATAATTTCACACTGGCTTGCGTTTTTGGTCTGACGCATTTTGGAACGAAGAAGTCTAGCTTTAAATACAGTTGTAAATAAGATCTTTCATTGCTCCATAAGAGCAACCGTTTTGTAATGTAATGCAGTTGTGACCATCTTAAAAATCTGACTAGTGGCCAAAAAAAATTAAAAATTAAATTTCCAATTCCCTCTGGACCAAAAAGCTGAGCATAAAAACACCAAACAGACGACAGCTGACTGAAACGAGAATGTACATTCTACGCCTGTGTGAGAGGATGTACCTCTCCATACCTGCAGGGGCAGTATGTGTATTGCCACTGCAACAGGAACTAGTGCTGCACACATACAAACCATAAATGTTATGTCCCATCTGTAGTACAGTACTTCTCCCTCATTACAGAGAGATTTGCTTGTGCAAGTATGTCTGATCATACATATTGTAAAAATTGCTAATATTTAAGATGTGACAAATTGACAGCTGGCTTCTTTGCCATTTTTTTGTCATTTGCTCTGTTTTGTCAGTTCGGTTTTTGTTCTTGTGCTTCGATTTGTAGCTGGACACCCAATCAGAGGGTTCACTCTTCCCAACAGAATTGAGAATTTTGATTTGTAAACCTGCAACTGCAACTGCAAGATACAAAATTAATTTTTCATTTTTTTTATGCGTGTAAATGATGTAAAGTCATTATCCTTAACTAAAAAAAGTCAAAATTATGAGAAAGTCACAATTACTTTTATTTTTTATAATGAAGTAATTTCTTTTTTCTTAAATAGACAAATTTGATGTGTGAACAAGCCTTAAATCAGTCATACAACAAGGCCAGAAAATTTCGATATGAAGTTGTGAACAATTGTACATCAAGGCTTTTGTAGGTAGAAAAATCATGTTTCAAGACCAACTGATAATTCTAACATGTCACTATCAAATTAAAGCACAACTACATCGGAAAACACCAAAACCAACTAAAAGAGCACAAATTCAATGCATGCAACAAAACATTAAAGAAAAGAGAAAAACAAATCTATTCTCTATGATTTTTTCTCTATTACAGCACACAATATATCCTACAGTCTGCTGCATGTTACCTCAGTTCCTGTGAATGGTGAATGCATGCATAATGTGGACAGTTAGTAGAGGGAAGATGGAAATGGATTAATGTGGGTTAACAAAAACAAAAGGATAAGTAAGCAAAGGAATGAGTTTATAAAATGAAAAACAAAAAGTTAAACATGACAGAACTTCAATAAATATTTCGAATGAATTAGGAGAAGACATGGGATGCATATCTTATAATGATGGTAAGGATAAGAGCATAGTGTAAAAGTAATAAATAAATAATAATAATAAAAAATAAAATAAAAAAACGTACAAAGCAGCAGCTCCAGAAATGATCTCAATGAGCTCCTTGGTGATGACGGCCTGGCGGGTTCGGTTGAAGGTCAGGGTCAGCTTGTCAATCATCTCAGCTGAAAAAATAAAAATAAAAATACAAGATTGAAATTAGAATAAAAATAATAACAAATAATCAAAATTATGATGGGTTATTATTATATTTTACTTATTATTATACTTATATGTGACATCAATAGTGATGATCATGGCTTAGTCATTAAACATGTCATAAAGCCACTGCAGTGCTTTATGGGATAAGCTGTAAGAAAACTCACAAGCGTTCTTGCTAGCGCTGTCCATAGCGGTCATTCTAGCACTCTGCTCACTGGTGGTAGACTCTTTCATCCCAAAGTAGATGATGTTGACCAGAGCAAACTCCTGATAGTTCCTCAGAACATCGGCATCAATGTCATCATAGATGCCCATATTCTCTGAAAAAAAAAAAAAAAAAAGACAACAAATGACTAATGATAAAGATTATATTTCGCTCTAACTTTATCATATTTTCATCCATACACTGATTTACTGCAATACCATTTGTTTTGTTTTTAATTGATGTATTTGTATACATATATGGATCAAAGATTAAATGTGTTTTTTCAAGCTAAAAGTGTCATTTCTGCATATTAGTATGCATATCACTTATTCTTTAATAATAAATGTTTAGTGAAACAAAAGGCTAATATGCTAAAAATAGTGTCTGTCCTATTTAGAAAATGGACAGACACATTATTTGAAAATGAATGAATGAAGTAACATGATTCCACATTATATTCTCATTATGAAACAGTTAATCAATTTAACCAGTATATGTATTAATTCTTAAATAAATGCTGTATATAGACGATTCAACAGGATATTTTCAATCAGTTTAATAAAAAAAAACATTTTTTGAAAACACATTTTTACAATCTTACACTGTATATGAATAAACAATATATATATTGTGAATACCTAAAGATTGCGTATCCCAATTATATTAAATTATTAGCATTTCTAAAGATTACGTGAGCATTAGATGGCAATTTAAGTGATTAAAATATAATGACGAAATGAGGACCAGGGGTCTCATTTATAAACGGGGGCATATGCCACATCCCATGAAAAAGTTGTGATCTATAAAAACAAATGACGCGAAAATGTGCACAGCTGTAAGGAAACATATATAACTTAAATATTGACTTAATTAAACCACTTTAAATTTTCAAATGAGCCATAATTATTAATAAACAAATGTACATTTATTCTGGTGTACGTTCACTTTTAGGAAGGTTTCTATGCAGATTTTATAAATCAGACCCCAGATAATTATCAAATTGCAAACCCAATTAATATAGAACTTTTTTTACAATGACCAATAAATCACATGCCTAAATGTACTCCCTCTCCACATACATGCCAGGTTTTTCAGAGACATATGATTCAATTTGTATTTGTGAAGAAATTAGAATGCTGAAAGAATACCTGAACTTGCAACAGTGTCCATGGAATACAGAGGTTTTTGGTCTGTCTTGTATGAAATCACAGACCTGCAGAGAACAAAAATCCACATCAAAACCAAGGAGGAAAAGAAAAAAACTTTCTTCTTAGAATGTAACAATGTGCATTATGTCAAACCTGAATCTGTTGTATACGATGGATCCCTGGTCGAACTCATAGCTAGAGTTCAGCAGCTCAGTGGCAATGATAGAAGCATCAGTGAAAGTAGGAGGCTTGCGGCCCACCTCCTTACAGTTGAGCAGGATGTGTTTGCCATGGGTCCTTATGGTTTATAGACAGAGAGGAAGAAATTAAAGTACAATAAAATTTTTTTTTAAAAACATCATGATACATCTACACACTTGAACGCATCCAAATTATACTCAAGAAAACATACCTGTGGAGCAGACCTCTGAGTTTGTCACCAATATTAACAACCATGACCTCTTTCCCAACACCAGAGAGCTTGGCGATCTCACTCTTGATGGCTTTGGCCACACTGCTGTGGATGGCACCGCAAAGACCACGGTCAGATGAGACGCCGATGATCAAGTGCTTATTCTTGTCTTCCGGAGCCTTGATCTCTGCCTTCTCGTAAAGAGCTAGACAACACAAACATTAAATTGATGATTGTTGAGACTATATATACACACTGTAAAATTCATTATTTTCAAATATTTATGATAACAGAGAGAAGATTTTTTTTCAACATAAAACTAATAATACATTTCTAATAACTAATTACTTTTGTCTTTAGTGTAATATTACATACTATGTACTGTCATCATGGTAGTTATTTTGCAGGATACTAGAATTGACCTTGAAGTGGAATTTAAAGACTTAACCAAATTAATCAGGTTAACTAGCAAGCTAGATTAATTAGGCAAGACATTAGACAGAAGTGATTTGTTCTGTAGCCAATCAAAAAGAAAATGTATTTCTTATGGGGACTAACAATAGTTTTATAAAAAAAATAAAAAAAATACATTTTTTAAAATATATTTTTTATTCCAGCCAGCCAGAAAATAAATAAATATATATATATATATATATATCCTTGCTGTTAAATATCTCTAAAATATTTAGCGTTTTAACAAATAAATACACTACCGATCAAGATTATTGGTTGTACCAGATGAGCCTGTGTTATTAGTTTAATCGGTTATTATTGAGAAATAATATTCCTTGGATAGTTGATTAAATATGAAGTCTGAATATGTGCCGTTAATGATGGATGTGAACAATAATTGTCATTGCAAACATATTTTACATTTTGTTTTTATAAAAACTAACATTTACAAAAATAAATGTTTTGATCTTAAATATGACGTGCTGCCACTTGACAAGCATTATATTGTCAATTAACCTGTGCTGTAT
Source organism: Danio jaintianensis (assembly GCA_903798115.1). Classification (NCBI taxonomy): domain Eukaryota; kingdom Metazoa; phylum Chordata; class Actinopteri; order Cypriniformes; family Danionidae; genus Danio; species Danio jaintianensis. The sequence continues at coordinate 1,426,720 of CAIGQV010000785.1, read as the reverse complement.
TAAATGACTTAACTGAAGGATCCGATGATTCACTGAAGCAAATTGTGTTTTAATGATAACATTTCTAAAAAAAAAAAAAAAAAAATCCTTTTAGTGCACCACTAGTTCTAAATGTGGAAAATTAATTGCATACCCAATGCGCCAGTGCCATAAACTCGGGCGGGCTTCAGGGACCTCTCAGCTCTGGAATATTTTGCTGCTGCCACCATCTTCATGGACTTGGTGATCTTCTGGATGTTCTTGATGGACTTCAACCTAATGGTGACTGGCAAAAGAGATGACGAGAGAAAACATTCCTCAGAATCTGCTGAACTCTTAATTATGCAAGATGATAATTTGATTTTTTTTTTTTTTTACAGAGTTTCTGCAGGATTTATGATGGCAAATGTAAGGCCTTTTGAATAAAAAGTGAATAATAAAATCCTCACAGAATCTGAAGACAACACAAAACACCACAGTTGATGTTTTGGATGTTTTGACATCAATTCAAGCTTGAAAATACAACTTTCATTCTTAATCCATTTTACAAAAAAGATGTCAGTAACTGCCATGGAAATTTGATCAGAATGTCATCTTTTTTTAAAAGCAAAAGACTTTTAATTCAAACTACAATTTTGACCCATGAGGTGAGTCTTGTTTTCTGTCAACTTGATCAAAATGAACAAGTTTAATGAGATTTTAAATCAAATAAAAATCAACTTAGTTTAAACTTATTAAATTTTCAAGCCCCATTGATATTTTTGCACTTGTTTTAAATAGTTAACACAATTTTAATTCAGCCATCATTTATTCACCCTTCACTTGTTCAAAACCTATGAGTTTCTTTCTTCTGTTCAAAGCAAAAGATGATGTTTTGAAAAATGCTAGTTGCTAGAAACCCATTGACTTCCATAGTATTTTCCTACTATGGTAGTTAATAGATCCCAGCAACCAGCATTCTTCAAAATATCATCATCTGTGTTTAATGCAAATGTTCAAAGCCACATGAGGGAGAATAAATGTAGTCAATTTCATTTTGGGGTGAACTATCCCTTTAAACCAACTCTACAGACTCATTCTTTCAATTTTGCATCTGAAGTAACTTAACTTGTATCTTTAAGGTTTAAATATTTATATTAGACAGCAAAAATATAGTAAAGTGTTAATTTTACTTTTTGTTTGTTTTTTTGCAATGCATGCATCATTTTAATGTCATGACTTTCCCCACTGAACTAGACCTAGAGCAAAATCACAGCTTGTTTAAATTCACAGAAATCATAAAAACATTGCAAGAAACTGCTTACATAAAGAGAATAAAGACGACCTTTTATAATGCAAAACAAAACTTTACTTACTGTCCTTCAAGGTTGCCATGTTCCTCACCTGCCCACTGCAAGACAAGTTTAATAAGTGTTAATCCCAAATACAAATAATCATTATAATAACTGTGTCAGGAAAATTATGCATCAGTAAATAAGACTTCTAATGAATGACATAGAATGCATTGTAGACATGGGAAACCAATACACCGCTACTGTTAACATGTCCTGACCCTATAGCATTTATTTCTGTTAAACCACTTCACAAACAAACATATCACACAGTTTTAATGCATATGAAGTGATTATTGCAGCTATAAAAACGAGTAAACGTCAAGTCTGGCGCTGTCATTAGGCTTAAGCAAACCGCGGCCTAAAGATCAGCGCGTCCTTGCTCCACTTCAGCTGCGTACTGACCACTTAAAACAATTTAAGTTCTTTACGTATGAATCCACGATAAATGCTTATTCCTGCAAAAACATGTTTTAATATAAATGAGCAAATTCTTACCATTGTGGGAGGAACACCGCCGCGCTGGTCCTGGCGAACATGTTCACTTCAATGAAGGTCAGAGCAGCCGGTCTGCGCAGGCGCAAATAAAAGCGCAGAAACGCGTACTCTATAATCTCGCGGCATCAGAGGTACACACCAATCCGTGACGAAACACGCATGTTTTAAAACGAGGAATTCGCGTCAGAACGCAAGGAAGAGGGAAAGGACTTGTACATTGGAAGAGTTGTTATTTTTACAGTACTTGTTGTGATCTTTTTTAGTTTTTGAAATGGGGAAAGCAGATTTCTTAACCCCTAAAGCGATCGCGAACAGAATTAAAGCCAAAGGCCTTCAGAAGCTCCGCTGGTATTGTCAGATGTGTCAGAAACAATGTAGAGATGAAGTAAGTTTATGTGAACGTGTGTGTGTGTTCTTCAGTTTTATTTATTTACTTGTTTTCTTAAATTATAGGTTTAATAATACTTCTTAGCCTTTATCGACTGTACTGTATTTTGGTTACTGTCTTAAAGGGATAGTCCCCCCCCAAATTAACATTTACTAACTGCTTAACCAGCCTCAAGTAATTATAAACCTTTGAGTTTCTTCTGTTAAACACAAAATAAGATATATTATACAAAAAAGCTGAAAACCTGTAACCTTTGACTTCCATAGTATTTGTTTTTCCTACTATGGAAGTCAATGGTTACAGGTTTTCTTTCTTCAAAATATATTATTTTGTTTTCAACAGAAGAAAGGTACTCAAACAGGCTTGGAACAAGTGAAGGGACATTAAACAATGACTTAGACTTAAAACACAGAAATGGCTTTGTTTTAACAATTTCTGTGCTCCTACCTAGACATCATTTGCCGTCCCAACCTTAATGTTACCTTGACATAATTTTGGCATCACTGATCTTTTCTCAAAGAAGAGAGCTACTTACTAAAACCGCTTTATGGAATTCTATACATTACATGTTTTTCAAAAGCTGCTAAATAAATAAAATATAAACATTAGGGGTGCGACGGTAACAATACACAAAATTCAGGGTTTGGTTGCCTTTAGGTTGTCAGCAAATATGCTACTTTATTTATAAGCTGTATATAATTATATATATATTTTGCTCATTTTGGTCACATGGCTGATAATTGAGTTTTAAGTAGATGATATCATTACACTTGCTGAGGATCAATAGATCTGTCCTTCTCAAATAAATTCATCCAGATATTTTAATTTGATTCGCAAACATGTTTGAAGAAACAAATTAACCGGAGATCAGTTATTGTGATTTTAAAAAATATTGGGATTTGTCAAATAATCATAATCATAACATAAGATGTTTTAAGTGAGGTACAAAGAACGGACCCTATGACTTGTCTTTGATTTGATCGAACATGATCTCTCTTGACTGCAGAACGGGTTTAAATGTCACTGCATGTCTGAGTCTCATCAGAGACAGCTGCTGTTAGCTTCTGAGAACCCTAACCAGTTCTTGAGCTACTTCTCAGAGTAAGTCAACACACTATTCATCCATATCCATCAAATTGATCCAGCTTTCTTTAAAACAGAATTTAATTCTAAATTCTGAATTTACAGCGAGTTCAAAAGTGACTTCTTGGAACTGCTCCGAAGACGTTTTGGTATGTTATTTGCTTTGTTATTATTCAGATAAACTTTATTTTTTGAATGTTTTGTCGTTTTTGGTTGAGATGGCTTGTGTTTGTTCTTTCAGGGACCAAACGAGTTCACAATAACATTGTGTATAATGAGTACATCAGTCATCGAGAACACGTTCATATGAATGCTACACAGTGGGAGACCCTCACCGACTTCACCAAATGGCTTGGAAGAGAAGGCAAGCATCCCAAATACTGTATTTAAAACAAAGCAGCATACCTTGTACTGCATTTGCGACATAATTGGACGTCTAAAGTAGAGAACAAACTTCAGTTTAGTTTTAAAAGAACAATCCACTCTTTTTTGAAAATAGAATAACTTTACAAGTCACCTAGAGTTAAACGATATGTTTAACCATTTTTTTAATCCATTCAGATCATCTCTGAGTCTGGTGGGAGTACTTTTAGCTTAGCTTAGCATAGGTCATTGAATCGGATTAGACCATTAGCATCTCGTTCAAAAATAGCCAAAGAGTTTTGATAATTTTCCTATTTAAAGCTTGACTCTTTTGTAGTTACATTGTGTACTAAGACTGACAGAAAATGAAAAGTAGCAATTGTTGTCTATCTATAATTCTATGTCATTTTTGACAGAGATGCTAATGGTCTAATCCGGATCAACGATCTATGCTAAGCTAAGCTAAAATTGCTTAGTTTTACTGTTTCGCTGACTTTGCAAGATTGTGAGATGTTCTAAAATGACTGAAACCCTCAGACAGCAAGCTGACCACATGAAGACAGTGACTCTTTTAGCCATAGCAAGCAAGTGAAGCTAGTCGATCCAAATCTGCTATTTCCAGAATATTGCATTTTTACAATGTCAACTGATTTAAGTCCTCCAAAACAGGCTGATCATCACACAAAAGAGAAATTTACGAGAGAACAGGATTATACGTAAAATGCATGCTACAATCATTGCTTGGTAATTTAGAAAAAAATCTGTTGCACTAGCATAGCCAACTAAAATTGTTTCAAATTCTGATTAGGTTTTTGCAAAGTGGACGAGACGCCCAAAGGCTGGTACGTCCAGTACATTGATCGTGATCCAGAGACGATTCGCAGGCAGGAGGAGCTGGAGAAGAAGAAGAAACAGGACTTGGATGATGAAGAACGGAGTGCCAAGTTCATCGAAGAACAAGTTCGCCGTGGTCGGGAGGGCAGGGAGCCAACGGTGTGTTTGCACACAGAAAAAAAAACACAGTTTTTTTGTTGTTGTTGTTTTTTTCCTTTCCATTATTTTTAATATCCATGTTTCCACAGGAGGAACCAGTGTTCACAGAACTTCAGCGAAAGAGTGAAGATGAGAAAGTGGCTTTTAACCTGGAAATCGCTGCAGCTGGACCGTCCAAAACAAGGTATCATCAGTCTAAAATTGCTTTGTAGTGTCAATAGCCACAGATGAAGAGTTGTAATCAAACAAAACCTAACAATAACTCTTTTACTTCCACAGCACCACTTTAGGTCCTAGTGCCCTCAAAACTACAGCTTCTGTCAAAAGGAAAGAGCCTTCCCTCAGCGGAGACTTTAAGGACAAGAAAAAGAAATCTGCTCTGGATGAGATCATGGAGGCATGTTGTTTTGCTAGTTTTATGTTTTCACTGTGAGGATGTCTTAAGCTGTTTTTCTCCTATATATGACATTATTCTTTATACATTATGGACTACAATTGGTCACACAAAGCATTCGAACTGATTGTGATGTAGCTGTTGCACTTAAGAAAATTTGCTACCCATGAAATCTTCTTAACAAATGGGTGTTTCAGCAGTTTCAAACAACAAAACATCTAACTTGCTGCTATTATTATCATTATTATAAACCTATATTATTGTTGTTGTTATACAATTATTATTATTATAAACCTTTAGTATTATTTTATTATTATTATCATTATAAATGTATTATTATTCATTCATTCATTTTCTTTTTCGGCTTAGTCCCTTTATTAATCTGGGGTCGCCACAGCGGGATGAACCGCCAACTTATCCAGCATATGTTTTTTGCAGCGGATGCCCTTCCAGCTGCAACCCATCACTGGGAAACATTCATACACACTCATTCACTACGGACAATTTTAGCTTACCCAATTCACCTATACTGCATGTCTTTGGACTTGTGGGGGAAACCGGAGCACCCGGAGGAAACCCACGCGAACACGGGGAGAACATGCAAACTCCACACAGAAATGCCAACTGACCCAGCCGAGGCTCAAACCAGCGACCTTCTTGCTGTGAGGCGAACGTGCTACCCACTGCGCCACCGCGTCGCCCTGTATTATTATTAATCTTGATTATTGTTGTTGTTATTATTATAAATCTCAATTTTGTTGTTGTTGTTATTATTATTATTATTTCAAATCATCATCATTATTATTAATAATCTCTATTATTGATGTTATTATTATAAATCTCTATTATTATTATTATTATTATTATTATTAATGCTCAAATGCAAAAGTTTTGCGAGCGAATGGCAAGTTTCCCAGGGGAACGCTAAAACTTTTGCGAGAGAATGTGAAAGATTTGAAAAATATTGTTCTACATTTTTCACACTTCAGTTTTACATATTTAATTGAACACAAATGAACGATTAGGAAAGGAAGCTCAGTCTGTCCACTACTGAGCTTATTCATAAAACACAACCGGAAGAGTACATAAATGCATACATATGCAAAATTCTAAGAATGTGTAACAACAGTGCACCGTTTTTGCAAAATGCACATGCAAAGAATTTCTGTGCAAAGGTTTTTGTTTGTTTGTTTGTTTGTTTTTTAAATTTCTTATTACATAAGAAATGTGTTTTCCAGATGGAAGAACAGAAGAAGAAATCGGTCAGATCAGATAACTGGATTCAAGAAAATATTGTAGTGAAAGTGGTAACGAAGAAACTCGGAGAGAAGTATTACAAGAAGAAAGCCATCATTCGGGTAATTGTAGCACTGTAATTACTTAATTGCATAATGAATCGTGTCTACAGTGCTAATGTGTGTATCTGTGTGATTTTTTTACAGGAGCTTCAGGGTAAATACACAGCTGTGGTGAAAATGGTGGACTCTGGAGACAAATTGAAACTGGACCAGAGTCATGTGGAGACAGTCATTCCAGCTCCTGGTATTGCATTACTCTTAATGAACGTTATTTGTTCCTTTCTTCTTTAGATATGTTTGGCCAAATGATTCTTTACTCACCTTTATATTGTATTTTCCCCCATGGGACACAAAACTAGCATACACAGTGACTTTTAAATCTATATTTTCCATTGGATGCTATACAATAATAATATATTTGTGTATAAACCTTAGAATAGTAAGTACCAAAGATTAAACCAGAGCTAAGATCAAGGTCCAAAAAAATTGTACATTCATATTAATGTTATTAATATTACATAAATTAATAATATACATTATATATATTAATATTGGGAGAAATATTTAATAAAATGTTTATAGAGAGGAAAAATCAAGAGAAACATAAATATCAAATTTAGTTGTAATTTTTGTAGTTTGTAATTATTATTATTTTTTTATAAAATGTATTATCTTTCTATTCCTATTATTTAATTTTAGGATAATAAAATCTATAATTTTATTTTAATGTATATAAAATAATAGTTTAGTTTGAATGGACCAATATTTACTGTCTCTATTCACTGAGAAATGGATAAAAATACTAATTTATGCTGTATGCACTGTATGTGTATATTTTAAAAAGAAATTCTCAATGTAATTTCTGTTTCTGTCACAGGTAAACGAGTTCTGATCCTTAATGGTCAATATAGGGGCACAGAGGCCATACTGGAAGGCATAAATGAGCACAAATTCTCCGCCACACTCACTTTAGACTCGGTAAGTTCTTAGAAACTGTATAAAATGTTGTCTCTAAGACCTCATAATGAAATCATAATAGGAATTTGCAGCTTTTACTCAATGTCTGTTTATGAGGCAAAGGAAATAAATAATTAATAATTTATTTAATTCCACAAGTATGCTCTAAATCAATCAAAAAGTACATTAGTGAAAGTATATTAGAATGTGTAATGATTTGATTTATGTGGACTGTATAATAAACTGCTGTTTTACCTTGTTTTTTTTGTCAATGTCGCTCACCCTTACAGTAAATCCATTTAATATAAAAAACTACGTAACATAAATCCTGATTTTCCATTTTCCAATCTGTTTTCCATTTCGAGAATACTGCACAAAATGCATCAGCTTTATCATAGGAATGAACTAGGTTTAAAAATGTTTTGAAAAAAATAATAAAAAAATTCTAAACAATATATCCATTTAAACTTTTTGATTAATAAATACAGTCTCCAAGTGTGAGTCTTCCAGAACAGTTAAGAAAATCCCAAATATTTGAACGGTAATCCGTCTCCTATAACCCTTAATCGGGCTCAATTTTAATATTCTGGCTACATTTATTCTGGCTACTATGTACTGACATTAGAAAGTTGTTCCTTTTTGCATTTTTGAAAAGCTTCTCATACAAATAGACTCACTATTTACCTAAAAAAGCCTAAAACCTGTAACCACTGACTTCCATAGTAGGAAAAACAACTACTATGGAAGTCAATGGTTACACGTTTGCAGCATTTTTTCAAAATATTTTATTTTGTGTTCAACAGAAGAAAGAAACTCATAAAGGTTTGAAACAAGGACGAGTAAACAATGACAATTTTCATTTTTTGGGTGAACTATCCCTTTAGGTTAAAAATTGTATTGTGTAAATAAATGAGAGCCACTAAAGCTTGTCCTTTATCTTGTTTTAGGGTCGGATGAAAGGGAAGACAGTGGAGGGAATTGCATACGAGGATTTCTCCAAACTGGCCTGAAGTTCATTTTCATCTGCAGAGCACCTCTACTGTGTCAGAGAGCTGATAATAATAATACAAGACTCAGAAATGTCTGAATTTACATAATGGAACAAATTGACCAATGGGTTTTTATTGTGTTGTTGTGCATTGTTATTTTTTGTTGTCAGTGACAATGGTTGCATGTGATTAAATATCGGAATTACTCCAATTATTCAACAGTAAAGTGTAGTAATACATTGATATTGTCAAACTTGATTGCTTTCATTATTAATAAAGTTTAGTCATCATCATGTACAGCTCTACATATCCATGTTTGTATATATTTTTTTTGTATAGTATTAAAAACTTTCTTTTTTAATGTCATGTTTTTGGTTGGTTCTTATAGCATATAAAATAACATGATCTGCTTTTTTTTGCTCTGTTAGAGTGCTTTCAGGAAGCTGTCCAGCTGAGGCAGGATATAGTTGGTGTAATTGCCATCAACAAAGCCTCTCCCGTTGTTATGGACAAACCAGCAATAGATGTCTGAACCTCGCTTTCGGTCACGTCTGTAGTCCTTCTGCCAGCCCCTATACATATATTTCAAGACTTTAAAATATTACATGAGCTAGGTAGGTTCTTAATGGCAATTACAGCCTGTTTTGAAATACTTTTCATTAAATATTTTCACAAAATTAGTGTAAAAAATTATTAAGCATTTATACATCATGGTAGTATAATTAATGATTAATTAATTGATTAGTTTGATTATTAGAGAAATTGCAATGGAAAATTGGTTAAATATTATTTTCATGATTAAAAAAAGTTTGAGCCCAAAATTTCTATACTTTGTTCTTTAATTTGCCTTCAGTTTTTCACTATTAGATTGGTTATATGATTAGTTTTAATGAAAATAAAGCACTTAGCACATGGATTTCACCATATTTCAGTGAAAATAATTATTTATTTTAATTTGTAATCTATAATTAATTGGGTAACACTTTATGGTTGTATTAGTCAGTTAATGCATTTACTAACATGAACAAACAATGAACAATACATTACAGAATTTGTTCATGTTAGTTAACATTAGTTAATGAAAATACAGTTGTTCATTGTTAGTTCATGTTAACTCAGTGCATTCATGTTAACAAGCATGCATTTGGATTTGAATAATGCATTTGTAAATGTTGAATTGTTAATAAATGCATTACAATACAGAATTTATTTATATATCAATTCGTTATACACTGTGTGATGTTTTAAGATATAACTACGTAAATATATATTTAGGGAAAAAATATGAAAAAGTTTCTCTGGAGTTATGATTTGTATTGAAGTGTTTGAGTAAAACAAAAGCATTTCTTCCAAATTTGAAATAAAAGGTTTTCCTTTAGTTTCTTTGCATAAAATAAAAATGTGTCATATTTTCACACATATGTCATCTTCGTTTTTGGATAACACAATGATTTATTGGTGGAATAACCCTGATTTTCAATCACAACTGGTTATATGACAAATTGTGTATTTCTAGACAAAAGACTCTAAATGGCAACATTTTATTTGAAATTTGGCGGGAGATTAGATCTGTACAGAAATACTACAAAAATTTTACTCAAACCCATACCTAATAAATCCTGAGAAACTGAAGTTTTTCTAACAAATCTTAAATTTAATGTGTTATGGTAGGCCTATTATGTGACAGTACCTGGTAACAGCCAGTTTGTTGCCTTTCACCTCCATTGTAGCCTCTTTCTTTTTTGGATCTGCCCCTTCATGCACGTCATACACCTTAACCTCTGGTTCCTTTGAAAACTGACCTGTTATAAGATAAGATAACAAAACGATTTTACGAATAAAGACCCTCACATGTTGTAATAAAATAAAGCTTTTTAGTTGTTGTTGTTTAATATTTGGTTGTTTAATATTTAAAGGGATAGTTCACCCAAAACTGAAAATTCTGTCATCATTTACTTCACTTGTTCCAAACGTGTTTGTGTTTCTTTCTTCTATTGAACACAAAAGAAGATATTTTGAAAAATGTTGTAAACCTGAAGCCATTGACATCCACAGTATTTTTTTTATGACAATTGAAGTCAAATGCTTCAGCATTCTTCAAAATATCCTCGTTGGTGTATAAAAAACAGAAAAACAAAACAGTTTGTCATAACTTGAAAGCGAGTAAATTTTCATCTGCCCATTTAAGTGTTATTGACTCACCAACAAGACCATGAACTTGAGTGGAGTATTTGTTGTTGTTGGACATGTAAATGCCCAGAAAGTCCACCTGCATGGGATGCTTCTTCCACACCCGATGCAGAAGCACCATCACTGAAATCCTCCCATCAATCGACACAGTGACATGTTGCTCCTTCAAAATGATAATCTTAATCCTGAAGCAAGAGTCAAAATGAGTCACATTAGTGATTTAAAGAAATTATGCAGGCAATCAAGGTCCATTATATTTGGTCTATGTCATAGTTTCACCTCAAAACTAAACAGCTTTCTGTTGATCATTGGGATGAATTCAATTAACCAATTTGAACTTTTTATTTCCAACAGAAGTATCCTTAATAAATGTTCCAGGTAATTATGCATGTGATAATACTATTCCATTGTTAATTAATTACCTAACAATTAAATGTGCCCTTTAATGCATTGACATCGTATATTAAATTGTTCTCTGATGTCTGTGGCTTAGGCAAGTGCAAAATTTCTCCAGAAATGGTTTTACAGGTCCATTTCCAACCCTACAGTAGGAAATGGCCCTAATACGATATAGTTGGTTTTGCCATATTTGGAAAGTTAACGCACACACACACACACACACACACACACACACACACACACACACACACACACACACACACACACACACACACACAAACACACACACCATGATGTATTCTTAAATACACACATACAAAAATCTAGTTACACTTCATTTTAATGTACATTTCATGCTATTAACAAACCATTAACTAAGATTTTAGCTCAATAAAGTACTAATTTACTGCTTATTAATACTTAGTAAGGTAGTAGTTGGGTTTAGGTATTGGTAGAATTAGGGACGTAAAATAAGATTCTACCTTATAACTGCTAGTAAACAGTTAGTATCTTAACAATAGGCAGTGGTAAATGGTGTGAATTGTTGCTTAAACTTAAGTGTTCCCAAAAATCTTTTATAGTATATTCCATGTTAAATGACAATCTTTTCAACTGAAGTGGTATTTAGTTAGATTGAGTGAGATATCGTTTAGCCACTATTTTACTCCTGAGTTGTGTTGTGGATAAAATATATATTATAATTATACTTGACAAAAGCAGCAGAAAGAGACGTATTTTGAATTGTATTTGTGGGTTTAACGTATATAAAAAGGAGGCAGGAATTAAAATCAACCGATGTATAAACAGATGAGTTTTATAAAGTTTATCAAAGTTGATTCTTTCACTCCATAAATCATAGTTAGGTTGTGTTTCCACCAAAGTGCTGAAAGTGGCAGCGCTCTTCAAAAAATGCAAAGTTGTGATGCACAGCTTTTAAAAAAACACAGATTGCTCAGCACTGAGCGTAAAATGCACACTACACTGGTGCCCTAAGATCTGAATGTGACACTGCATAAACGTGCATTAAACTTAAATTCAGTCATTTTACATTTTACGTGTTTGTTGCCTCATTACAAACATAAGTGGCAAATTTCACAGTATACACAATAAAATAGCAAAAGATACAGTTGAACAGACATCATGCGTCTTCGGGGTGGCATTAAATAAATGTAAAATCCGTATATCCCGTATTTTGCGTTCTGACACACTCTGAACAGATCAGACTCAGTGACCATTACTCTTCTTTAAAGCCTTTCCTGTTTTTTTTTTTGCTTTTTTTAAAATAAGAGTCCCATATACATAACAGGTATAATACAAGCTTAGATAAACACAATTGTATATCTGTGGTGATTGTTGATTGGTTTGTATTGTGATACCTGTTAAGCGTCAGCTCAGCAGTGGCTCCCCAAGAAAAGGAGTGATTGTTCTTGCCCTTCATTAAGTCAATTCTGTCAGTTCCAACTATCACCTGTACACCATCAGTTTTAGAGTATATGGAGATGGTGCCAAAATATGTGTTTAATTTGTTGTTCTTCATCTTCTTGGATCCGACCAACTGACCATTGACTGTGACTCCTGGAAAGGAAGAACGCAAATTAAAAATAAAATAAATACAGGTACTTGTTTTGTTTTGTTTTTCAAGCTATGAATGCATCAGATTACCTGTTCCAGGATCTGAAATCAGGTTGAGGATGTGTCCAGGTTTGGAGTCAATGTTGAAGCAGATGTCCATGTTGCTTTTGGGTAAGTTAATGATGAAGTGGGGGTCACTATCCACTGCGTTAAAATCAAAAGGATGATCAAAATTACAAAGATATTCTAAAGAAAGCTGGAAACCTGTAACCTCTGGAAGTCAATGGAAAATATCTTATTTTAGGTTTGGCAGAATAAAAACAGAATAAAGAATAGTTAGCAACCATTTGAGGGCAAATAAATATAATGAGAAATAAATCAAAAAGTTTGGCTGAACAATTCCTTTAAGATAAAACATTCCACATATTTCCCAACTGATTGATAGCATACAGTAATATAGCTGAAAGCAGCAATTATGGGGCCAAGCACTGCATTAACTAAATGAAGTAAAGCAGAGAGCATCAGACCAACTTCCACAAGTTATAAAAGCAATTTTAGGATGTCAACATAAAATAATTTATATTATTACTAGTCATATGATTCAATGGTTTATCATGTTTGACCAATAGGTGATGTTTTTTTGAAATTCATGTGTTGTGGACAGTGTGAGGTGACATCGACACACTTAAAGTTAAATTGCAATATGTCAAAGTTTGGCCGAGATATATCCTCAAATGCAGTCTTACATTGTAAAATATCTATAACATCATTGAAATATCATCTGGCAATAACTTACATATTCAGAGATAACTCAGTGGCAAACTTTCTTTCTTTTTGTATAGCAAGTTAACGGAATTTATTGTTCTAAAATGCAAACAAAGTATATTTAAATTAAATATGCAATATGCTGCATATATTTAAATAAATAAATTTGTGTTTCGTTTTGTTGGAATTTTTAATTCAAATGTTTTTGAAGAGGCGATGTCTGTTTCAGAAATAAAGTGTTGTGATAATGATTTATGAAAAAACCCTTCTGTAAAATCCTTCATAATATAGATGGGAATAAAACAGTGAAGTGTGCTATAAGTTCAAATGACAATTTCTGAAATGGCCTTTAAATATGTATTGTACTTAAAATCTAGATGCAAATAAAAAACTGCAATAGCCAAAAGATTTTGACAGTCATATATATGTCCCACGTTGCTAAAAACACTATTAGGACACACATATTTCACTAAAAGTGAAGATTGGTTGTTTTTGCGTTGTTTAGAGCTAATTCGTTCTTTCGGTTTACAAAAAAAATTTGAAGCAACGTCACGGCGATGAGATCATTGGGTACATTATAGCGTGGAGATTGGCTGTCTGTACCGACCAGTACAAAGTGACGTCATTGAGTTTTCAGCACATCTGTTCATTAATTCATTAGAAAGACTTGGTTAAAACTAATCAGCGCGCTCTATTGTGAATGAGATGCAAGTTCATTAATATGCATGATATAGCTTCGAAGACTCCTTTTACCTGTTACAGTGTTCAGAGAGACGACACATTGTGTTGCCAACCGTAATTCAAACAAGTAGAAGAAGAACAATTGTTCGGAGACCTGGGTCATCAGAGTTGCGTTTATAAATGTGCTGCAACGAAGATTTTGTTTCCATTTCCCCACGATGTGAACACAGCTTACATGTGTGGATTACAGTGGTCTGCTAACACGCAACAAAAATATGTTTGTAAGGAACATTTTTTACGAGAGCTTTTTGAATCTGGAAATGGAGAAATCCGGATTTGCCACTCGTCTTCTTTTAAAAAAGACACAGTTCAAGTTGGTGTTGATTGTCCTGTCTCTACGAATTTGGGAAGTGTGTGATCAATGTTCTTTGTTTATGTTTATTCAGATGGCAAAGTTAGTTAGTATCGTCAGCAGTTTTTTTTCCAGTTTTTAAAGACATACCTTAGTCAAAATGATTTAGTTTCTAAGTTTACAGTAATATCACTACAATATTATTGACTGAAAATCCTCCACTTCCACACAGCTCTCAGATCCACTGTAAATGCTGCTCTCCGAATCACTGTCTATCTCCCCTGCATCTGTGTTTGTGTTGCCGCTGTGAAAATCAGCTGTTGTGCACGTAATGAAACTCCCCTTTCATGCAAACCCTTCCCTCTTTCGCCACTCCACACTCCCACCTAAACAAAGCTGGACTCACCCACTTTCCTGACTTTTTTCAAACTAGAGGTGTGAAAACACCCTGCTGAGACAGGGAGATTTCATGGCCCTTTAAGTAACTAGAAATCAGTTTTATTAGTGTTCACATTGGTTCTGCATTTAAAAGTGAACTAAAAACCCTTTGTTATTTACTTCAGTTGTAAAACTGTAAAAAAGTTACAAACTTCAGTTGTAGAAAATCTTTTTAAGCGTTCAAATCCAAATGTGAACCACTTTCAGAATAAATGTGAATTATTATTGTACTGTGTAGCATTACCGCCAGTGATGTGACCTGGAATGATGCTGTCATGAGATCCGACTGCTTCGGCTATGGTAGTTGGACCTGGTGTGGGCAGGATCCAAGGAGGGTTCTGATAGACTAAGCGTTGCACTGGTAATTGCCCAGATAGAGAACCAGTGGCTATGAAAATAAAATAAAACATTAAGATAAATAGAAAGTGTTTGATAGCACCTTTAATTATATTGATGTTATATTCTACAGATTGGGACACACCAAGCCAATGTCAAAAGCCTAGGAACGTCAAAAAACAACTATGCTGTCGCCTTGCAGTGGCTGATCCCGATCTGAACCAAAGAGTTGCACGTTAACACACCAAACAGATAACAGCCAACAGAAAAAAGAATGAACATTCTGCGCCTGCAGGTGGCAGTAGCTGCAATTTCATTCCACAAAGGGAAACCGGAACTAGTGCTGCACACATACAAATCATAAACAAAGCAGCTTTTTCTGTATCCTTTTTACAGTACTTGTTGCTCACCACAGAGGGATTCGCTCTTGCAAATATGTCTGATAATATATATAATTAGCACATTTATAAGAATGTTTTTTATTCACCGCTCTGATTCGTAGCTGAACAGTCAATCAAAGTGCTCTTTTTCACTGACGGCCCATCTGCTGATTCTACATGCTGAATCAGGCAAATTTCATTCAATGTGAACCTGACAAGAGGCAAACAAATTAACCTGTCAGATGCTCATCGGTAGCCTTGCATGGCCCTATGGCCGACTGTCGGCTTGGTGTGTCTCGAGAATTAGATAAACTTTGGTTCTAGTACCTGAGCAGCAGCCATGTTTGGAGTCTTTGGGCGAGTCTGCAATCAGTCGTTCTGGCGTCCCTTCTTCATTACTCTCCACCAGCATCGCGGTCAAAGGGGTCACAAACTGATGCTCCACAGCCAAGGCCACAATCCTCTGGGTGATCTTACGCTTCCTGGATGCAGTACGAGCTAGAGAGCTTCAAGAGAGGCAACAGTCAGTGTGATTAACAGAAATCACAAATGGAGATGTTTCCATTTAACCACATACAGTTCTGTCAAAAAGTGTTTGCCCCTTACTGATTTCTTTCCTTTTTTTGCATATTTTGCATGGTTTATCACACCTAAGTTAAATTTCTCTAGCCACACCCAGACCTGATTACTGCCACACCTCTTTGCAATCAAGAAATCACTTCAATAGGATCTGCCTGACAAGTGAAGCAGATCAAAAGATCCTCAAAAGCTAGACATCATGCCGACATCCAAAGAAATTCAAAAACAAATGAGAAAGAAAAAATTGATATCTACCAGCCTGGAAAAGGTTATAAAGCCATTTCTAAAGCTTTGAGACTGCAGTGAACCACAGTGAGAGCCATTATCTACAAATATAAAAAACATGGAACACTGTATGCTAATAATTTTTCTACTTTGTACACTATCTAATCTGAAAGAAAATTTAGCATTAACACAAATTACATTCAGGAGACAAATTGCAGAATAACCTCAACTATGTTTTTATTGATTATTATTATTATTTTTTTTTTTACATATTTAGGACCAGATTTACCAAACACGACAAATTTGTGCAAATTTTGCAGATGATTTAACAGCAATTAGCAAATTAAGTAGCAAAAATGTAACATCAAATTTTTATATCAGCCAACAAAATATGTGCAGCACAAATGAACATAGTGGAAAATAAGCAGAGCCGATAATCAAAAGGTGCAGGTGATCTACTATGACCAGTCATGGCACAATTATTTTTTTCTCTACAAGGTAAGAGGGAATAAACAAATATTTGGGAGTGCAAAGAAAAAGAAAATCCATATTCATGATGTCAAAATCTTCATTAAAAAAATTTATTTATTTAATAAACAGCTACAGTACACATATTGAACGTAACATATCTTCTTTTAGTAAATAGTGAGGAAAAAAGTGTAGTCTTATTTTGTTTAGGCCTAGACCTTTTACTTACAGTAAGCCATATGCGACTGTATTTATGTGAGTTAGTCCACAAGATGTACATTTTGACATTGACGTTGTTTGTGTTTTTGATAGTTCAGGCACAAAAAGAACAAATCTCATGCTGTTTGAGGAAACTAAGATTGCGCTGGTATTACGTGACTCACCCTATTGTTTGTTCCAATTGTATTCATTTGTATTAATACAATTTTTGTAATATTTCTATTATTAGTTTGTATTCATTTCTGAAGCAAAAGAAAAATAACATGACTTTGCCAACATTATTCAGAACGATGTGTCTTTTGCCATACCAAATTAATATGTGTGAAAAAAATATTCTTGATTATACTATGGATTCACTGTCCTTTACAGTGCCTTATCCTGACAATAACATCTGCAGCCATTTCAAGCACTACAATTAAGATTTAATATAATCTTAATTATATTATATAATAATTATAATAATAATATAACAAATATCCGCTCCGGTTTCCCCCACAAGTCCAAAGACATGCGGTATAGGTGAATTGGGTAAGCTAAAATTGTCCATAGTGTATGTGTGTGTATGAATGTTTCCTAGTGATGGGTTGCAGCTGGAAGGGCATCCGCTGCGTAAAACATATGCTGGATAAGTTGGCGGTTCATCCAGCTGTGGCGACCACGGATTAATAAAGGGACTAAGCCGAAAAGAAAATGAATGAATGAATAACAAATATCCATCATTTGAGGAGCACAAACATTCATAAATTGTCGCATGATTCATTTAAATACCCTCCCGTAATATTTGTGTCTGACCAGAAAACCCAAACAAATGCATATTCAATATGGTCAGGTGCAAAAAATAGCTGTGTTCATGCCTTTTCTTTATGTGCGTGTTTAGTAAATATCAGCATTACTGTTTTAACACCAAAAATAAAGTTTGCTTTGTTTGGGGTATACGTCCCTTTCCAAAAAATAATAGTGGCCTTTAGTTTAGCCTGGCAAAGCATGTCAACTTTTAAAAATTCTGAGGTTTGTTCCATCTGCTTTTTAGAAAATTATAGTCTATTTTAGGAGTTTAATTTTATTTGATCACAGTATCAAGGCCTTTCAGCAAAAAAGTAGGACTATGAGCAAATGCAGTTAATACTCATGAGAAGTGGCAGGTATTTTAAATATATTTTTCAAATATCTGTGCTTTTTTGGTGGGGAAAAAGTAAAAGAAAAAGTTTAATTTTTATTTTTCATGAAAACATACAGTTCCTCTGTATATTAAAACTTGCTCTCACCGTTCAGCTAGTAGCTGATTGACAGTAATGTAGGCCCACATCTGCCGAGCAAAGTCATTGTAGGAATGTTGATGTGTGCTGAGTGCAGAGTCCAATGCCTGAATATCTGCCTCTGTCTGAATGTTCAGGTCCATGTTGGCCTAGAGAGGAAAAAAAAGATGTGTTTTCTGTTTTTGATACTTAAAAGTAAATGTTTTGTACATTAAATAAGTACAACTTGTGAGTACCTAATTTTTGTTTGGGTAAAGTATTTTTACTCGTGTACTTATAAGTATGTACTTATGAGTTCTTATATTTTATTAGAGTATCTGTATTTGTACTGAAGTACAACTAACTGTTGTAAGTACCTAATATTTTATTAGAGTATCTGTACATTTTCTCAAGTACTTATGAGTAACTAGTTTCTTCCCTATAAGTACTATGTACTGTCTACTAACTGTCTACTTTTATTTGGGTATTTGTACTTTTCCTCATGTGAAACGCCGAATAATTGCTAGTACCTACTATTATATAAGAGTATCTGTATTTTTACTCTTTTTTTTTTTTTACTGAAAATGAGTAGATATGAGTACTTTGTGAGTTCTTAATATTTTATTGGAGTATCTGTACTTTTACTTAAGTAAAACTGAAACGGAATACTTGTGAGTACCTACCATTTTATTGGAGTACATCTGAAACTACTTGTGCAATATTTTGTAATATTTTATTTGGTTATCTATACTTACATCGAGAACTCATGACTACGTTTGAGTTTCTACTATTTTATTTGAATGTTTGTACTTTTACAAGTAAAACTGAAACTGAATACTTGTGAGTACCTGCTATTTAATTGTAGTACCAGTACTTTTACTCAACTAAAACTGAAAGTACTTATGAGTACCTAACATTTTATTGATATATACTCACATTCAACTGAAACTCAGTACTTATGAGTTCCTAATATTTTATTCAGGTATCTATACTTGTACTCATGGGAAACGTGAGTACTCATGAGTACCTACTATTTTATTAGAGTATCTGTACGTTTACCCAACTAAAACTGAAACTAGTATTTTAATAAGATATATATATACTCAAATACAATTGAAACCAAGTACTGATAAGTTCCTAGTATTGTATATTGTTCTCCCAATATCACCATTATTCATAAAGCAATCTTCACTCCCTTATCCTTTTATTTTTGTACAAACGTCCCTGTATTGTTGAAAATGTGACACAAATGTGGTATGAGGCTCACAGCAGAGGCGGTGATGAAGCTCTGCAGTGTGGTGAGGTCTGATGGTTGCAGTTTTCCAGCTACTATCAGCTCAGAACCGCTGAAGAATTTGTCAAAACGATTCTGAGTTACGTTATTCACTGTACTTTCAGGAAAATGAATGGTGATGGTCCTCAGGAGAGGAGAGGAAACCTGACTGTAGAACGTCTGGAAAAAGAGGGGGAAAAACAGGAATTAACAAAGTGTCATTCACATATCAACTTTATATCAGATGTTTCTTAAAATATTCTTAAGAAAAATAGATATACAATATAGAATATATACAATATAACTTGTAACTTGTTAAAGATTTACAAGTTGGATCAGGATATCTCAACTCATATGATGACAAATATTTGAATTAATATGAATATCTCTGACTTTTTTTTTTTTTACCATAAAATGGTAGCATATATGAACACAGTTTCAGCTAATGTTTAAAACTACATTAAAACCCTAGAGACACAAACAAGGAGCATTTTGAAAAGTATTTTTTAAACGGGAGTCTGAACACCTCCAAGGGATTTCTAGGAGGTCTGTAGAATAGCTAGGGAATTTTACTAAATAATTTTGTTGGGGCTGTCAAAGTTAACATATTAGGTTTAAAATATTAATGCTTGTAATACATTTGGTCCCAGAGAAGGTAAATGAGAAAAATAAAAATAAAAATCATAAATTTTAGTAAGCATTTGCTTCAGTGCACACCGTTTTTTTTAGAAATCAAGAAATTGTAAGTTTTTTTAATCAAGTAAATGTACACAAAAAATATCTCTGAATTTATATTAGGGGAAAAATATTTAGTAAAATGTCAGACAATATTTATTTAACTTTCAATTTGATATGACTAAATAGAACTGGAATGTGAAATATACAGATTTTAAATAAATATTTTAGTGTTAATTAAATGCGTTATATATTGTATTTTTGTAAAATCAAGATAACCATATTTCTAATACAGTATAAATGTGTTTTTATACTTGGAAATGTACCCTGTAAAAAATTTCAATGTATATATATATATTTTTTTTAAACTGTCCACATGTTAAATCCATTGATGTGTGTTTACTTTAATTGCACTTACGAATTGTGTTCACTTCGGAACAGATCACTTTGGCTATGGCAACTTTTAATGTTAAAAATTTTAATAATAAAAGTGATTATTATTGACATTGTCAGTAGTCTGAAACAATATATTGTCTGGATTGGTCAAGTAAAATACTGTACAGATGTACAGATGCATTTACATTTGCAAAAATTTTGTCATGTTCTATTAATAAAAAAAAAACAATTTGTAGTGTATTAAAAGTTATCATAATATTGATAATCATTATTAATCAGATGTCCACTAGAAACTATAAAGTTGACAAGAAAAGCATATTTATTGAAATATTGGAAATATGTAGCACATTATGACACAAACAAAAGACGATAAAAAAGTGATGCAAGGCAGAAATACAGACCAATGGGATTAGACTTTGGGTGGAGTTAGCGATTGTGATATTTGTCAGAAAAAAAGCAACCAATCAAAAAGTACCACTGTTTGTTTGCATTTAGGAAAACACAACAAAATAAACGTCACCTTTAACTGCTCGGCGGCGTTTTGGTTGGCATAAATCCTCTGGGCAATGCCTCTGTTGTCCATAGCAATTCGCTCCAAAAAGTCGAAGTCGACATCGAAACCGATTCCAAGAGAGAACAAGGAAAACTCCTCTTTTATGACGCGTTTCACATTTTTCTGAATAGTGCTCAGCTTTATTTCACCTAAACAATGTGTGAAGAGAGGAGGAGTAGATTCATTTACAGAAAACTCCTTGTGGGCAGAAAGAAAACCTGGTATTTTGGTCTTACCGACTGTTGGATCTCCATCTGACACCAGTATGATCATAGAGACCGAGCGAGGGTCGATCAGGCCCTGATGGGACGCTCTGATCAGCATCTGAATCGCTCGCAGTAAAGCCTCATTGATGTTTGTGCCTGGAGTCAAACGGGCAAATGGTAAAGAAATGTTCAAATATATTCGAGTAAAAAATAAATTTGTCACATTCTGTAACCATCAATCATTTACTGGATTTATCAGGTGTGGGTTTCAATTAAAATATTCATATTTTAGTCAATAAACATCAGATAACACACTGTAAAAAATGCTGGGTTCCACACAATATCTTCATGTTGTCCCAACAGAATTTCATTAAGTTAATTTAATCGCTTTTACAAATTTAAGTGGATTGAAGATAAAAATTAAGTTGTCCCCTAAAAATTAAGAATTTTGTTGTCAACTAATTTAAAATAAGTAATTTAAACAAGCAGCGAAAGTCATTTTTGAGTGCATTTCTTACTAACTCAAAATGAAAAATATATATATCATAATTTGTACCATAGCAAGTTTTCACCAAATATTTTTTTAACTGTTCTGAAGTTACACCATGACTGATATGATGTTGTCTAGAAATTGATAGAAGTGCATCTTTATAATTTATAGTTATTTAAGTAAAACGTTATTTGTTTTCCCAATTTAAAATTAAAATGTTGGAAATGTAATGGAAAGTTCATAGTCTCTCAAAATTTAGACAATTCAGAGTTTGATAAAAAAAAAAAAAAGTCTGAAATGTGAGAAAACAATTTCATTCTGTTGCAGAAACAAGCTTTAAAGTTTGTATAAAGATTACAACAAAAAAAGTTTATAATTTACTGGCTTTATTAGGTGTGGGTTTCATTTAAAATATTCATATTTCTATAAAAGGTCAGATAACATTTCTTCCTAATACAAATCTTTTTTTTCATATAGTACCATCAAAAAAAGACAATTCGTGAGTTTTCACTAAATATTGTTAAAAAAAGAATAATATTTAGTTAGAAATAACCAATTGTAGTTATTGGGGGTGGGGTGGGGGGGTGGGGGGTTAATTATGACATTTTTATTTCATTTTATTGTCATCTAGAGCATGAACTGACAATCTTGCAATTTAAAACTGACAAAAAGTCTGAGATTTTGAGAGCCTAAAACCTGCAATTGCAAGAAACATATATATTTTTTTAAATCTCACACACACACACAATTTTGTCACATTTAAAACATTTAATTGTGACAACACTAGTGGAAAGTATTAGGCTCTCAAAATGTAGACAATTCAGAGTTTGTTAAAAAGCTTGAAATATGTGAAAAAATATGTTATTCTGTTGCAGAAATGAGCATCAACATTGTTAAAGATTACAACAAAGTCAAGTTCTGTCATATTTAAGAAGGCTTGTTAGCAAATTCGTATTCTGTGTTCATTTTAATTTAGTGTACATTTGATTGTTCTTTTTTGTTTAATTTCTTTTTATTTATTTGATTTTAAATAAATCAATACATAAAATGGTCTTCCTCACCTCCATTAGGTTTGATGTTTTGGATGTACTTCTTGGCTTCATCCACCTGGATTGAGGAAGCCTGAACCAGATCTTCACTCCAGCAACGGACATTGTGATTGAAATCTATAATGCTAAAGTAGTCTTCGTTCGACAGATCGTCCAGTATAGACTTCATCGCCTCCACAGTCTACAAAACAAGACAGGGTTTAAAGTAAAATACAAAATCTGTGTTCAAAATAGATGCTCACAAATGTAGCCTGTTAGCATGATAACTAAAAGAGCTTTTCGTAACTAGTTCAAATTATGCTAAGAAAATAGGTTAAGCTAAATTGTTAGCTTTGACGGCAAAGTGTGATGTGCAAAATAGCATTTTCATTTAGTTCATATTTTGTAAAGGTATCTTTGTCATTTCTAATGCAGGAACATCAAAAACAAGTCAGTAAATCAAACAATGTTCAATATGATCAGAAATTAGTTTTAAGGTAAGAGACTTCCTGCAAAAAAAGCTTTTCGTATACAGTACCTGTCAATTTTGAGATTGTGGGCTTGTTTTTTTTTGTTGGGCTTTACGTAAAGTGTTTTTTTCACAGTCTAATAGTAAGAAAACATCCAAAATACACTTTTAAAGGTGTCTTTTATAACACTTTTCAATTAGTCTCTGTTGACTTTAGTTACAATATGTATTTTCTCCTCTGCTGAGCCAAAAATCTCCACTTCAGCAGCTCTTACATACAACTAAACTACAGTTTTATTCATATTTATATTCTAAAGATTTTGCAGAGGTATATATTGGCAGGGGGCTGTTTGGATTACTTTCTGAATTATGGAGTGATAAGAAGAGATTCCTAAAATCCCCTCTTAAAAAGAATTTAAGAATTTTTGGAATTTTGGAAAAAGAAAATAGAATTTCATTCTAATCTGTCAAAACATTAATATGAATTTTGAAGTTGACTTCACCCAACGTTCATATTTTTGTGCTATAAATGTATGCAAACGAGAACATACATAATAAAACAATGCCTCATTTGCATATTCATGCACACATACAAAAACACGTTTAAAAAATAATTTAAAAACATTTTTAAAATGTCTGCAATTCTTAGTGAAACTTTTACCCTATTTTTCACCTGCAGTGTTTTCCCTTGAAGTAAATAAGTCTAATTTGAAATGCCCTGCAGTTTACTTGATGACCACATGGTGTCAACAATGGAGATTTCAGTACAAATATACAGTTTCCTCTGCTTCCACCAGAAGGCGCTTCTACTCTGAAACATTAACGAACTATATTGATGAGAGATAATCATTTATAACTTCTGAAAAATGCGGGTTACTTTGAGTAAACACATCCATACCTGTTTCATCTTGAGTCCCCACATGCTGCCACTCACATCAATCACAAAAACGATGTTTTTGGAAAGAGGCGTGAGATCAGACGGAGCGAAGAATTGGACAAAATGGCCATCAGACACCTGAGGGAAACAATATGGAGTGCATTAGCAATGGAGTAAGGCATACTACACAATTCTGAGTCAGAAAAATAGTCAGAATTGTGAGATACAAGGTTGGAATTGCAAATAAATAAAATAAAAATAAATTATATATATATAATTATTAGGTACTCATAAGTGTTTACCTTCAGATTTTTCAAAAAAGTAAAAGACTTTAAAAGATTTATTGGATTTTTTAGGCATGAGTTTGAGTAAAATTTTCATCTTTGTTTTATTCTAGTTCTGACAACATTTCTTTAAAATTTTCAATAAAAATATTGTCATTTAGAGCAGCATTTCTCAGATAATAACAATTAAAATAATAACAAATATTTTACTTTGCTGTGATTAAAAATAAGGGTTATTCCACCAAATATTGAAATTCAAATTCATTTGACTGGTGGTGTATAATATTTTTCATACAAATTATATTAAAAAAAAAAAATCTAAATGAATATATAAAATATGAATTTGGAAGAAAAATAGGCATAAGATTGACTGTAAATCCTCACCTGAAGTTCTCCGGCATTGCTCTCTCTCTCCACATCATAGGTGACGGTGAAAACCCCATCCACTGCGCTCTCGGTGCAGTTTTCACACTTGCGCTGCTGTTGCAGAGTTGGTTTGAACACAACGTGGGCTTTTTCTTTAGTGTGGGTGATTTTGGTCAGCTCTTCAAACTGCTCTCCCAGTGTGTTTGGAGCTGTGACAAACTTGATACCTTTGGGCTCAAATATATACACGTCAACCTGAGAAGACACAAACATCACAAACCAGCACCCTAGTCAGTTTATGACACATGCGATATGCTGATGTAGCCATGACGCAGAGTGAATTATTTTCAAATAATTAAATGAACTCCAGTCTGTTATTGAGCTTATACCACAGTAACCACACTTAAAGGCACTGCTCAGATGCAGTATTTCAAGACATTTGTCAGTTTTTTTGTCCTCAAACTGCTGCTTTATGTAGAACAAGTTTCTTACTCATCTAATGAAAAGCCTTCTTTTGTGTTTTAATAAAATGTTTAACTGTTGTAGCAGAGAAATAACTGAAATAATTTGGCATAGTGATATGGAACTATAAGGGGTCATTAACACAGAACGTATCCTTGCGTAAAAAAAAACGTGAGACATCGCTAGTGTTTTTATTACTATGTGGGAGATGAAAATGCCTATTACATGCATTCAAATTACAGCCAATCAAATGGTGGCTTTTAGTCTCCTTCCCTGCTTACTGCCATAGAGGCAGCATTATCATTAGCCATTATGCTATGTCTAATAAAACAGTTGTCATGCCTACTTGCTACTGTAAGCAGAAGTTTCAATGCTTGTCCCGCCTCTGAGTTCTTCTTATTGATCCCATGCTTTGAAACTGAGATTAATGAGCGGTGCTACGTTAGAAGTTAAATTTTGTCATTATTTTTGAGAGGCACAGCACCAGATCTTTACATTTTTAAACTCAACACAGGGTCTAAAAACACAGAGCTCATGCGTGCTGCACTTCAAAAGATGTGAGACACAAGTATAACGGTCATCCATGTCCATCAAGCTTGTTTACATTATAAAAAGCACTGGAATGAAAAAATGCATTGTGTGAAAGGCCCCTAGTATCTCGCAATTGACTTTTTGGTTACTCAGCTCTGAGTTTTCCTTCATGAAAATATGTGACATGGCCAAGTACGGTGATCCCTACTCTGAATTTGTGCTCTGCATTTAACCCATCCAAGTGCACACATAAAGCAGTAAACACACACACCGTAAGCCATAGAATGCATCATTAATCTGATATTAAAACAATAAAAGTATATGTAATGTCCTTACTAAGATAGTAAAACAAATGTGTGTGATATGTGTGTGTGTGAGCAGGTTTATGTGGTTTACAGAGACACAAGGTTGTTTAATGACATGAGTTTGACCTAGTTGTGTCCACCTCATGTCTCTGTATTTCAAAATGCTTTTGGGCCTTTTGAAAATCAAAATTTTCTATTAGGTGTAGAGCCATACGATAAATGTTTTTTTAATGTATAAGACACATTACCCTTATGGAGTGTCGCTGTAAACTATCTTTACAGATATGTGTGTGCGTGTGTGTGTGTGTGGGGGGGGGGGGGGGGATGAATGACCTGCAGCAGGGGGACCAGGCGTCCAGGCTGAATATGTAATGTGTGCTGGTAAATGCCAAGCTTCCTCTGCATCAGCTCCTGATAGTGCAACTCAAACTCCACTTTACTGCCTGGAGGAACATTCACTTCTGTCCGAAACGTCTCCATTGCTTGAGAGTTAGTCCTTTAAGGGAAATGAATGAATCAATGGAAAAAAATAATTAAATGACTAAATAAATAGCTAAAATCAATCAATCTATCTATCTATCTATCTATCTATCTATCTATCTATCTATCTATCTATCTATCTATCTATCTATCTATCTATCTATCTA
>CAIGQV010000785.1:1368931-1400036 GCA_903798115.1 Danio jaintianensis | reverse complement strand
CTATCTATCTATCTATCTATCTATCTATCTATCTATCTATCTATCTACCTACCTACCTACCTACCTACCTACCTACCTACCTACCTACCTACCTAGATAGATAGATAGATAGATAGATAGATAGATAGATAGATAGCGCAGTGGGTAGCACTGTCGCCTCACAGCAATAAGTTTGCTGGTTTGAGCCTCGGTTGGTTCAGTTGGCATTTCTGTGTGGAGTTTGCATGTTCTCCCCGTGTTCACTCCGGTTTCTCCCACAAGTCCAAAGACATGCACTATAGGTGAACTGGGTACGCTAAATTGTCCGTAGTGTATGTGTGTGAATGAGTGTATGGGTGTTTCCCAGTGATGGGTTGCAGCTGGAAGGGCATCCGCTACGTAAAACACATGCTGGATAAGTTGGCGGTTCATTCCGCTGTGGCGACGCCTGATTAATAAAGGGACTAAGCCGAAAAGAAAATGAATGAATGCTCTGACAAACTGAAAGCTGAGGGGCTTTTTGCGGAATTATGGAATGATAAAAAAAAGAGATTCTCCAAATCTCTCCTGTAAAAACATTTCATGTAAAATTAAAAATTTATTTTGAATAATGCCTCATTTGCATATTTAAACATACTTGTTTTTTGTAGTTTTTTTACATTCACTAAACACAAATGCAGGACAGGACAAGAGAATTTGAATAGACATGTAACGTAATGACGAACTGAAAGCTGTACCTGACAATGCCGGCTGCTTTCCCACGAGATCTTGCTTGAGCGTAAAGGTTTCGAGCGACAGTCTTCTCCTTCACAGAACCGACGAATGTTATCCCATTGACATTCCTGAAAATCAGCCACCAGTTATCCAGAAAGTTCATGCGTATACAGTATGTATGTGGCCGTGTATGTGTTAATGTTTGTGTACATGTGTATCAGGCTTGACACTAAATGGATAGTTCACCCAAATAAAAAATTTACTCACTATTTACTCACCATCAAATGGTTCCAAACCTTCATGAGTTTCCTTTTTCCGTTGACCACAAAAAGAACATATTTTGAAGAATATTTTGAAACTGGAAACCTGTAACCATTGACGTCCATAGTAGGAAAAACAAATACTAGGTAAGTCAATGGTTATGGGTTTTCAGCTTTCTTCAAAATGTCTTATTTGGTGTTCAAAAGAAAAAGGAAAGAAAATCAAACAGGTTTAGAACAAGTGAAGGGTGAGTAAATAATGAACGAATTTTCAGTTATGGGTGAACAATCCCTTTAAATTTTTTCCTCATTGACCACTGTGACTAGTAGGTATCCAAAGTTACTGCCCACTCACTGTGTTCAGCCACCACAGTAATGAACCTGCTCGCATTCATATTATCTTAAATATGAAATTTGTATCTGTACAGTCATCTTGGCCAGTGCTCCCTGGAAGAATAGATTTGTGTTAACCCTTGTGTACTGTTCAAATTGACTACTCTTTCATTATGTTCAAGGCTGTTTTTGCCCCACTGACCGCCCTTACAATGACATTTTTTGATTGCAAAGCCATGACAGCATATAATCATGCATTCTGGATTGTTGGTGGTTTTCTCTGTTGAGAAGAGGTAAAATGTGTCATTTTACTGTTGATCATCAATTGGCAGCATTAACTCTTTAGATAGGCCTTTGCAAAAAAAAAGTTTCTGGCTTTTATATGGACTTCTGTGGAGAAAAACAGCAGATTGTTATTTACTATGTTTACTATGTTCTGAGAGCTATGGGGCTATTTTTGATTTTCTCAAACATATCAAAATAAGTAATAATAATAATTCCTTACATTTATATATCGCTTTTCTGGACACTCAAAGCGCTTTACACATTGGGGGAATCTCCTCATCGACCACCTGTGTGCAGCATCCACCTGGATGACACGACGGCAGCCATATTGCGCACCGCACAAGACCGCACACCACACACCAGATGATTGGTGGTGAGGAGACAGAGTGATGAAGCCAATTATGATATGGGGATGATAGGAGGCCATGATGGACAGAGGCCAGTGGGCAAATTTGGCCAGGATGCCGGGGTTAAACCCCTACTCTTTTTCGAAGGACATCCTGGGATTTTTTTTAATGAACACAGAGAGTCAGGACCTCGGTTTAATGTCTCATCCGAAAGACGGCGCTCACTGAGCAGTATAGAGTCCCCATCAATATACTGGGGCGTTAGGACCCACACAGACCGCAGGTCTGCTGGCCTCACTAACACCACTTCCGGCAGCAACCAAGCTTTCCCATGTGGTCTCCCATTCAGGCACTGACCGGGCGCAGCCCTGCTTAGCTTCAGTGGGCGACCATGTTATGCAAGTGTGCAAAGGTCTCTCTTACACACTCACACACGCACACACATTGTACTCCATATAGAAGGCAGAAAATAAGCTTTTTTTGCACTGCAACTGATGATCAACAGTAAAAAAAAAAAAATGTACCTCTTCCAAACAGGGAAAACCAGCAACAATCAAGAATGCATGATTATATGGTGTCATGGCTTTGCAATCAAAAAATGTCATTATAAAGTCAAGTCAATGGGGGCAAACACAGCCACAAACATAATGAAAGGGTAGTAAATTTGCCCATAGTGTATTGTATTTTTTCCCCAAAAATGTGACAAAATAACATTTGTCGGTGGATGAAAATATCAGCACACGAGAGTTAAACTCAATGGGACCTTCCAGGAAAAATAAGGTCCGATTGTGCATACGTGCATGCTGCGGCCGAATGGATAGACAGTTGGACTTTTGATTGTTGGCAGGGATTGTAGGTGATAGGAGTGAACAACCAGCACTCTTTTCCACCCTCAATACTAAGACTAAAGCGATACCCTTGAGCAAGGCAGAAAACCCCACAACTGCTTCCCTGACAGCCCACTGCTCAGAGTGTGTGTTCTCAGGTCTAATTTGCTTTGGATAAAAGTGTCTGCTAAACGCTTAAACAATAATAAATGCATGTGTGTTAATGTTTGTGCATGTGTACTGGTTTTTGGTGGTTTACAAGGACATTTTGTTAATGACATGGGTATGTTTACAAGGACATGTCTGATGTTCTTGTAATTCAAAACACTTCAAAATCATACTTAATGTGTCTTTGACATTCAAATTTTGCCACAGGTTTCATGTGAGGGTTGGGTTTAGGGTAAGGCTATATAATAAGCAGTTTTTATAGTATAAAATACATTACTATAGAGAGTCCATGTAAACCACCAATACCAACATGCGCATGTTAATGTATTTGTGTGTGTCTGTGTGTGTTACTTCTCTCACATGGTGAAGTTGTTAATAAAGGCTCGTTTGGGTATCTGCACATTAAAGCCAATGCTCTGCGCCTGCAGGCCTGAGTTCACCACTGAGCTCTTGACTGCGGTGTGAGCGAAGCGAGATGTGATTTTGCTCTCCACCTTATAGCTCTTCACTGTGATGTCATTGCCCTGTATTGCCTGCACACACAAACAAACAGAAGCCAAAACATACATAGGATCATTAGTGTTAAAGTCTGCGTGAACTGGAAGTTGCTAAGACTTTTACTTCAGTATGTTGATGTACTTCCAACTGAAACAGAATATTCAGTAGGTGTTGGGGCTTTCTTTTTGCGCATCATTCGCTCATAGCAAATCATCATCCGAAAATGGCCGCCGCTCCAAATGTGCAAGCAAATGTTCAGAGTTTAATCAGTGGATTACCTTGCACAGATTACTGTTCACCTAAAGAATAACTAGCAAAATAAACATTGTACATTTTCATTTCACGTGGAATATAATAAAACTATATGAGATAAATGTCCTAGCAATCATTTTAGTACAATAATAAATATGGGTTGTCTTGACAAAATGTCATTATCTAGATAGAAATTTTTGTTACATTTGTTAGGTTTAATGTCATAAATACAAACACATTGTCATAAACAGATTGTATACTATAGCCGTTATTAAAACTTTGCTCATAGTATTTCAAAATATATACCAATTGAAATGACAAGAAAATATGCAGTGCATTTAAAAATGTTGGTGTAATTTAGATTTTTACATCATTTTAAAAATATTATCTCATGCTTAAAGAGATAGTTCACCCAAAATTGAAAATTCTGTCATCATTTGCTCTCCCTTTACTTGTTTCAAACCTTTACAAGTTTCTTTCTTCTGTTAGTTTGGTGAGAAAATTTGTAACCATTGGCTTCCATAGTATTTATTTTTCCTCCTTTTCATTTTTGTGTGAACTATCCCTTAAATATATAGCTGGACCGGATTGTTTTACGACTTTGTTTCAGAAATGACTATGAATATATGCATATAATAATTGTAAAAAATTTAGCAGAAGTAGAACAGGGGAAGTCAACAACCGTAGTGTCTTTAAACAAGTCAATCGATTAGTAGATAAGATTAAATGGGAACAACAAGAGCATGATTACCACAAAATCCTCCTCTTCTTCTTCTCCACTGGTCAAAACGTTTCTCTACATATATATATAAAAAATAAAAAAAAGACAATGAAAATGAGTGATTGAATCCACAATATATATATATATATTATGCAAAAAATATATAATAATAATTATTATATATATATATATAATGTTATGTAAACTAATAGGCATAAACATTATACATTTCATTCATTATACATACACATATACATTTCTACACATTTTCTTAAATATAAAAAAAGGATGTAAGGATGTTTTTTCTCCAAGAAATGGTCACAGACCACACCAAAAAATAACATTAAAATAAAATGAAATAAATCCTCAGGATGTCAAATTGGTCAAAAAGCACACAATATTGTAAATATAAAAAATTAGCTAATAAATAATTAAAATAATAAAGAACTTTTCTGAAGTATCTAACTTTGATTACTTAGTTTTGTGTTTTTTTTCCCTTTTTTTCTTTTAGGTATTTCATTTTGTTTTTGAAAATGAAAAACAAATGTGTGTAATGTTTTGTACAACTTGATTTGTTTTACAAATATCTGAAAATAAAACTGTGAAAAAAGAGAAGAAAAATAGATACTGAAAAAAAAGTTACAATAAAATAATGAATAAAATTAATAAATAATATAAATAATAAAATTAAATGAAATAAAAAAGTTTGTCATCCTTAAGAGGTCAAAAAAAGAACAAAGAAATTAAAATCAAGATTTAGGATTAAATTAAATTCACAGTATGATATGGTTAACTGTACATTTAATTTACAATAAGGTTTACAATATTTGAACAAGACTAAAAACATTTGCAAATGTAAATATTTATATAATTTAATTAATATATTTTTTACTTGATAAATGACAAAAATAATTGAAAACAATTAAATACACAGAATTAACTAAAAACATTTCTAAAAAAATCAAGTTGTGTGATGTCTGACACCAACACAGAGACTGGACTTACACTCTTTGATCAATGCAAATCAATGAAGGCCTCAATGACACTGTCCTCACATTATCACACTTAAAAAAAACTACTTAAACACCTTGATAACAACAACTACTAGCATCCATTTACAAAGAAAAAAATAATTTTAACACATTCAGCTTAATATTGAAAATAATAAACAAACTTACCCTGTATCTTCCAGAGTCATGATGGTGATCCAAAGGACCTGACTAACAAAATAACACAAACACACAACAAACATAAAAATATATATATTTATAAATTAACCTCCATTTTGCTCAGTTTTTGTATTCCAACTTACCGTTTCACTTTCCCATTCCCCATCAATAATAAACTCGAAAGCCCAGCTCTGAGAAAAGAGCAAGGCGCAGAGAAGAATCACAGTCTTCATGGAGAAAACGCAGAAAATCCTTTACATAGACACACAAACACTGAGGCCAAAATGATGAATGCCGGCCGTCTCGCAGACCTCTGAGCCTCGTCAATATTTGTTGTGTGCTCCACACAGTCAGGAACCTTTGAAACCTGATGAGCAAACACAACACACACACATTTAATAATATAATATAATTTATTTTTATATAATAAAAATATTGGTCATTATTTTCTGTTAACAATTATCAAATGATTATATTTTTTATTATGCAATTAATTAATAAATGAATCGCATATTTACACGTAACTAAAGTATTTGCTTTAACAAAACAAAAAAAGAAAAACATTATATGCAATTAAATAGATAAATATACATACTGACTAACAATTCAGAACGTTTCCTCTCCCAGACTATTATTATTAATTACTTTTTTTTGTCATTATTATTATTATTATTTTTACATTTCAAATGTAACTTTTTTAATATGTATACATTACAAAATTTAAAATATATATATAAATATAAATAAATGAACTGTGTGCGCTGAATTACTATTTTGTAAGTGAAATAGACAACAGCAAAATGAATATGCAGATTTATATTATAAGCATTATATTATATTCTATAATTATATGAAAATGTGAATCATCAAGGCCCTATTGTTCTTTTAAGATTTGAAAGCAGGAATCTATGTGATTATTGTTCCTGTTATTATTATTTTTAATAGTATTACTACTATAGTTCTTTATACACTTTGGGGCAGTGGGTAGCGCTGTCGCCTCACAGCAAGAAGGTCGCTGGTTCGAGCCCCGGCTGGGTCATTTGGCATTTCTGTGTGGAGTTTGCATGTGCTCCCTGTGTTCGCGTGGGTTTCCTCCGGGTGCTCTGCATGGTTTCCCCCACAGTCCAAAGACATGTGCTGTAGGTGAATTGGGTAAGCTAAATTGTCCATAGTGTACAGTTGCAATTAGAATTATTAAACCCCCTGAATTATTAGCCCCCGTTTATTTTTTCCCCAATTTCTGTTTAACAGAGAGAAGATATTTTTCAACCCATTTCTAAACATAATATTTTTAATAACTCATTTCTAATAACTGATTTATTTTATCTTTGCCATGATGACAGTAAATAATATTTGACTAGATCTTTTTCTATACAGCTTAAAGTGACATTTAAAGGCTTAACTAAGTTAATTAGGTTAACTAGGCAGGATAGGGTACATAGGCATGTTATTGTATAATGATGGTTTGTTCTGTAGACTATCGAAAAAAAATATAGCTTAAAGGGGCTAATAATTTTGGCCTTAAAATGTTTTTTAAAAAATTAAAAACTGCTTTTATTCTAGCCGAAATAAAACAAATAAGACTTTCTCCGGAAGA
The DNA here is from genome assembly GCA_903798115.1 of Danio jaintianensis. Taxonomy (NCBI): domain Eukaryota; kingdom Metazoa; phylum Chordata; class Actinopteri; order Cypriniformes; family Danionidae; genus Danio; species Danio jaintianensis. The sequence goes on along the minus strand of CAIGQV010000785.1, from coordinate 1,392,886 downwards.
AAAAATATTATCAGACATACTGTGAAAATTTCCTTGCTCTGTTAAACATGATTTGGGAAATATTTAAAAAAGAAAAAAAATTCAAAGGGGGTTTAATAATTCTGATTGCAACTGTATGTCCTGGTCCTCCAGGTTGATGATTGAGCTTTGGGCTAACAATCCACCTCATAAAAACTAGATGTTTACGAAAAATTAATATGGTACGGCTAAATATCAACTTCGATATTAATGGCCCTGGGAGTCAAAAAAATTACAAACTACAAAATTTCAACAAAGTTTTATATAATTATAATTTTTTAGTTTTTCTTGATTTTTGCTTTTTTCAAATTTTTATTTATTATATTTCCCTAACATAACAATGTGGGCTACTAATTTTTGGACACTTATCGTAAGTTATTTTGTTAGATTAGCTCCAGATTTGGCTTCAGTACTGACTAATCTAATGTATATGCACAAAAAAAATACTTTAAAGCATCCTATAGAAAAAAAAATTTAAATGAGAGATTTGTGAGGAGTGTACTCATACAGTACATGCTGAGCACCACACACACACGATCCAACTAATGAATTAATCAAATGTACATATATGCATGCATGAACAAATGAACGCTTCATTTTTCTTTTTTTGGGAGAGAGAGACAGACATGTTCGATAAAACATTTATCAAACATATGGGTAATTTCAATGGTTAATAGTTTAATACTACCCAGAATATTGCCCAATCACCAACTGTGGCCTTGTCATTCAGCACAAGGTTACTCTGTTTCATTCTGGCAATTCTGTACACTTCAAATAAATACATACAAATCGGAATGTTACATGAAATGTCAAAGTATTAAACAATCAGGAAACACAATCGTGTAGGTTGTCTTATTTGGTGTTAGCCCGTGTTTACATTTGCTCAGTTGTTTTACATTTAATATTAATAAAGTTTTCACTTTGTAGCTCCATTTGAAACGTTGATTTTAGTCTTATATCAGTTTGTTAACCAATGACTCAGTAAATTGTCTCGATATTAGGCTACCAACAGGCTAGTTAATTTAGATAAATTAATAGAACTCACTTCCTAGATTCCACAGCTGACAAGACAGATGAGAAGTTCACCAGAATCAAAAACTCAGATCTGAAGAAATGTAAATTGACATTTCCTTTCGCGGTCAACAAAGCTAAATGAATCCTGTAGATGGCAGAAAAGACCATAAATAAGATATTAACATTTGAGCATGCGCAGGTGCTGTGGGAAAACCAAACCAAAATATGGTGTTATTATTATGATCATCAACATAATTTTGAATCGTTAGAAATAAATAATACAAGTATGCTTTTAAGCCAGTAATAAACTGTTTTGAGTTCTATAAAGAATCTTTGATGGAACCTTTTATTATGATTAATTACTTTTTGTTGTTGTTGTTGTTGTTGTTAAAGTTTACCCAAAAGTAAAAACGTACATACCATTTTCTGACCCTTAGCCCTTTATAGGACTCTCATTAAAATAATATAGAAAATTGTAAAAATCCTGGAGTGTTATTGTTGGTTATTGGCCTACCATATCATGACTTTTGAACTTTGTTTAAAAAAAAAAAAGGATTTTAACCAATGTCAGTGACGTTACCATATGGTTCTTCGCACAATATAAGTGGTTCCAAACAGGGGTTTCTTTGTCTCAACACAAAATAAGATATTTTGATGAATGTAACCACTGGCCATAAACTTTAATTATATATTTTTTAAAATTATGGAAAATCAACGTTCTTCATAATATCTTCAAAAAGGTTTGAAGCGTAGAGGGTGAGTAAAGTTTGACAAAATTTTCATTTAAGAACTTAATAATGAACAATTAATAATTTGATGAGACCTTTTTTCTCTCTTCTTTTCCTTTTTTTCACAAAAGTCATTGACATTGAACATTGACAATTGTGATGGAAGTTTTACGATTATTATAAAATCTTTTCAAATTATTATTGAATATAACTATGTGAAATGAGTCAAACACATGATCAAAAGATTCATTCAAATATGTAACCTTATTTATTAATTAAACACTATATAATAATCAAATAATAAAAAGAGAAACATATACCAATGCTTATTAGTTGTATTAAAATAATAAAACCTTTAAGATTTTTGTTCATATTTGGCCTCTACTTAAACCGGTGGTTTTCAAAACGGTCCAGTGAAATGTTTGTAAAAAAGCATTAAACGAATTCAAAATTTTCATAAAATTTCCTAAATATTTTTTTTAGTCATAAAGATTTTACAAACAATTGCAGTGTCTTAAAAGAAATCAATAAAGTGAAAAATGTTTGAATAGCTTTTATTTCCATATTTCAAATATAGTGGAAACTTTACACTCCATTCCATTTAAAGAACTTTAAAATTGTGTATATTTTACAAGAGGCAAATACAAGAAAAAAATAATTTTTTTTAAAATAGCACTATTAATATTTTTCTCTTTAAACTTAATAATGTAAAGTCACTTTACTTTAACAATTTAAAACATATAAACTAAAGACAGTTCAAATTACTGAACTAATATTTATTATTAGAAGGCCATTAATGCGATCGCTTTCCTTCAAAGAATGGATGAACACTCATTAAACTCACAGCAGACAGGACATTACAGTTGGGTCTGCCGTCTTTCTATTACACTTCTGCACTCACAAATAATTTAATTGCAATGCACAAATAACACTATTGAGAATAACAGTGGTTCAAGAGGTTACACATGCTTTACTGCTATTTTTTTTTTTTTTATAAAAGTATATCACATTATTTTTAAATGTGTTAACTGGAACAAACGTAAAATAATGATCAATAAAAAGATTAATAAACACATTTTTTTTTTAAAAAATAGAAAAAACTAAACATTTTAAAACTTATATACTTACTTAATACTTAAATATACTTAAAGGAATAGTTGACCCAAAAATAAAAATGTACTCACATTCAAGTGGCTCCAAACTTTTATGGATTTCTTGTTTTCTGTTCAACACAAAAGATTTTTTTTAAGCATGTTGGAAATCAGTAGCCATTGACACCCATAGTAGGAAAAACAAATAATATGAAAATCAATGGCTGTCAGTTTTATCACATTTGGGAGACCATATCTTCTTGAAAAAATGTAAAACAAATATGATAAATGTATACAATGTAGCATTTATTTTAATAAACAAAAATCTGGTTAGGTTATATTTGCAGTAAAACCTTGATTAAGTTTCGTAAAGAGAGCTCAAATAAAAACCAGGACTCTTCTCAAACCATACCAGCAGGGGTCACTCTATGGCAACGGGCCACTAATAAGTCATTAAATAAATAGCTAAGAGGTTTTAGTATTTCTTAAATGCTTTATTTGTATTAATTTCGTTGAAATTCAAAACGCATTAAAGAATTCCGTATGTTCCTATGATCCAGTGATTCCTTGCACAAATAGCTGTATCTACATCACCTTATATTGATGTAATCCAATAAAGTGCAACGAAACAAACATTTTAAGTGCACTTTAACATTATTTAGGACATAGACTACTTTTCTTTTTTCTATTTGCTAAATAACCCCCCGAAGAGCCTTCAACTGTGTAAAAATGCGATGTTTTACAGAGAATATCGCGAGTGTCTAGACACAAAAAAAGGCTGGATCTCTCCTCCCCAACACTTCACTACTGTCTTCGGATGGGTGGGACGCAAAAACCGCCCTAAACACGCTCCACGACCACTTCAATAGTTAAGCTAGTGCGTGTCTGTGGAATATCAAATCTGAAGATGCTGCTCATAACCCTCGTCTTGTATTTTTGTCCGGTTTTTCAATGTCAAACTGAGGATACGGACTTTTCAGAGGATGGAGACTTTGAGGATTATATGATTTCAGATATGGATTCAAACGCAGTAGGATTTATTTACGTTTTATATATGAAATTGTAACCATGAATAGTCATGTGTGGGATCTCATCGGTCTTATGTTTGTCTTCAGGCTCCTGTCAGGATTCCGCGGCAGGTGAAAATGATGCTAACCAAGGTAAAGGCACTCGACACCTGTTTTTTTTAATACAGTAGGCCTACATCGGTTTTTGAAGCTTTATGTGAGTGTAAAACTGTCAAGGTGTCTTTTGTCATTTTGTTTTACAAATTTGGGATATATATATTCATCGAATATAGCCTAGGTCATTTCATAAGCAACAACTGTTGTTCTTTACATGCTGACGGTGAGCGTTGTAACGCTTTTTCTTAAAAATCTGTAAACTAACCATTACAAAAGTAAACCGTGTTTTAATAATAATACAAAAACAACAACAACAAAAACATAGTTTAACAATGGAAACCACACATCAATTATTGGTTTTTCTACACAAATCATAGTTTAACCCATGGTATTTTGCTGAAAACTGTTACAAATGTGACAAAAACAAACATCGTAACACTTTGCTGTAACTTTTACTGCAACAGTTAATTTTTTTTGTAACATAAGTAATTTCTTGCCCTATTTTCTTAAACATTTAAATGATATTCCGTATGTGTCTGCTATAGGCTTTATATTTTCCAGCTAAAAAGTAAACGATTATCAAAAATAACTATGGTTTTAATACAGACAAAGCAAAGCAAAACAAAACAAAACAAAACATAAAACCACAAATAAACCATGTTTTTTCCACACAAACAATAGAGTAACCATGGTATTTGGAGTAAAACTGTTGTTATACAAATAGTAGTCAATAAAAAAAAAAAACATTGTTAATTTTACTAGGGAGAAAAGCATGGTTAATTTTCAAAAGGTTTTTTTAATTATACTCTTAGAAGTACAAACTGTTATTGCAGTGATTCCATAGAAGAACCATTAAACAATTTAAGAACATTTCATGCAACATAAAGTACCTTTTATACCCATGGAACTTGTATGGAACCAGATACTAGCACCTTTATTTTTAGAGTTTAACTGTGTTTTTACAACTTGCAACAGAAGCAATAAGTGTAGTTAAAAGTTAGAAGTAGAAGTTATATATGTGTCGACATATAGCGCTAACATTTATATCTCTGCATTAATTTATTTTAAAATATGTATATAATATGCAACAGTTTGATCTCTCTCGGAATTGTATTCCAGTTGATAGTGTTACAATCCTCCCTTCTCCTCCTCGTATGAAGGGTTTGCACATATCATACAAATTAAACAGACAGATATTTCAGATGATAGTAGTTCCGTCATTTAACAACCATGAATTTAACTTTGCTCTTGTTAAATTTTTTATTGGGGGAAGTTGTAGGGTGGGTTTTTAAATATTTACTAAATATACTATTGTTGCACTTTTGTTACATTATATAAAAAATTTTAGCAGTTTTTTTATTGAAATATTAAACATATACTAATTTATTAGCATACAATATTTCTTGGTTCAAAGAAATGATTTAATGTTTTTGTTTTTTCTTGTAGTTTCTTTCTTTCCGTTGAACACGAAAGAAGATATTTTGAAGTATGTTGGAAAATGGTAGCCATTGACTTCTGTAGTGTTTTTTCCTTAATAATATTTGTTATTTGTGACTAATTTCCAACATTCTTCAAAACATATTTTGTGTTCAACTGTAAAAAATAGCTTGGAACCAAAATGGCGAGTTATTTGACATTTTTGGGTGAACCATCCCTTTAAGCAGTTCAATAAAAGTTCAGATTTTGTCAAAACATGCCCTGCTGTTTCCTGAACAGTTTACTACAGTATAACTATATAAACATTAGCTGATATTTTGTTGGAAAAATATCAGACTCTTTTTTTTTTGTGTGGTCTTGACTGAGGAGTTATTTGGTGATCATCCCAGATCAAAAGCAATGCTCAAATATTTTTCAGAAAAGCTATTCTAAATAATCATCTGCATCTTAATTTTGGTCATAACTTTCTCTCGTCTGCCAGGAAACGAAACCTCACATTCAGGAGTTGTCCGTCCAGACCACTATCATTTCCAGCTATGCTTTCACCGCGGTGTCCTGCAGCATGTTGAACAGACACTCGGCGGCTGCTCAGGGGGTCTTTCAGTTTCACATCCCCACTGCAGCATACATCTCCAACTTCACCATGTAAGTGCATACACAAATACATACACAAATTAAAAGAAAATAGAGTTCTAGCATATAATGTAACTGATTACATGTGATTATTTTTAAAAAAATTCAAATAAATGCTAAATTTATAAAATATGGTAAAACTTACCATTTATTCATCCTCTTATATAGCTTTGTGAGTTTCTTTTTTCTGTTGAACACAAAAGAAGATATTTTGAAGAATGTTGGAGACAAGTGGCCACTGGCATGCATAGTAGGAAAATACTATGTAAGTCAATGGTGAAGGTTTCTTTTTTTTTTCTGTTGAACACAAAAGAAGATGTTTTGAAGAATGTTGGAAACTGGTGGCCATTGCATCCATAGTAGGAAAAAAATACTATACTATGGATGTCAATGGTGATTGGTTTCCAACATTATTCAAGATATTTTCTTTTGTGCTTAACAGAAAAAAGAAACTCAAACGAGCTTTGAACAAAGGAAGGGTGAGGAAATTATAACAGAATTTTCAGCTTCGGATGAAGAAATTTATTATTTATTATTTTCAAAATGGGTGATTTATCTTACTGTAGTGATCTACAAAGACCATGATAATACAATTTTAAAACATATCAACTACAGTATCAGATCTATGCAACTTTTTAAGAAAAATAAATAATATATCATTTATCATTTTGAAGTTATATACAGATTTATATTATACAGACTGAAGTAACTGCTAATTCCTTTAAAAGAATTTATCTAAAGCATCAGAATAACATCAACTGCCTATAAATGGCAGAAAACATTGTGTATAGCAATTGTTTTATTATGAATAAAACTATATTATTCAGCATACACTAACATTTTACAGAAGATATGAGATGTAACCTCATTTATAACTATTAACATTACCAAAGTAGCTGTACTGGATTAAAGTTACATTTATTGTAACTAGCATGTACTCTATGTTACTTCCCAGCACTGTTGGTTGTCCTACTTTCTTAATCACTATCCTATATTACTTCGGCTTATTCCACACTTTTTTTTGTTTGTTTTTAAATCAGGGTTCGACACAGTGGAATAAACAACCTAGAGTATTAATGACATACTACAGATTTCATTAAAGGAATAGTTAACCCCCCTAAAAAGAAGTTGTCAATCTACAATTTACGTAATAATATCCTTGCTCTTTCCTGCTTTATAATGTCAGTTAATAGTGCCCAAGTTTTTGAAGCTCTGAAAAGCGCATCCATTCATTATAATGGTAATCTACAAGACTCCACTGGGTTAACAAATGCCTTCTGATGCAAAGTGATGCTGCACACTATAAAAACTGTACTAATATTAACAGTTTCTTTTTATTTATGCTTTTGAATTGCATTATAGGCCCTTGTTCTCTGCTCCGACAACTTTGGATGTACTTTATTTTACTTATTTATTTCTATATGTATAATTCCTTGTACAACATATCATTTCTAACTACTAAAAATGTCAATAAAAATCACTTTAATAATCCATGAAGTTTAAATTTCAACATTTCAACAAAGTTGTCGAAGCAGAGGTCAAAGTCAAATAATGTAATTTAAAAAAACTAATTCAACTGAAAGCCATGAATCATGAGCTACAGACAACTGTTATCAAACTGATTATTATTTTTTTTTTTGCAGTGTATGCATGTTCAGGAGTTACAACTTATGACATACGCATAGCTGTAAGTGGCATGTAATCTTATGTCTTAAAGGGATAGTTCACCCAAATATAAAAATGTACTCACCCTCAAGTGGTTCCAAACCTTTATGAGTTTCTTTCTTCTGTTAAACACAAAAAAAGATATTTTAAAGAAAGCTGAAAACCTGTAACCACTGACTTCCATACTAGAAAAAACTATGGAAGTCAGTGCTTACAGGTTTTCATCATTTTTCTAAATATCTTCCTTTGTGATCAACAGAAGAAAGAAACTCAAACAGGTTTGGAACAAGTAAAGTTTTCAAAATTTTCAATTTTGGGGGAACTATCCCTTACAATTATAACATCCCGGATAAACAAAAATGCACCATTTTAAGTCAGATTATAAAACTAATTTGCAGTATAGCCAAAACAACTCACTTCTGTTCACAGAAGCCAGTGATAAAAGTTTATAAAGCATGGATTCTTTTTTCTAACAAAATCCCATTGCTTTGCTTCAGAAGGCATTCATTAGCTCACAGGAGTTATATGCATTATTTCATGATGGATTGATGCACTTTTTGGAGCTTAAAATCTCGGGCACCACTCACATTGTTTAATATAACCCTGATTGTATCGCAAGACTGGAAGGTCTTGCTGATATTCTGAAACAATAATTGGAACAGAAAGCACATGAAGGATGAAGGACTTTTCTTAATCCAATAAAATGAATCTGACTTGATTAACATTGTAGTTATCATTGATAAAGAGAAAGAATCTCAAAGCCTTAAAGCAGGCAAAGTTCTTTATTGGTAGACGATGATTAAGTATAGACAGCAGAATGGAACAATTAGCACTAACTTTGATGCAGAAAAGATGGATTAACTGCATTTCTTGCAGTATGAGGCTGAGTAAATATTCTCCGCCATCATTTCCCTTTCCTTCTTAAACCACGAGAAAAGTCAAACCCAAGCTGACCTGAAACTAAAGGTGAAAGGTCAAGCGGGGGAGAAGTACATTAGCATATTCTCCTCAAGGCATGTCTAGGCAGTAATACATAGATTAGAATACTTCACCGTCTCTCTATTCGGTTCATAATTGAGGTTATAAATTGTTAAAGGAGACCAAACATTACATTGTTACATGTTAGAGACACAAGTAGATAAATAGTAAAAATATAAGGTTTCTATGTGAGACAATTGTGCGTTAGAGGTTTAAAGAACCATCCTGGATTGTCCAAATGGTCCTTAATAAATCTCTATAGCATCAGGAGAGATCATAAAAATTCCACAAATATTTACTCAGCCCTACAGCGTCTTTCTGAAAGAAGTCATACATAGGATGACTTGAGGTTGAGTAAATTATGGCATAATATCATTTTATTAGGGTGAACTATTCCTTTAAAGGTCCTGTAGATGTTAATATCATCAGTATGTTAGTTTTAAGGCTAACTATAAGCTAGTGTGCTCCAAAACAGTGACAAAATTTGCATTTAGAAGATATAAACCTGATATATGCATGCAGTTTGCCACTTCCCCCTAAATGGATAAGATTTTTTTGACATCACCTCTTCAGTTTCTCATCAAGTCTTTGACCAATCAAACGCTCTGTAGTATCTGACATGCCCCACCCCCTTTGATGCGCTTGAGCTCAACCACTGCTGGCAGAGCAGTGAAAAAAACCCCGAAACGCTATGAATGAAAGAATGAATGAGTTTTTGTTTAATGCTATACGTTCTGCAAGATCACAAATCCTTCCAATGGCTACATTTACATGGACACTTTTGGTTTCAAATGAAATAAAGTCATACCGATTGACGAATAGGAATGTTTAGTTAAAGTTTCAGCATGAATATACTAGCCAATCCTGCTGCTTCTTTTCTTTGTTTTTGTTTTTTTTAAAAAGCAGATTTAATATTTATATATTTTAGGAGACAAAAAACAACACTTTAAAAAAAAAAATTTTTTTTAAACAAATGCCATATTTATCAAGCTGTAAAAATACCCTATTCTGCATACGACTTTCGATGCAATACAAGTGTTTAAACCACTTCTTACAATCCGATCGAACTTTCTTTTGATCAAGCTCAACATGCTTACATGAAGGCTTTTTAGTCTGAATCAAATTAACATTTTTTGGCTGTATGTAAACATTGTAACAAACAAAGTGTAAGAATGATGATTTGCTGCAATACTGATTATAACATGAGACTGCAATGAACTGCAGTGAGTAACAGCTTTTCAGTGCTTTTTAGTACTATTACTAACCCAAATGCAATTGGCAATTTTTTTAGACCTGCGTAGAATCATTCTCAGGAAACATGGTCATTAAGATGCAGTTCTGACAACGTTTAACTGCAAAGAGCAACTGCTAGCTCTTGTCATATTTTAATACATTTTCTAAACTAAAGCAACTAAACTGTGATAATGTGAGAAATGCTGAAGATATCTGATTTTTATTTATTTTTTGGTTTGAATACATAATGTAGAAAGCAGGCAAAGAGCACATAAGTATAAGCAAATTAGCACAATATATGCACTGTAAAAAATGCTGGGTTCCACTCAACCGATTTCTGTTGAGAAAACAAGAAGGAATTAAGTTAACTTACTTGTTTTTACAAATTTTAGTGGATTGAACATAAAACTATTAAGTTGTCCCAAAAACCAAGACTTGTTGTTTCAGCTCATTTTAAATAAGTAGTTTAAACAAACAGCAAACATTTTTTTCAGTGGATTTATACCTAACTCGCACTGCAAATGTTGTTTCTGTTGCAACAACAAAAAAAACTTACTTTGTGCTGTTGTTGCATTGCGGTGGCAAAGGATTGTGGGAGGACGAGTCTTTCCGAGCCAGGTGAAGGCGAAAGAGAAAAAGTTGAAGAAGGAAGGTGGAGAAAACAATGGAAAGAAAAAGGACACACCAGAACAGAGGTGATTATATTGATTTACCTTTAAATGTTTGTGCCGTTGCATTGATTCATGTAGTAATTTAACTAACCTGTTCAGCAATGTTCTCTTCAAAATGTTGCTCTGCCATGACTCTGAAAGAGAAATCTGACCATAGAAGAAGTCTGCTTGTGCTAACACCTGCTATAGTGCCCCATGTGGCGATCATGAGAATGCAATTTTATTGCGTTATTAATTGTACATTATGAAGCAATGCAATTTTTTTTCAAATTCATACATGTGTATTTAATTAGCCTTTCAGTGAGAGGCTGATAAATATAAAACATACTGAGAAATATATTTTCTCCTAAATATCAACTTTATTGAAACGTGGTTTGGCAAACCGTGTGACAGATTCCTTTGGCAAGTGATTCAAATTTCTTGAATAGTATTTTATTCTCTCTCTGTTAGTGAGGGTGAGATGGAAGTGTTTCGAATGGAGGTCACTATTCCAGGACGCAACCGTGCTGTTTTCCTGCTGACCTACGAAGAGCTGCTGCAGAGGCGATTGGGTCGTTATGAGCATGTGACCAGCATTCGGCCAATGCAATTGGTCAGCAGACTCAGCGTGGGCGTGACTATTGTGGAGCACTCCCGCATCACTTACCTTGAAGTCTTACCCCTACAAAATGGCAAAAAAACATCTTCCAATGGCAATGGGAAAGCAGATGGTAACAGCAGCTGTGTCCAATTTGACGCTTGAGTGTGTGTTTAGACATGCCGTAACTGGTGTGGTTTTAAATATATGACAATATTGCAAAATGTCACCTCAAAACTGAAACAAGGTGGCAGTTAGATTCTTGTAACATTTTTCAGTTTGAAGGCAAGACATTGCAGATGAAAACAATTTTAACCATGTCAATTTTGAGATTTGGGGCTGTTTGGCTTTAAAGTGTTGTTTTTTTTTCAGTCTAATGAAAAGAAAATATCTGAAATACACTTTTAAGTGTTTCTTTTGTAGCACATTGTAGATGTCAATTACAATACATACTTTTAAAAGTTGTTTTCTCCAAATGAGTCTAAAGTCTCAGCACTTTAGCACCAACTTACAACAAACGTTATAATTTCAATCATATCAGCATTCTTTAGTTTTTTGTTTTGCGGATGTATATGTTCATACGTAATTTGGCAGTTTGTGGTATTTTCTGAATTATGGAGAGATATTCATCTGCAGTGTCCTGCCATAAAAGGTCCAAAACAAAATCATTATTCACTACAAACAAATAAAATAATTAATACATTTTAAAAATGTATTAACTTAAAATAAACAAATAGAAATATTATATTTTGACAGGTTAATTCAAGCTATTGAATGTGAAATGTTCGCATGTTGTTTACAGCAGGTCCACCAGTTTCTACGGTAGTCAAACAAAATGAAACCTTCTGCAAGATCAGCTTCACTCCCAACATTGCTCAGCAAGCCAAGATCGCCACAAATGGCATGCTGGGAGAATTTGTGGTGCACTATGATGTAGAGAGAGAAACTGGCATCGGCGATATACAGGTACACATACATCCAAACACTCTATACTGTATATATTATTGTATACTATTTACCTGTATTTACAAACATTTCAATATAAATACATTATATTATATAAATACATTATATTATATTAATTATATAATAGTAGTAATTATATTATATATATATAATGTTATATTACAGTTTTTTATTATCTTTGTGAAATGTATATGAATGAAAAAAAATCCTTTCAGAATGTGAAGTCACTGAAGACTTTAAAGTCCTCCAGCACTGAACTCTTTGCTTCTTTGACTACACACACACGCACATACACACACACATAAATATACACACACATACTGAGTATCTGCTTTCTTTCAGGTGCAAGATGGACATTTTGTACATTATTTCGCCCCCAGAGACCTGCCAGTCGTACCTAAGAATGTAGTATTTGTGATTGATACCAGCGCCTCCATGCTTGGAACCAAAATGAAACAGGTAAAATCCTGTCATCAAAACAGAGACAGAAAGCATTCAGTTCTTCATAGACAAACATAAACGACACTGAACATTATATCGAGCTTTTCAGTCTTCAGAGTGTGATACTGTGACATGCTTTTTCCAGCTGGTTCTTGTGATCTCATAGCTGGACACACAAAAACACACACCCATCTCAGAGCAGAATGACAGAGTTCAATAGTTTTCCTATTAATCTCTTACACAGACCAAACAAGCTCTCTTCACCATCATAAATGAGCTGCGGCCCAATGATAACTTCAATTTCGTCACTTTTTCCAATCGCATCCGTGTGTGGCAGCCGGGCAAACTGGTGCCCGTCACACCCATCAATATACGGGATGCCAAGAAGTTCATCTACATGATCTCAGTGACTGGAGGTAGAAACTCTTACACACTGCTGAACACACCCGCTTACACATTTACACTAATGTCATTTAGATGATTTAAAAGGATGGTTCACTTAAACACCCAGTCGTTTACTTGCCATCAAAACTTCAAACTCAAATCTGTATAATTTTTGTTGACTAAAATGATTAAAATAGCTTTGTTAACTGTCATTGTGGATCCAAACACAGCCCATTGGGTAATAGGTGTTGAACAGACATTAAAATGATATCAAAATTGATGTCAAAGAACTGGTTTAAATATGCCAGTTAAGCTGAGGTCAAAATCTTGACATGGTGTTGATTCAATAGAAACTGAACGCCAAACATTTGGCTATCATGAACCACTTTAAGTGTGGGATTAACTTACTATTTTTAACCAACTATCAATGACGTTGCCATCCTGTGATTGACTGATATAGACACTAATGACAAAAAAGTATTAAAATAATTGTAATTATTGAAACCATTAAGATTTGAGTCAAGAAATATGGCATGGATTGAAAATTATTTTTTCAAAAAGCTTAAAATGCTGGATTAGTTGTATGCACGACAAATCCAAGATGAAGTTTTTTTTAAGCTTGCCTCTGGGACTCGTCATAATTTTGCCAAGTACGATGCGATCCTGGATTAACGTCTATGTTGGTCCTGGAACATAATTTTTGTTCGAAAATGTAATCCATACCCATTCTCTACCCCTAAACTCAACCATAACTGGAAATTATTGCCAAAATCAGAGGGAATAATAGTTGTATAACAATCATGCAGAAGTGCATAAACCTAACCATAAGCCTAAACTGAACATAAACGGTAAACGTATCGCTTAATTCTGATTGGCTGATTGAAATGTTGTTCTAGGATCAACACAGATGTTAATTCAGGAACATGTCCTACTTGGTGAAATCAGGTTGGTGCTGGTAGCGCTGGTAACAAGTGGTTCCAGAGAAATAAGCAAAAACCATTAAAGTACTTATTATAGCACCACCTATGGTCCGATTTTGTGGAATGGGGACCATCCTGCCAAATTTTATGTCAAACTTGCACAAATACAGTATACTTGCATAGATCTACATATAGTACATAGAAAACCTCAAATGCTATCGCCTGGCTCTAATCTTCTAAATGCGACATTAAAGGGACAGTTGGGGAAAAAAATTAACTGATCTTTTAGTGGTTCTTAATCTTTATGAGTTCTGTTTTCCGTTGAACACAACAGAAGATATTTTGAAGAATATTGGAAACCAGCAGCCACTGACATTCTTAGTAGGAAAATAAATACTATGGAAATCAATGGTTACTACTTTCCAAAATTCTTCAAAATACCTTTTTTTGTGTTCAACAGAAGAAAGAAACTCAAACTGATTTTTAATAAGTGAAGGGTGATTAAATGATGACAGAATATTTCATTTTAAGTGAACTATGCTTTTAAGGCACAAAGGCACTGATTTAATAATGCAAGCAGCATTTAAACGTCAGAAATTACATTTGTTAAACTAATTATTTAGGCACTGACATCAACGGTGGAATTCAGACAGGCTCTGCTCTGCTCAGCGATTACCTGTCCAGCAAAGACGAGTCTCATCACCACAGCGTGTCGCTCATCATCTTCCTGACCGACGGCAGGCCCACAGTCGGAGTGCTTCAGAGTCCCACCATCATCAGCAACACCAAAGCTGCGGTGCAGGAGAATTTCTGCCTCTTCACCATCGGGATGGGTGATGATGTGGACTACAGGCTGCTAGAGAGGATGTCCCTGGACAACTGTGGGACCATGAGGAGAATCCCGGAGGATGCAGATGCCACCCTCATGCTCAAAGGGTAAGGACAACATCGATAAATCATTAGTTCTGGCAAAAATAAAGATGTTTTTTCATCATTCACTTACCGACATTAAATAAAAAAATTTAAATTACTGAATTAAAAAATATTTGAAAAATAATTGAACAGTTTTTTGTTTTCATATGAAAGTAATATGAAAATATGAGGTAAAAAATTTTTTATGCTGTGCTGCACTGAATGTGCGCTGGCGGTGTGAAGCAGCTTTCACACCAGACACGGAAAGCGCTGCGCTATAAACCCATTCATTTCAAGCAAATGTTTGGTACTTGGTTGACCAAGAGCAGTGAAGGGAGCGTGTGCTCTGCAGTTCAAAATATATCTATATTTTGCTTTGTGGCTATTCTGTTCATGAACCCGTAAACTTATATAAGCAAGGTCCACTCAAATAACAGGTGCATCGTTTCTGCTGCTTGCAATACAGGGGAACTGTGCTGTCATGACAATGCTGGGAAAATGATGCCTGCTGACTTGTTCACTGTCAACAACTGTCACTGTTTGTGTCTTTTTTTTTTTTAAATCCTTATAATCTAAGTAATTGAGTTCAGTTTACAAAGTCTTACAAAATTATTGTATTAATTTTTGGTTTTATTATTTATTATTACAATGCAATCTTTTGGTTTGGTCAAGAATTTTCATTTTGGTGCATCTTTTGGTGCACCAAAAAGTAGTAAAATTCCTAGAATATATTCTTAGTTTAAACAATTATTTTGTAGAAATATCACCATATTTGCTTTCATTGCCAAAAAAAAAAAAACTGTTCAGCTCTGTCACGAGCAGTATTGGGCACGTTCCTCTAAAAAAGTAATTAGTTATAGTTACTTCTCACAAATAGTAACTGAGTTACATAATTATAAAAGTAACTAATTATCAGAAAAAGTAACTATTGTGTTCTAAATCTAATTTGTCAAATGACTGTAAAATAAATATAAAACATTGTACACTAATCTACACTATTTTAATGGTGTTGTGGGACAGATAAAGAGAGAGACAACGGCAGCATGTCCTCAACTATACATCTAGATATTATTTTGTTTAATTCTGTCCCACAGAAAAAAAATGAGAAATGAGAAAATGAGTAATAAGTGTTTGCGGTAGAGAGAAATGAAGTTTTATTTGCTTTGACGTCGTGGCTTCGTCTTTGGTAGCAGAGCTCACGTTATCACCTGCGTAGCCACTAATTTTGTGGCGGCATGTGATGACGTGAGGTGCTTCATTAGATTAGAATTACTTAAAATTAATTAAAGAGAGACTCTTTTTTTCCTGGACATAAGTTGCACGATACATAGACATTCTTGCCTTTCACCTCAGTTTGCAAACGTTACCTTTGAACTTGTTGGATTTGCCATCGTTCTGACTCCTGGTCGTTGGTGTGTGCCACTGACTGTGCGTGTGCTTGTGTGTGAACACCCGCCCTACTCTGCTTCTGATTGGCAAACGATGGAAATGTACTCTATCTAAGCCAATCATCACATTCTCAGTTACACCACATTCACAGCCACACCAATCATCATCACTGGTTGGTTATGTGTCCCGCCTCAGCGGGGGAACGGAGGAAACAGTAATTCATTTGATTACTCGTTACTGAAGAAAGTATCACTGTTTATTTATAGCGCTGTTATTCCCATCACTGCTCACGAGTACATAATACATTTCAATATAGATATTACATTTTGACAGTATATTTGTAAGCCTTGGCCTTAAGGGAATTGCACATTGGACATGCAGCACCATGTCACATCTTTTAGAATTGTAAACATTGTTTTCTATGAGGGTATGCACAATGTTCGCAGTTCTTAGCAACATATAGAAAACATGTAAAAAATATAGCAACACGGTGCGACGCGTACGGTGTGCAACCTGCTTTAGTTATAGTCTATTATGAAATAACTTACTGTGTCTGTGCCACACAAAAGTTATGATTGATAAAAAAAAATTGTATTTGTTTAAAGTAGCTGATATTCTTTTATGTTCAACAGAAAGAAACTCAAATAGGTTTTGAACAAATTAGGTGTAAATAAATGGAAGCACAAAATACAGTATACAGATTTTTTGTGTTTTTTTTACATACTAGATTGAAAGTTTTTTTTAACAGAAGGGATTTTGGGTATTTCTTTATATCACTATAATTCAGAAAACACTGGGGACAGGCATAACTACAATCTAACATTTTTTGTAGAATAAATTATTGCAAATAATCAGTCAAATTATGTATGAACATTCACAAACTCCAGAATATAGATATGATAAAAACAACTGAAATTTACTTTATGTAAATTCTGCAAAAGTGTAGATTTATGATTTATGTTTTCTTAACACTGAAAAAAAAACTTTATAGAGAGCCAAAAAGCCCAATATCTCAAAATTTAGGCAGATGAAAAACTGTGCTTTTGTCTTAAAGTCAAACAGTGTCTCGCCTTAAAGTCAAGGTTAAAAGTCAGAAGTTTCAAGAGGGGCTGTTGCAAGTCTTTACACAAAGCTTAAAAACTGGGCCCCTATTCTTAAAGTTCAACGAGTTCAAATGTAGGCAATGCATGAATTATTAACCCACACTCTGACGCAACACTTCAGCATTGTGACCTTATTATTTCTGCTTTCCTCTCTTTCAATCTACAGCTTCTATGATGAAATTGGCACTCCACTGTTATCCGACATCCGTGTGGAGTACTCTGAGGATGCTGTGGAATACATCACCCAAAATCTCTTCACAAACTACTTCAATGGCTCCGAGCTTATTGTGGCTGGAAAACTGACCAATCGCAGCTCAGACTCGCTACATGTTCAGGTGACGGCTAGCAACAGCGATAGAAGCATCGTAATGGAGAAAGACGTGTCGATACAAGAGCGTGAACAAGAAACTGAACGGCGGCTAGCAGAAGCTGAAGCGGGTTCGAAATCGGATGGTTACGTGGAGCGTCTGTGGGGATTTCTGAGCGTTAAAGACGGGCTTAAAGGACGACTGCGAAGCCAGACAAGCGGAGAGCGCGAAAATTACACACAGCACGCTACGAATTTGTCGTTAACATATAATTTTCTTACACCGCTCACACAGATGATAGTAGAGAAGCCAGAAGTTCTAGCTGACGGGAGTTTAGCAGAAGCTCCACCCAAAAGCACTGAGGCTCCACCCTCTGCCGAGACAGCCAATCAGCTTTCAGAAGATGACAACAGTCTGACGCCTCAGAGCCTGCATAGAAACGAGCCACCAAAGCCGATCTCTGCAGCCGCCAAAGCAACAAGTGTGTTTGTTTAAACTGGCCAGAAAAAGTAACATTTGTTTTAGATTAGATTTCATGACACAGTCAGTCTTAAAAATATTAGGGTGGCTCAAACAATTCATGACTTTTCACTGTTTTTTTTTGTTTTTTTTCTCATCTCCAGGTGGCGTCAGCAAACTGGCTCAAAAGTCAGTCACCTTATCCAAAACATCCGGTATTTCAGCATTTTTCTGCATCTGCTTTGTGTTTCTCAAAGTGAATGTGTGTGAATGTGTGAGAGTGTCCGTTCACGTCGACAGGGTGGCTTGTAATTTTGTGCTGCTTGGGTAAAGGGGCTCATCAGAGCTCATTTAATTACTACTGAGAGTCGTGTAAGGGCTCTAATTTACATAGTCTGTGAGTTAGATGGGAAAATAATGGCGAGATTTGGACAAACATCTAAACTTAAAAGTAAAGAACTTAAAAAAAAAAAAGCAAAACGTGAAATAAAACAAACGCTTTAAACGTTTATTGGAATGACTGTTATATCGCATCAGTTCAAACAATACAAGCACTGGATAGATGGATGGATGGATTTCAAAAATTAAAATCGATTTGGTGTCAGTTGACTACCTTAATAATAGCATCAAATGTATAAATGACATATAACATTGGCATCAAAAACACGTCAAGTCGATTACAGACATCAAATTGACATCTAACATTGGCTTCAAAAACGCATCAAAAATCGATTACAGACATCAAATTGACATCTAACATTGGCTTCAAAAAACACAAAGAAATCGATTATAGACATCAAATTGACATCACAACATTGGCATCAAAAACACGTTAAAAAAAATATGACAGTCCTGTAATTGTTTTTTTGACATGTTTTTGACGGCAATATTAGATGTCAATTTGATGTAATTTGACATCAAGTAGTTTACATGCATCGTAGGGATACAAAATCGAATGTAAATTTGGAATTGAAGATTTCAGTTTAATGCAACTTTTAATCTTTTTATTGTGTCATTATTTTATTGGTCAAAAGAACATCTATTTGTGGATGTCTAATGGACGTCAAGGTTTTGATATCAAATCGATTTGCATTTTTTACGTGTTTTTGATGTCGTTTTGAAATCAAGGTGCCCGCCGGGATGAAGACCACAACTCCCATGATTCCACACTCAGTAATGCCATCTTAAAACGATAACTTTATTGTGAATATCCACCCTCTAGTGGCAAAAAATTACATACTGTGCCTTTTAAAAAAAAGTAAATAAAATGTTTTTAACAAAACTATAGCAAAATAAAAACTAATAATTAAACAATAAGAAACCAAATCAAACAACAATTCAGAACCCCTAGCAACTACATAGCAACACCATTAGGGTATGAACTATTATCATTAGGGGTCAAGTTTAGTAAGTGGTTGTGTAGAATTTTAAGGTTTTTTACAGAACGTCTGAATATGCTAATGCAGTCAGTATACAAAATGTGTGTTCGTCAAGGGTTAAACTCAGTCTGAAGGGCTCACAAAGAGTCTTTTTCAAGTTTGAGATGACGGAATCTGCTAGATGCATTTATCAGATGAGTAAAACCGCCCTCTGTTGAGCTGAATCTGAACGCTTTGAAAAGCCACTTTTCTGCTGGCAAGATTTGGGATCTCATAAAATGTTGCATAAAAAGAAGCATGCATAAAAATGGTTAAATCTGAGAATTCGAGTTGCACACACCAAGCTTGATTTATTTCAATGCAATAAAATTTCAAGTATTTTACCACATCTCCAGAGTGAAAATGGATTTGATTATGTTTTCTCTTTTCTATATTGTCGTCCTATGTGTGTTTTTAGCTGATGGAGACCCTCATTTTGTGGTGGAGATTCCTCAGAGTAAACTGACTGTGTGCTTCAACATTAATGGAGAACCAGGACAAATCCTGCGACTGGTGACGGACCACAAACACTCAGGTAAACAACAAACACTATCATTGTAAAAGTTTTGTATTCTTGTTCTGTAGGTTTAATATAATAGGTTTATTATATTGTGGAGGTGTAATATGTTTTGGTACTATTTAATATTTGCAGCTATTGTTTGAAGTGTACTTTTAGATTATGTTATATATTTAATTTTATAATATTTTTCATATGTAATAATTGTGGATATTACACACTAATTGTGTGAACTTGTGAAATCGGAATGTTCATATACTATATTTGAATTAATATTTAATGTTTATTATTCAAATTGGTTTGTATCTTTTTTAAATATAATTAATATTATATTTTATATTAATATTAAATATTTTATATTATATTGATTCTATAATAAAATCTTTGATGTAATATTAATTAAATTTAGATTTTATATGTATTTTTTAGTATTTACAATTTAGTTATTGTTTAAATATTGCTTGAACTAGATTTAATATTATAAAAATTTATGTGCATAGATTTTATGCACAACATTTTCATTAATACATATTTTTTATAGCACATAAAATGTAATAATACGTTTAATTTAGTTTTAAATGAACAATGTGGACATTTTATATATTCATACATTTAGTATTATAACATTTGTATACATATGTAAATAAAAATAGTAAAATTGTATTGTTTATATGTAAATGTAAAAAATATATCTGTAGATTTTTTTTTATTTATTTTTTTTAATGCTTTATATATGCTTTAGACCATTTTAAAACCTATTAAATATTATATTAGCTTGACCTCGGAAAATAATTATATTAGCTTGACTTCGGAAAATAAACATATCATATCCAATTATATGAAATCTTAATTTTATAACCTTTTATATTAATATGCATGTTTTTTGGGGGGGGTTTTTGTCTCTATGTTAGGTGTGACTGTGAACGGCGCTCTGATTGGTGCTCCAGCTCCAGCCGGCAGTCATAAACAACAGAGGACATATTTTAGCACCATCACTATTGTAGCCAATAAACCTAAACGCTCGTACATTGAGGTGACACCACAAAAAGTGATCCTGGACGGCCGAGACCGGATGATTCTCCCAACCAGCTCCAGCATTTCAGTTGAAACCGCAAACCTGGCTGTGGTTCTTATTGCTAACACAAACCTGACAGTAACCATCCAAGGGAACATCCAGTTTGTCATCTTATTCCACCATTACAAAAATCCAGCAGCCTTTCAGCGAGATCATCTGGGTTTTTACATCGCTAAGAGCAAAGGACTGAGCAAGGATACACACGGTTTGCTTGGTAAGCACACATACATACTTACGTCTAGTGTTGTGAAATGATTAATCGCATCCAAAATTGAAAATTAAAATTATATACTGTGTATATATACAGTATAGTAATTCTGACTAATAGTCCTTATTGTGATGGGTCACCCTATTCTGGTATGATTTTGTACCCCAAAAAAGGTTCCTGAAACTAAAATCATTCCCAGTTTCTGTGGTGCAAACATGACAAAAAATGTATGTCTGCCGATAGTTCTAAGAACTATGAAAATGTTGCACTGATGCAAAATTTCTTATTGTTAACTTGTGTTCCAGCCTGGCCAAGCTGATGTACTCTGATATACTTTTTTTTTTGGTCAAGCTCTAAGAATGGCTTGCTTGATCAGATAAATTAGCCAAAAGATGGTTTAAAAAAGTTTGAAAAAATAGGATTGGACAGGGACTAATGTGTTTTGCCACATATTGTTTGGTGGAAATTTCAATTAGGGATGCATCTTTTGGTTGATACCAATAACCATCGGTGGTCTTTTGTGTGTGTTTGTTTGAATGCATTAAACCAGATGAGTGTTTATACTATGAAAGCAATCTTTAATAAATGCATATTAGACTATCTCTGGAAGTGGTCAAAAAGTAGACTGAAACAATTTATAGATGGTGCACTGAATTTTTGGTATTTGGCTAAAATTCTGAGCCAAAAAAAAGGCTATGCTGCGCCGGACTACCCATCAGTGTAATGCGCTTTGGTTTCACTCTCCCTGTAGCCATAGTCACTGTGCGGTATGAAGCGGCTTTCAGACTGGACGCAGAAAGCATTCCACTATGAAACCTTGCACCATGCAAGGGCAGCTTGTTGTGCTGAGCAAAGCTCAAGAGCAGTTGATCACACTGCAGAATAGCTTGAGCGCAACAAGGTCTAAGTTTAAAATAACTCAATATTCCGCTCTGTGGATATTCCGTTTATGTACACATATGCTCATCTATGCATGAACCACATATGTGCCTACAGGACATTTAGTTTCATTGAAGTTGTTGAATTAATTAAAAAGTCTTTCCCTAATTTTAGACCTTGTTGATGCCTCTCAACCCGTTCACTGATCTTTCAAAGTCAATATAATTTAAGTTAGATTTAAAATGTTTATCCTTAATTTTTGACCCTGTTTACGCCTGTATTTAGCTTTGTCCACTTTTGATCACATTAACAAAAACTAGCAATGCATGATATATGGGCTACCCTATTATTATTTTAATTTTGTTGAATCTGTAAGATCTGTTAGAGTCTTACATCTTTCGGATGAGATGTTAAACCGAGGTCTTGACTCTCTGTGGTCATTAAAAATCCCATGGCACATCTCTTAAAGAGTAGGGGTGTAACCCCGGTGTCCTGGCCAAACTCCCTCCATTGGCCCTTACCCATCATGGCCTCCCAATCATCCCCATCCACCAAATTGGCTGTATCTCTGTCTCTCCACTCCACCAATAGCAGGTGTGTGGTGAGCGCATTGGCGCTGTTGTCCTGTGGCTGCCGTCACATTATCCAAGTGGATGCTGCACATTGCACATTGGTGGTGGTGTGGAGAGACCCCCCCCGCCCCCCCCTGATTGTGAAGCGCTTTGGGTGTATGGCCATACACGATAAATGTTGAACACAAAAGATATTTCGAAGAATGTTAGAAACTGTAACCACTGACTTCTATTTTTCCCCACTATGGTTGTGAACCATTTTCCAACATTCTTCAAAATGTCTTCTTTTGTGTACAACAGAAAAAAGAAACTCATAAGGGTATGGAATCACTTGAGTGTAAGTAAATGGTGAGTAAATTTTCATTTTTGGGTGAACTATCCCTTTAATGCCAGCTGTAAATGGGGCTTTGGTTTTTAAAACAGTTAGAATGGCAAATACATCCAACTAAAGAGAAACATTTCTGTACTTACAGGCCAGTTCCTGTATGAAGACATCGGTTTAACGCTGATTCCTGGAAATTTCAGCACAGCTGGAGAAAACGGCACACAGGAAAAACTTGGTAAAAACATCACACTACCCAGTTTCCACTTCCTGAAGGTGAAAGATCGAAGCGTCGCCGTCATGAAGAAGAGCAGGAGAATCTACTCTGGAAAGCAGACGGTGGATTGTTGGTTCGCCAAAAACAATGCAGCTAAACTGATCGATGGACAACATGATGATTACATCGTTTCACATCTGTTTGACACAGGAGCTTGGGCTAATGAAACAAACACACACTGAAACACACACATACACAAACTGATTATAGTAATAATGGACTGACGGGTTGTGAGCCTAATGTATTCACACAAACACTATAAAATCATCACAAAGACCCAAAATTTATATTTGTCATTTACAGATATATACTGTATATTTTAGTTAATATAAGACTGTTTTTCTACTAATAAATTAAATGTTAACAATAGACTGATTTTCTTTTATTTTTAGGTAAAGAGGACAGCAGTGAGGATATTGAAACACAAATGTGTATATACAGAAACTGATATTTAGGCTGCGTTCACAATTATATATTAATATATCGGTAGAATATCGGTTTTCTGAAAATTACCAGAATATTTTTTTCATAATAATTTAGAAGTGCGTTTTAATTATGTTTGGAGACATATCATTAAATGTATTAAAATATAATTTTCACAATCAATAACCAATAATAAGATTATATATATATATA
>CAIGQV010000785.1:1353187-1368531 GCA_903798115.1 Danio jaintianensis | reverse complement strand
ATATATATACTATTTTGCATTAAAATGATTAAATGTTAATAATAATTTTGATAGTGTTTTTCCACACATTTTGAAAAAATAAAATAAAAATTGCATTTAAAATATAACAATATTTTGAAATAATTATTGACTGTTGATTATTGAATGTTGATGATTAAAAAATGAATAAATAATTACCCGATAACCGATATGGTACTGATATATTATTTGTCCACAATTATAGCTTTCTACTTTTGTGTTACTTTATTTCTAAAACCAAGATAAAATATGAATTTCTGAACTATATTGGAATAACAATATGAAGAATATTCATAAATCATTACTGACTTTATAACACTGAAATTAATGAATATGAATGAACGTTAACAAATAACCGATACAGCATTACTTCACTTCTTAATCCAATACAATACATTCTATTATGGACTATCTTGCATTAAAAATATTATTAAAAGGTTGAAATAATTCCTGAAATGTTTCATATCATACTGGTTGATCAGAATATATTACCCGATAACCGATATGGTACCGATATACAGTGCTCAGCAAATACAAGTACACCCCTCTACCCCTCACAAATCTATATTTTAAATTCATATTTTTAATAGGAAGCTGTACAATATTATATTTGTGACTATACATTAGATTAGTCAGTACTGAAGCCAAATCTGGAGCTTATCTAAGAAAATAACTTAAGATAACAGTCCAAAAACTAGTACACCCAAATTTTTGTTATAGAAAAATATTAAATTCAAATAAAAAAAAGAGGAAAAATCAAGAAAAGCTAAAAAAATTTAAAATTTAGTTGAAATTTTGTAGGTTGTCATTTTATTTATTTTTGCAATATTGTGCTTGAATTTAATTGTATTATCTTTCAATTTCTAAATATGTTTGATGACTAAAATATTTTTTTTTATAAATATATCTGTTTAATAAATCTGTTTTGTTTAAATGCACCAAAACACATTGCCAAAATACATCTTCACTGAGAAATGGAGAAAAATATTCATTTTCAAAATGGGGTGTACTCTATGCTGAGCACTGTATTACCACAATACATCATTTTCAACACATCCTAAAAATCATTTGTAACACTTTAAAATAATGGTCCATTAGTTAATGTATTTACTAGCATGAACAAACTATTAGTAATACATTTATTAAATCTTTTATTAATGTTAGTTAACGTTCATTCATTCATTCATTTTCTTTTCGATTTAGTCCCTTTGGTGACCCCATGGTGCATTAACTAATGTTAACAAGCACAACTTTGGATCTTAATAATGCATTAGCAAATGTTGTACTATGATTAATAAGTGCTTTACAAGATTATTCATACTAAGTTAATGTTAGTTAATACATTAATGGATCTTTATTTCTAAATTGTCACCAATCAGGCATCACGGTGGCGCAGTGGGTAGCACGATCACCTCACAGCAAGAAGGTCGCTGGTTCGAGCCTTGGCTGGGTCAGTTGGCATTTCTGTGTGGAGTTTGCATGTTCTCCCCGTGATCGCATGGGTTTCCTCCAGGTGCTCCGTCCAAAGACATGCGGTGTAGGTGAATTGGGTAAGCTAAATTGTCCATAGTGAATGATTGTGTATGGATGTTTCCCAGTGATGGGTTGCAGCTAGAAGGGCATCCGCTGCGTAAAACATGTGCTGGATAAGTTGGTGGTTCATTCCGCTGTGGCGACCCCAGATTAATAAAGGGACTAAGCCGAAAAGAAAATCAATGAATGAATGTCTCACCAATCAGTCTATATATGCACATTTGTATCCTCATGATTCATTATTTTGACACAAAAAGTATGGCAATAACTGATCAATATTATTTTTTTAATGCACAAATTTAAATTTTATTATTCATTACTTATTGGTTACCGACTTTGCATTGTCACTAAAATATTTGATTTGTTTATTTTGAATTATTATTTGTTGTTTTTCTTGTTATATATATATAAAATGATTTTATAAAAAAATTAAAGAATACATTATTTTAAAATATAAGGATAATTAAAAATAAACTAAACTTAAATGTTAAATTAAAAGTTCTTTAAAATTTGACAATAAAACATGTATTAACCTCCCTTTCTCCCACGGCAAATTTTTAAAAAATATAGAATATATTTTGTATTGCCTACAGAGAGAAATGAATAGGAGAAACACTTCTAACTATGATTACATAAATAGTGGGTGATTGTTGTGGCAAGAAATAAACAGGGTTAATTACAAAAAACCACAAACGTACAAATAAGTGTTATAGATCCATATCATCTGAGAGCTGTGTTAACTCTACCTGACTGGACTGATGTCTGGTTAAGGATGAGCAGTTTGGCCCCTGTCATCAGTCTGAGGTCAGATGGTCACCAGATCCTCCCAGTCCAGGTGTTCTTAGTTTGTTTTACATCCAACAGCCTCTTTGTCACTTAGGACTTACTGTGGTTACAACAATACTCAATATGCAGGTTTTTTCACACACATAACATTGACTTGACCCTACTTACTAATAACAGAAAATCTGAAATATTGTGCAAAAAAACACTGTGCACTGATTGACACAAAACCACTTTCCTAACCTTAAATTCATAAAATATTGAGATGAATGATTTTTCTACCTCAGTGTTTTTGTCTTGTTTCACAGTAAAAATATCTAAGCTTTACCTGAGAAGCAAAACTACATCAGATAATATTTTTCTTTGGAAAAATGTATACAAAAAAAAAAAAAAAAAAATCTGTTAAGGGGTTAAGAAAAAAAAAGTTCCTTTACTTTTAAATTAAGTTAAAAATTCTAATTTTGCTTATATATATATATATATATATATACATATACACACACACACACACACACAGTGCTCAGCATAATTGAGTACACCCCATTTTGAAAATGAATATTTTTCTCCATTTCTCAGTGACTATAGGCGATGTATTTTGGTGAATTTAAACAAAACAGATTTATTAAACAGATATATTTATTAAAATAACATTTCAGTCACCAAACATATTTAGAAATTGAAAGATAATACAACTAAAATCAAGCAAAATATTGCCAAAAAAAACCATTACAAGCTACAATTTTTTTTTGCTTCTCTTGATTTTTCCTCTTTTTTTTTTTTTATTTGTGTTTAATATTTTTCTATAATATAAATTTGGATGTACTAGTTTTTGGACCGTTATCATAAGTTATTTTGTTAGATAAGCTCCAGATTTGGCTTCAGTACTGACTAATCTAATGTATATGCACAATATAATATTATAGCTTCCTATTAAAAATATGAATTTAAAAGATAGATTTGTGAGGGGTGTACTTATATGCTGAGCACTGTATATATACACATACATACAGTGGGTACAGAAAGTATTCAGACCCCCTTAAATTTTTCACTCTTTGTTATAATGCAGCCATTTGCTAAAATAATTTATTTTTTTCCCCTCAATGTACACACAGCACCCCATATTGACAAAAAAAATAAAAAAAATCACAGAATTGTTGACATTTTTGCTGATTTATTAAAAAAGAAAAACTGAAATATCAGTTTGAAATATCAGTCTGAATACTTTCCATACCCACTGTATACATATTAAAAAGAAACTTCAAATCTAACCTAAACTAACATAAACTTCTAAACTTCACATCTAACCTAATTTTGCTTCTCAATTA
This sequence comes from Danio jaintianensis, assembly GCA_903798115.1. Classification (NCBI taxonomy): domain Eukaryota; kingdom Metazoa; phylum Chordata; class Actinopteri; order Cypriniformes; family Danionidae; genus Danio; species Danio jaintianensis. The sequence continues at coordinate 1,364,872 of CAIGQV010000785.1, read as the reverse complement.
ATGTATCCAACATTTTTTTTTTACATATTTGTATACCAAAAAACAAGACTGGCCATGACAACCCCAATTCCAAAAAAAAGTTTATAAAGTGCAATGAAATCAAAAATCTGTCAATTGTTAAAGGGATAGTTCACCCCAAAAATGAAAATGTTCATCAATTACTCACCCATCCAAACCTGTTTGAGTTTCATCCTGCTGTTAAACACAAAGGAAGATATACTGAAAAATGTTGGGGGAAAGAATGTACACCAAAAAATGTAAATATGACTTTGTTCATCTAGATCTCCTGCGTCAAATTAGGGTGTTTGTTTATTATGTGCAATATGATGCAGATGTGAATACAAATACGACTGCCCATAGTAAATGCACACCCTAATATGTGTGACAACAATGTGTGACGAGAAATGTTATACTGTATATTTACAGTCTTGAAGCTTAGTATTGTTGTTTATTTAGATTCCCATTTGCCACTACTGACATGGCTTTTCTTTCTAGGGTCTAACAAATAAAATGATAAATTTACATTAAATCATCATCAAAACCAGTATGATTACACATCATGGAACGTTTTGACGTTTGAACGTGTTTGAACTTTGAATCTCTCTGAACTGTTGTTGTCTATGGAGGATGAGGGAGCTCTCGGATTTCATCTAAAATATCTGAATTTGTGTTCCGAAGATGAACCCGGAATGTTGAAATGACATTAATGAAACAATTTTCATTTTTGAGCAAACAAAAACATGCCTCTGTCGCCCAACTATTTTGGAGTCTGTTGTAGCTATCGAAATTCAAATCTGTTCACATCTACAGAATACATTTCCATAATAATTTTGTCATGTTAGTAAATGTTATAGAAAAATAGCATTTTATAATATATCCCACATTTTTGGAAATTGGGGTTGTAGTACGTGAAATCTAATTTCAGCTAATTGTTAGTTGCTTTCTTTTAACGAAATCTTTCTAAACTAGATTTTTTATTTTAAGTATTTCACAACTTAAGATTGTAATAAAAGACTTAGAGCAGTCAAACTCTGGTTTTATTTTTATTGTTTTTTTACATCATAAAAAGGCATCAAGAGAACATTTTTCAATATCAAAAATGTTTCCTCAAACACGTCGAAGAAGCAGCATGTGCGAACTGACTTTCGTCAATTTAAAAGACGATATTTGATCATTACTGTACATCATATCATACACTGTACACAACATCTAAATCAAAATGTTAATCAGAACTTGTGCATGATGTTGCAGGCATAAAAATATAAAAATATATTGTACAAAAAAATGGAATAAGGTACATTGTTTAGACACAATCTCATGGGAATTCAAAACTTTTTGATTTAGCTGCTAATTCCTATGCTATCTTGCACCAATTCGTAGCTTTTTGATTTAGTGGCTAATTCATGTGAAATTGTACAATCTCATTTGTATATAATAGTATGATTTGCTCATTCCCCAATGAGGGGGTTTGGTGCCACACCTTCTTTTAAAAATCATACATTTTCGTATGGATTAGCCACTAAATTAACAAAACATAAAATAGTTACGTTTCTTCATGAGATGAGGCTGGCTAATTCATATGAATATGTATGATCTCATTTGTACATTTTAGTACAGTTTGCTCATCCACCAATGATGAGCTATATGGTTAGGGTTTGGGGACACGCCTCCTTTAAAAAAAAAAAAAATCGCATGTTTTTATATGAATGAAATTGTATGAATTTGTACAAATTAGCCACTTTTTTTGCCACTATGTAAAAAAAAAAAAGTTATGTTTTCTCGTTAGATGAGGCTGGTTTATTGAACACTGAATATAAACGTATGTCCACACACACATTTCAAATAAAAAATACTTTGCCATTTTCCCCCTGGAAAATAAGAATTGGTTGGAATAACAAAAGTTTTCATTTGCTGTGATTAAAAATCAGACTTATTCCACTAAATGTTGATTCCTTATGTCTTCAGAAGTTAAAACTTTGGTATTATGTCTAAAAAAATTTATATAAACATGTCTTAAAACATGGCACCTTGTTATTTTTTGGTGAGCAAATAAAAAACTAAAACATTTATATTTAAATATTTTTTGATCAATAGTTTATAGAACATTCTTTGTCATAAATCAGAAAATCTGCGAAAATTACAATTTCGAAGTGGTCTTTTAATGTTTTCCACCGCTGAATAAATATGAAATCTTGCCTGTTTCAGACTGCGGTGAGTAGTCTGAGGTGTTTTTCACAGTTAACTTGAGCTCTTTAGTCTTCAGTTGAAGAGTGTGAATGTCTGTAATCAGGAGAAACTCCTCTCTCATCTTCTCTGCTTCTCTACTTTGAAATTAACTTCTCAGAAGTATGAACTCTAAAGGAGAATGTTTGCCTTTAAGAACTCCAGTGCTATTCATTATCTCCTGCTGCTTATACATTTACATACAAATTATCTAAAACGTAATTCACTGTTGGCACTTCTCTTTCTCGAGTACTGTATATTTGGATCTGAATGAGTTTCAGGTTACAGCATAATGTAAAATGTATAACTTAGGCTTAGGTTTGTTAAATGCTGCCCATTTAACCACATATTTGATGAACTAATTGTACAGGTATGACAAACACATTTTAAACGAACAGATTTTCCATGTATTTTTTTGAATTATGGTCTTTAATGGTCTCATATGTAATATGAGCTGCCAGTGTCAAGTATGGAATGTCAAACGCATTTGTTTTAAATGTTTCATCGGATCTTAAATCTACTGAGCTGCCAAACTAGACAGAATTTCGTCTCTGAACATTGTGAGAACAATATGTAACAAAAATATAACCCGATTTCGCCAAAAAACAAACAAACAAACAAACAAAACAAACCAACAAAACCTTTTTTTATAAATATTCAGAATATTATGGTAGCAAAGAACTATAGAAGTACATTTCTGTAACTGAAAAAAGGTAATTGTCAAATTATCTCTCAATTCTGACGTTTATCTTGCAATTGTGAGTTAATATCTCAAATAAATACTTTCTCAAAATTGTTTATATATTATCAATTCTGACTTTTCTCACTTTTCTCTTTTCTCATAATAATTTTGTAAGTTAAACTCTATATTTTACAGTTAAGTTTAATTCTGAGAAAAAAAAAAGAAAAAAAAAGTACAACAGAGTTATAAAGCCAGAACTGAGATCTAAACTCTCTTTTCTTACAATTTCACATTTATATAATGCAATTCTGGCTTCTTTTTGACATAAATTCACCATTACAATATTGCAAACAGCTTCTAGGGGGGGGGGGGGGGGGGGGGGGTCTAAATTGTGAGATATAAAAGTCCAAAAGTATATCATAAAATTCTGAGAATTGTGAATTCATGTCTCTGACTGTAACACGAGAAGAAATGCATTATGAGAAATTACGAGAAGAGATGCAATTTATTTCAAGCAATTCTGACCAAAAAAAATGTATTTCATTCAACTTTAATAAAAAACGTCAGAACTGCGAGCTGATATAGTGTACTAAATGTTGTAAAAAGTGAGCGCATAATTGCAGGGGAAAAGATGCTAATGACTTTTTTTTACTTTTTAGTCAGAGGCAGAAACAAGCTCCCATAAAGAACAGATATTCAAAAGAATATGTTCTTTTGTATGTTACGTGTGATTTACAAAAAATAAACTGAAAACCACACTCAAACGTTAGAAAAGCGTTATTTGTTCATCATAGGCACTCGTCCAACAAACAGACTTTTACTAAAAAGTACTATGATAGTAAAAGAATAGGCAGCAGCATGTGTGTTTGGGAGAAAGACATAGCAATCCCAGAAAACATGGCAAAACTACAGATAAAAATGGTGGACAAAGATGGCAGACATTTTGACAATTTCATATAAAACTTTAACATAGCTAAAACTAAAGCTTAAAAGCAGACTCAATTGGAATCAATTGTAAAACTACTGCTTTAAAGGGATAGTTCACCCAAAAATGAAAATTTCCTCACCATTTAGTCACTCAAGTGGTTCTAAACTAGATATTTTTTCTTCTGCTTCCCATCCATAGTAGGAACAAAAAATGGAAGTAAATGGCTGTTTCCCCCCCCCAACATTCTTCAGTATAGCTTCCTTCGTGTTCAACAGAAGAAAGAAAATCTAATAGGTTTGGAAAAGGCGGAGGATGAGTAAATGATCACAGCACTTTAATATCTTCGTGAACTATGCCTTTAAGCATAAATTAAACTATTTAAAATATGTCTGCTATGTTTTTTGGGGATTTTTTGTTTCATATACTATGTAATATGGCTGTTTTTTTAACAAAACATGTGTGTCGACACAGTTTGACCACATTAATCTTCAAACTAATCGACTGAGAATCAATTGAGATGATATTGAATAGTATATTATGTGAAAAACTTCAAATACATGTTAAAGGAGAACTAAATAGAAAATTAAAAAGCTTTAAAATAGCATAACAGGGCAACTAAAAAAATATGATAAATATAATTAATTCGCTAGCAAAAGGTGTATCATAAAAGTTCAACCCAAACAAAAATTGACTTAAAACATCGTGTATGTGCCATGAATTGTTATACTTATGATGCGTTGCAATACAAAGTCGCAAGTAAGAATATTCGAGTTTAAAAATCCTACTTCCGGCTACAGTGTGTCCCAATCACACTACAAGATAGCGCCTTGACTCAACCAAAAATCATTTGGCAAAATCACAAAATAAACATGAAATTTCTCCCAAAATGTTTATAGTCAATGCTAAATCGATGCTTATTCATTGATACAAACCACACTTATAGCCCACATATCATATATTGCACGTTCATACAATTTCCGCAGCAAAATACATTAAAGTGACATTTCACTGAGCTTACATGTCAGATGTCACACTTAGATTGGAATTCCAGACTCTACTTTTCACGTAGGAAAAGCTGTCTGGAATGCAGTGTTAGTATTTTGTCAGCTGTTGAGTATTGTGTTGTTAGCTTAGCAACATGCTAACACCAAACTACTGGAGTCCTGTTTCATAAATAGGTCTATTTGTGTGGATGTGTTGAGATTCCACCTAATTAGACGTCCAAATCCATCCTTTCCTAATCAGGAAGCCGCCTTCGAAGGTAGTTGCCTATTTAGGGAGTAAACAACAAGCCAGCTCACTGGGTTTAGCGATTTAGAAGTAAACTATGCTTCCAAAAGTATGTTAAACCTCCACGCAGACTCGTATTAAGGCCTCTTCTGTTGAGACGTGATCTTCCTCTTCAGAACACACTGCCGCTTCATGATCTTCCTTTAGCAGCACCTATACAAACACACAAACACAGTCTGAGGTCAATTGAAAAAGCCCGAACAGATCTTACACTTGATCCTTTTCCCATTCATGTGTTTGGATAACAAAAAAGTGGCATAAAACAATAGTCAGATGCACAAATACGGCTGAAGGAAGTACAGCAGTTTTATACAGTGGAGATCAAAAGTAGAGAACAACATCATTGCTTATTAACTTATACTACCAGGAGTAAAAGAAGTTTCTAAACAGATTTTTCAGATCAGAGTTACATATATTCTTTCAGCAATAGCAAGAGAATCTGGTCGCTCCGAAACTGTGACCTCTAAAATACTGCATCTTTACAATGTCATTAAATCATTCAAGTCCCCCAAAAAAGAATGGTCGTCCATAAAAACAAATGAGAGAAAATAATAATGTGGAGAATTTCAACGGTCAATCAATTGCCTAAGATGGCAGACAAAGAAGTAACATCGGCTAAATTAAACTATTCATATAGAATCTCAGAATGAAAACATTGATCTCAGCTGACAGATTTGTTAAACATTACATGCAAGAATAAAGGCAAACTAATATACACACTGCTGATTTTGTGTGTTTGCCCACTGACAAAAAAAAGATCAGTCTATATTTGTAATGATATGTTTATTTTAACTGTGAGAGACAGAACAGCAACAAAATAATCCAGAAAAATGCATTTAAAAAAAGTTAAACTGATTTCCATTTTAATGAATGAAATAAGTATTTGATGCCCTATACATCAGCAAGATGTCTGGTTCCCATATGTCTTTTATGCAGGTAAAAAGCTGAGATTAGAAGCAGTCTCCTACTGTTCTCAGGTTTCTTACCTGTATTAAAGACACCTGTTCACAAAAGCAATGAATCAATCAGATTTCAAGCTCTCCACTGAGACCAAGACTAAAGAGGTGTCCAAGGATGTCAGATACAAGATTGTAGACCTGCACAAGGGCTGTTTTTCTGCTAAAGGGACAGGACGACTGCTCCGCATCAAAGAGACGATGGACAGGGCCATGTACTGTCAGATCTTGGATGAGAACCGTTAAAAATGGGTCATGGATATGAATTCCAGCATTACAATGACCCAAAACACATGACAAAGGAGTGGCTCAAAAAGAAGCACATTAAGGTTCTTAAATGGCCTAGCCAGTGTCCAAACCTTAATTCCACAGAAAATCTGTAGAGGCAGCTGACAGTTTGAGTTGCCTCATAAACTTAATTATTTGGAGATGATCTGCCAAGAGGATTGGGACAAAATACCTAAATATAATATATATATATATTATAATGGGACAAAATAATTATATATATATATATATATATATATATATATATATATATATATATATATATATATTTTTTTTTTTTACATCACTTGATTTACATCATTTACACTGAAGTGATTCTAAACTTTTATGATAAGGAAGATATTCTGAAGAATAAAAAAAGCAGCTATTGACATCCATAATAGAAACAAAAAAAATACTATAAAAGTGAATGGCTGTTTTTCCCCTCACATTCCTCAATATATTTTCAATTGTGTTTAACAGATGAAAGAAACTCAAACAAGTTTGTTACAAGATGAGTAAATGATGACATTTTTTTTTAATTTTGAGGTCAATTATCCATTTCGAGGTCAATAAATCAGCATTACATGCATAAGCCCAATAATTTGCAAAATCATGACTATAACATAAGTTATAACATATGTAAACTTGAGGTTAAAAGTCAGAAGTTGTATGCTACTGACAGCAATTAGGGATGTCCAGATCCGATCACGTGATAAGAAATCAGGCCTGATCACACGGTTTCAGACTTGATCGGAATTGGATGTTACCTCCCGATCAGGACTTTATATTCTCATTATTTTTTAACAAATCTATAGTTATGCGATGGCACAGAGTTAGACCTCTTTCTTGACTTTACACAGAAACAGCAATGCGTGCGGCATGACATCACTTTGTTGCAGAGACGCTATTGATTAAATGCCAGCAAAGTAGAACACGGAAGCAGCTTGAAGTGGAAAGTGCGAGTATGTCTGCAGTCTGGAGGTATTATAAAGTTGATGACGACAACATTGCCATAGCAAACTGTGAGATATGTAAATTTGGGATTGCCTGCCGGGTATTTTAAGTTGAAGTGCTATTTGTTTTTATATTAGATTTTTTTATATTTACTGTTGCACTAAAGTCCAAAAGTGAAGAATTTATGTTATTTATTACTTGATTGTTCAAGCTACCTCACAGAAGTGCTCTGTTTGTTAACAGAGTTGTTGAATGTTTAAATGAGGTGAATTAAATAAAAAAATAGGGAACATCCTGGATCTGTTTCTTCGCTCTTCTTTATTCTTTTTTTATGTATTATAGAAGTATCGGATCTGTTTCGGTATCGGTAGATACTCAAAATCAAATTACTCTGATTTGAGGGCAAAAAAACCTGATCAGGACATCCCTAACAGCAATATTTTAGTCCTGAATAATATTGCTCCATAATATTTACTCTATAATAATTTGTGTAAAGTACTTTGTGTCACATTTCCTTTTGTTTTGCATTTTTTTGAGACGAGGTCATATTACATTTGACTTATTATGCAAATACTGTATATTTAAATGAAAAGCATAGTTTTCGAGGTCATTAACACAGTATATGCTACTGGTTCGTTGTCAGTTAGTAAATCCATTTATTAAGCTATTCTGACAATGCGTAATAAACTATAACTATACTACTAAAAATATTTGAATATAACTAAAGAAAGACAATATTCTTAGCTGTATTTTTTTCTTCCATTTAGCTTTGATTTTTACTTCTCAGTCCCTTCTTGAGAACCATTGAATTAAACCAAACGAGGGTAAAATGTCCAGAGGGACAGATTTGTAGAACAGGGTCATTAGGATCAGGTTTAGGAATTTTTACTGACTCATTCTTTCCTGGATCTGAACAAGGATTTGCTAAACCCAGGACATAGAAACTCCTGGGGTTCCCACATGAAGATTTGATGAAAGATTTTGCAGTTCTTTATGGTGCAGCGGAAATTACAGGCTTTACCATTAAAAAAAATAACTTTCAAATATGTTTACGGTGGTCAAGCCAAAACTGGACAGGTAATCAGTAGGTTGTGGGTTCAAATCCTACAAGAGCAGGTTCATGAGTTATACAGTACATGACCATTTGCATTTGTTACCTTAAAGGCAGTGTAGGTGACTTTTTTATGCTGGTTGAAAGTCTCTTCACATGGCAATAGCACTAGGTGGTCTAAATGTATTTATATCATCTGTGGAAAATGTAAGACCAATCAAAATATTAGGTCTAAACATTACGATAGGCTGTCCTACCTGCCTGTCAATATATGAATTTGCATACATCTGTGTGGTCGCGTTATCAGCACTTTCCCACTATGTAAACTGAAGGGGCACATGTCTACTAAAGCAGCTGAACATGCCTGTGCTCATCCAAAAACACTCAGCAAAAAGCTTGAGTGCTCTTCTGCAGTGTGTGTTTAATTCAGAGTTGAAAATTCTCCAACTGCTAGTGCATTTAAAAACCGTCGGGCAAACAGCACCTCAACACACTGCTGGTGTTCTAACAAACGTTTTGAATTTGGTATTTGTTATTGGTTTTTAAAGGTTTGAATGGTCTAGCACCCAGTTACATAGGAGAGCTTCTCACAGCACATCACAGTAAAAAAAAAAATTGCAACTTGGTGCACAGCTTTTTAAGGTTGACTCAACTTAAATACAGTCAACTACAGTTCATGGGTTAAAAGTTGAGTCAACTTTTTTTAAAATCTTTTATGGTGGCCCCTTTGTTCTGCACAAAAGTTCCGGTTGGTCGTTGTTAAGTCTTGACTAAAGTCAAAAGGAGACAGGGCTTTTTCTGTTGCAAACCCTTCGTCTGTGGAATGATTTACCTTTCTACATTAAACAGTGCTCCTCCCTTGGTGCTTTTAGATCTCATTTAAAAAAAAAAAAAAAAAAAACACCTTTTGTCTCTTGCATTTGACTGTAAATATTTTTTTTGTTTATATATGTATAATCATAGACTATTTTTTTTATTTTATTTGAAAAGCACTTTGGTCAACATTTGTTGTTTTTAAATGTTTTATATAAACAAAACAAATAGCTATGTTTTCATCCAAAGATGTGAATTAGACTTATGCTCAAAACTGGAACATCATATAAAACATTTCCGAAAAAGCACCGTTTCCATCCAATGAGTCAAAAGGTACAAAACCTTCACTTCCTGATAAACTGGCGCCAAATATCAAGAAAAACGGAATTTGCTGTGGTAGGAGAAGCCTCCATGGGTCTTTTTTCTTATATAATAAATTACTTGCGCCCCAGAAGACGAAAATGAAACACAATTAATGTGAGGTGGCTTTTGGAGGTTTGAGACTCTCTTTGGGAGCGCAGCCACTCAATACAGTTCGGGTGGTAATAATACTGAACCACTTTGATGACAGACTTTGGCTGAGGCATTTTAGAATGACCAAAACACCATTTCAGATGTTTTACAATGGTCAATCTGCTGATTTGTCTATTAATGCTGTCCCATTGCACATATTAAATTTTACATGAACATTGCACATATTACATAAACAAAATCACATGCTTTTTTTGATGTGCATGATGGAATTTTTTGGTAAATGTGTTTGCTCATTGTAGCTTATGCAGGTTTTTTTTACATATGTTTTGCACATATGTTTTTTATGCACATTTAAAAAAAATGATGCACATCTTGGCATTTCTATTAAGCCTTTTTTATGCGATATTCCAAAATGCACATAAAAATAGGTGGATGGAAACATAGCTATTGAAAAAAATCAAAAAAACGTGCATGCCTATTATGTTGATACTGTCATTTTATGTGTTTTGAACTGCAATGTTTTCTCACTAGTGAATGAGACATGAGGTAATCTCCCTCGTCTTGACACTTCTGGTTTCAAGTGTAACATTACTCTGTGACTGCCAGTGCATGTTCATGTGTTTTGGAGGAGGCATGGCTTTGAATAATGACTATCTAGGGTGAGCAGGATCTTTTGCTTTAGCAACTGCTAGCATTTTTGAACTACTATTCTGTCTTAAATACTAAAGGACAGTATTTGAAGTGAAATCTGAAGTGAAATAGAATGTCTTGAATAAAATGTAAATATTTTTACAATGCACAACTGTACTGTAAGCCGTGTAACAATGTGTTAGTGTGTTACTTCTTATGAATTTGTGCAATCTTATGCATACATTCATATGATTATGACTTTTATAGGCCTAAAAGCTAAAAATATAGCTTTTTTTATGAACGAGATATGAATTAGCTACTAAATGATGTGCTGTCATGTGTTGTACATAAAGTAAAATGCTCTGATGCATTTAGTTAATTACAATTCAATATGAAATTGTAAATATTACATAGATCTGATTGTAAAATCAGTATTCTTTGATGCATCTCATGAATATGCTCACCTCAGCTTCATCATTGCCCTCATCTGGCAAAACGTCTACTTGTTTTGGAGAGTCCCGTGACCCTTCCAAAGAAGTCATCTTCTTATATTTGCGCATTGTTAAACTGTCCACCAGCCAGAACATTATAGACTGAAAAACAAATGGCATTATATTACTCACACATATATACAGACAGACAGACAGACAGACAGATAGAATGCATGTTTTTTGCATGACTCACATTGACTATGAAAGGCACGATAAGCATGACGATGGCCAGCTCCAGCTGTGGGTTTGGGATGTAATCCAGCACCACCTCCTCCAACTACAACACAGAAAAAACAGCCATCAAGCCCTACAGATATCAATCTCTTAATTAATGATAATATTATTAATAAGCAATTGGATTTTAACTTTCCTAAACATATGTTTCATGAACACTTTACCTTCTAAAACTACCACTTCATATTACTTTATTATTTTATTCTACCACCTTGTTCTTTGATAAAATAAAATAAAACCTACATGAGCTGAGTAAACCTAACTGCGAATTATTTTGATTGTAATTCGATTTGCTTCTTTTGTCCTCATTTGCATGTTGCTTTGAATATCTGATCAATTATTAAAAGTAATTATAGTGACAATTTTCTTAAGGAGAACAATTTCTAAAGGAGAACTACTACTTTCACATTACTATATTATTAAAGGCAACAATTTAAAAACACAGCCCAAACAATCAAATTATGTTGCTTTTTAAGCTACAATAATCAAAATATAAATGCCAGAGTTCAATAGCACATTTAACATGGACTGAGCAAGTACATGTAATGTTACTTCAAATATGTGCCTTTGTGAAACCACAACAACGTACTTAAAGGTTTGACTGTGGGTTCTAGGTAAAATGAACACAAGGACATCAACAGTGACATGTTTTTAAATGGTGTTTATATATATATATATATATATATATA
>CAIGQV010000785.1:1330317-1352787 GCA_903798115.1 Danio jaintianensis | reverse complement strand
CATATATATATTAAAATGAAAAAATATAAAATACATTTGAAAATAAATATTAATTAATATTAATATAAAAGTAAATATTTTAATAAAAAGACATGTTTCAAATTGAGTTCCACATGTGCAGTGGTTAAAAACAACACTGTATTTGTTTCGAACTAAAATACATGTACGGAAAATTTCAGTACAAATACACTGTTAAACACCAGTACATGCACAGCTTTTTTCCAAGCTACGAACAAAACAAGTTTAAAATTGCATTAAATAAATAAATAAAAAGCAATTAAATTGAAATCAAAACAATTCCATTTCGAAAATCATTCTCGATTAACCTGCTAATTATTCCAAAACTAATCCAGCTTAAACGATTTTTCCACCACTTCTTCCATACTAGAATGCATTTCAAATAGTAATGTGTTTATTAGCATGTAATTTGCTCATTTAACAATAAAAAGATGGAATCTAATTACAATTTTTCAGAAAATTTGTTAGGAAAATGTAAAACCACATGACATATATTTAACAAAAGCAAGCGGTTTAAATAAAAAAAACAATTATACTGTGCACAGTGGGTACAGACAGACCTGCTGATTGTAGTTCAGTCTATCTTTGGCTAGTTTAATTAAATATTGTTAAAGGAAATGATGCGAGTGTTGTGGTGAGTCTGTGTCACGATAACAGAAAGTGTGAGTGTGTGAATGTTTATCTTACATTGGTCCATCCAGGAATGAGCAGCACCAGAGTGACCACACTTTTCTCCAGAGCAACGATGAGTAAATACACTGAACACTGAGCCAACCACGCAGAGACCCGAGGGGGATCACCTAAAACAGGATTAGTGACCATTTATTTACATTTTGTCTTTGAGAAAAATTGACAACATTGCTATTGCTGTGCAGTTCTTAATAGATCAGTTCCACAAACACAAACAAATATCTAAAAAAAAAGAGATACAAACAACATTTAACAAACAAATATCAACAGAAAAGAACACTACATCAAGGCAAAACATAACTAATGTTAAGTCTTTGGGACTTGAGACCATAATAACCTTTATTTACATGATTATTATCTTTATTTTAATGCATCAATATATGTGTTCAATTGGAAAATAAATGATGAAAGCTGTCAAGTGAATAAATGCATTTAACAGTAAATAAATATAGAGTAATATTTGCCTATTTTTCACTCTCACTCTCTAGATATTAACTATGAGAAATTAATATATATGCCAACATGCATTATGCAAGTAATAAAAAAAATAACTTATGAAATGTTATTAAATAAGTAATATTTTTCGAAGTAATTAATCAAACTAATATTTCTTTTCTATAATATTTTTATAAATATATAAATTAGGAGATGTATCAATAAGTAAATATGCCTATATAAATAACTGAAATGTCAATACATGAATACATTTATTTATTAAATAAATAATAAATAGGAATTTCATTAAATAAACAAAAAACAAAATGTGTCAAAAAAAACATGCATAAATAAACAAATTATGAAATGTAATTATTATTGTTATGTAAATATAATTATTTTACAAACAAACAAGCCATATAATGTGTCAGTAAACAGTAATTAATTATTTACCCATTTTAATGATAATTATTAATTTCAATACATACTGATGCATTTAACTAAAAAATTTGTTTATGTAGCCTAGCAATCCTATTCCTTTCATATACAAAGACATCTTGTGAAATCATTTAATTAAACTTTAATTACTGTGGGGAAATAAAAATGCGCTGATATTTTTATTATATCATCATATTATTTATTTTTCTATTTGAACCTTTTAAGTGTTCAGCTTCTAAACTTTTCTGGTATATTAAGCATGGCTTACATTCAAAACAAGGATTCAAAAACTGACCTAAGCAGAAAAGCAGTCATGAACAATTGCTTGGCCAAAACCATCTGAAACGGTGGGCGTTCTCCATCTGCTTTGTGTAAATGTGTGTGTAATTTTATTTTTCTATGGTGTTTTACCAAGGGAATCCCTCAGAAAGTATGGGGAAAGTATATATGAACACTATTAAAATCTATCAAACAGCGCCCTCTGGTGGCAAAATGTGACAAACGGATGAATCGATTTCTCTTTTGTTTTGGTTCGTGTTTTCCTCAAGTCAACATGATAAAATTCTTAAACTTTTAACTGAGCCCCTTTCCCTTTTATCTATTTAACCATTCAAGATGGCGTTCATCAGCATAACTCACCGTATTCTCCAAATATTAGCAGTGTTAGCTGTTTATATTCCACTATTCTGGAAACTACTTTTACTCCCACCCAGATCACCAGCATTCCCAATGTGGCATCCAATAGGAAGTTCAGCAGATACCTGTACAACAGAAAACATGTTGTATGACATTTCATATTTGGTTAATGTCACGTTAAAGCTATACACTCTTTGTACATTGTAGAAGTTATATTTAGAACTGTACCGTCCCAAAGAACCTTTTTTTTTACGCTGAAATGGTTCTTGAGAATAGGGTTCTTTATTTGCCGCCTTTTTTCAAATCTGTAACTGACAAAGCTCAATATAAGGCTTTTCTGAAGCTCAAGCATCAAATACACAGACTGTCAGCACACTGTTGAAGGAACACTCAACTTTTCCTTTTTTTTGAGAGGGGGGGTAGGCTAATTTAATCCCTCATTATAGGCTAAATTTTTAACTCCCCTAGAGTTAAACAGTTAGGTTTTACGTTTGTTTGTTTTTTTAATCCATTCAGCTGATGGCGGGAGTAATTTAAGCTTCTCTTAGCATATATCATTCATTTGGATTAGACCATTACCATCTCCCTCAAAAGCTCCCTGTCTTGTTACACAATGACTTTTTTTTGTGTAAATTATACAGTGCTTGAAAATAGTCCCCAGCTAGGTAACAGCGCTGCGTAATATCATTGTGCCAGCTGATATTATTTTTGAGAGAGATGCTAATGGGCTAATCTGATTCAATGGTTTATGCTAAGCTAAATGTATTCCCGATGGACACCGAGATGAGCCTGTGCTTTGTTTCAAATAGAGGAAGTTGCATGCTTGGGTACCCAGGGGGTATATGTCACAGCACAGTGATTATGCGCAATATACTGACAGTGAAGAGAAGAAACTGTTGAATAAACTCATTATTTTGCGGAAAAATTATTCTTTATAGCTTGATAATATTCCGATTGAACCATTGAAGGCATATGGTCTGTTTTGAGGATGTTTTTGGTATTTTTCTGGACTTTGTCTGGAACTTTGCTATCCATGAAGGATGAATGAGCTCTCAGATTTCACCTAAAACAACTTAAATTTGTGTTCTGAAGATGAGTAATTGAGTAATTAACAACATAATTTCCATTTTGTGGGTGAACTAACCATTTAAACAAAGAAATTGTTCTGTTTTCTTCATAGAGTGCCCATTTAAGGGTTAACCTGGAGTCAAACTTTCCAGTTTTCACTAAGTTTGTAAGATGTTAAACCATTCTTAAGTGACTGAAACCCCTTCAGACACAAGGTTAACCAGATAATGACCAAAGTGAGACACTTTCAGCCAAAGGAAGTAGAGCTGATTGAGATCTGTGATTTCTAGAAACCTTCAGAATTTATAGCTGTAATCTTTTTTTGTGCTACAATCATTTTTGTTCACTATTTCAGACCACTGTGTTTTCCACAAATTGTTGTAGAGGCTTCATTATTTTGTATAACACCTTCTATAAGGTATTACGACAACAAACCTTTTCCTTTTGGGTGACGAATGAATTATTAGTTCTGAAGAACAACTAGTGTTTATAAAATGTGTTTTTAATTTTGATCGCAATTATAAAATTGACAAATAGTCACAAACTCACAGAGAGCAGGGATCTTCATTGGTGAGTGTGGAAAGGAATATGTTGGCGAAATGCATAAAAAGAGCCCCGACAGCTTGTTTAGACGTGTCAAAGAACCTGGAGGACAAAAAAACAGAATGAATGTTTGCTCTCTTTTATGCTATTACTTTATTATTTTACAATATTTGTTTGAGAAAAGGTAAATATCATCACCAGATCTTCCAAGGTCTTCTTATTCCAACAGGTTCACGAAACCTCTTCACTGTAAAGACAAAGACGTAATTTTACTAATATGATTTCTTCTGGTCACTAAGTTTGTTTACTTGGTCAAAAAAAAAAATAAATAAATAAAATAAAATAAAAAATAAAAAAACTATAAACAGACTATAGTAAATAGTAATATTTTTAAATGTTATTTATTCATATAATTCAAAGCTGAATTTTTTGCATCATTAGTCCAGTCTTCAGTGTCACACGATGCTACAGAAATCATTATCAGTATCATGATCATTATCAATCACTAACAAAAGAATAAGTATTGCACTTGTAACATGCTTTGTGATGCTAGCAATGTTAAAACAAGTCAATTATGTGCTAAAACATCCTAATTCATACTAAAAACATACCATTAATGTTAGCAGCATGCTAATCCATGCTAGCAAATTCTAACATGTTTGAAACATTCTAGTTACATGACTAGTGAAAGCATAAACATGCTTAGAAACATGGTTTAAACATAGCAATGTGTTCAAACATGTTAGACATGTTAAAACATGCTTTAAAAAATGCTAAAATAATAAAAAATAATTCATGCTAGCAATATGTTAAGTACAAAATGCTCAAGGGTTAACATGCTAACAACATTTTAAACAAACCAAACATGTTAGCAATGTAAACTACAAAATTTGCTAGGAACATTTTTTTAATAAATAAATAAGTACAACTTATAAGTAAATCTACTGAATAATTTAAAATAAGAGAAAAGTGTAATCTAAATAAATATGTAAATAATATGAGAAATTTTATGTTGTAAAGAAATGTGACTCCAAACTTAAAGGGTAGTGCTACTTCGAGTTTAGGCATGGGACGATAACCGTCTTCAAGGTATACCGCGGTTTGGAAAAGTCAAGGTTTTAAAACAGTCCAAATTTTCTGCTATACCGTTCCTAAGGTATCTGTAAGATTTTTTATAACCGTTTTTTATTAACGAAAAGATCTCCAAACATGCCGTTTTAAATTGTAAAACAAAATCTGTGTTCTTGAAACTAATAAAGACAGCAGAAGTCAATAATTCATTTGAATTATTTAGTCTGACATGTTTACTGTTCCAAAATATTTTAATGTTTCTCAAAATAAAATATATTGTGCTCAAAGGGGAAAAAAGTTGTAGTTTTTTACCCAGACATTGAAAAAGAATCTATTTTAGAGCAGTTGGAAACCTGTAACCTTTGATTTCCATCAAAGAAAATACTATTGAAGTCAATGGCTACAAGTCTCCAGCTTTCTTCAAAATGTATTCTTTAGTTTACAACAGAATAATGAAATTTGCACGGGTTTGGAATCAGTAAAGAGTGGGTAAAATGATGACAGTATATTCAGAATTTCTGTTTAATCCTGATATATCCTTTAATTGCTACATGACCAACAAATGAATAAAATAACAACTAAAACACACCCCAAATATTTTATAGGCAACTCCTGCTAAATATGCTTAAGCTAACCAACCAAAAAATATATAAATAAACACAAACTAGGAGTTAAATGCAAGGTTACCATTGATGTACATCAATGCACTATAAAGAAAGAGTAATCATATAAGACTGAAACTTTGTGCCACTAACCTAGGTAACTGCCACATATTGGAGCAAATTTTTCTCAAAAATGCAAACGGTTATTTTGTAATCAACAGCTATACAGAAGCAGGATTATTATTATTGAATGTCTGAGGAAACCAACAGTGATGATTTCAGCAAAGATAAGCTGCCAAAAAGAAGCCAGGAAATGCCCAGAATAACAAAGAGGAAGTGCATACAGTAAAAACACAAGCATACGCAGAGGCTCAACAGTGTTTATCGAGTAAAAATGTGTCAAACTGAAACTTGCTTTTTCTAAAAACCTAAGTAAAACCTTTTGCTGAAAAAATAACAGTTCTCTGATAAAAAAAAAAAAGAATGATTTGGATATATTTCCTCCATACACAGCAAAAAGTTTAATGATCAACAGGAACAGCAAAGTTCCATGGTAATGTATAACTCTAAGGTCAGAGGTCTTTCACCATGTTTTTTGGGTTATTCAGTGCATGGCCTAGAAAAACAAACTGGATTTTAGGAAATAACGCTACATTTTCACTTTGCCTGATGAAAATGTGAGTGGTGCAAATCTTACCACCACCATGTCTAAGATATTTTAAGTGTCATTTAATATATTGCTATGCAGATGTAAGGGTTTCCTAGGCGGCCGGACATCTCTAGTCTCTCACAGACAACCCTATTCTTCACAAACATTACTAGTTTCTCACAAACATCACTAGTCTCTCACAGACCTGAGTTTCATTCAGGTTTATGTCAGAACTCTGGGTTGCCCTTTCATTATTTCAATGTTTTCAGCTTTAAGAATCTGCTTCACCTGTTTTGCTGTGTCCAGGGACTATGGTTCTTCTACTTGCTGGCTGATTGAGCATTTGAAGAATAAAAAGGAACCACATATTGCTAAAGGAGCTTCCGATAAACATTTACATTGCCTATCAAACTAAGACACTTTACCTCCACCTTTACTGACTTCTGCACACACTTTGGGTTCAGTCTTTCCTCGATTTAATGATGAAAACAATGTTTCTCACCAGACAGCTTTCGTCACTAAACCTAACTTTGGACCTGTTCTCTGTCAACAAAACACGCTCCTCAGCAAAAGTTAGAATAGTGTTTTGATTATTTCTGCTGATGAAGGTTTGGTCAATGCAGGGCTTTCAGTCCAGATTCTCTTAAATGTCAAAACAATGTATGTGGAGATACAGATCATTACCATGTTCAGAGCTGAACTGGGGATCGATTCCAGCTGCAGTGTTTGACTGATTGACCATGAGATTATGCAGATTATCCTGTCCTTTCACACATTTGTCTTTCATGGATAATCAGCTGTTGTGGGGGATTTAAATAAATTTGTAAAAATGCAATTTTCTAAAAATCACAGACTTGGAAGCCTCATCGCTTTGGTCTTCATCTGGTCAACCTGCTGTCTGAGGGTTTTCCGGTCACAATCTTACAAAGTCTTAAATCTTAAAGAAAGTATTACGTTATGATTACCAAATATTAACCATGCAAACCATATACTGTATACTGAATAAGCACATGACATAGTTCAATACTGGGAATCAAACAACTCTGAATTGGCCCTTAGGGGTCAAATTCGAAAGGCAGGTCACATGACTTGAACCCTCCAGCTGAAAATGGAAAATATAGCTTGAGTTTAGTGTCTTGAGAGCATCACATGAACAATAGGAGTGAATGCTGTTATCGTGTTATCACACATCTGAGGATTCCTATCTTTATAAAATATTAAATACTTATATAATAAATATCTTTTTAAAAGATTAAATACTTTAGCTGACAGCCATAAATGAGCTTTTTTTATTTTTTTATTTTTTATAAATGTGACCGTTATTTAGAAATGGATCACTTTTATATTTCAATAGTGATGCATTTAGTTTACCACATTACACGCTGCAGCCCCATGCACTGCAGGTTAGAGATTAGAGCTTCTGGACTTACAACATGTCAATTCATCTCCTGGTTGCCTTGGTGTTACTAGAATGTGGTTCATGAAGTTACATCATGTTGACCAACAGAAAACTGCTTGCTTTGAAAGTCCTTGTTCCCTTGCAAATATATATATATATATACGGGCGTCACGGTGGCGCAGTGGGTAGCACGTTCGCCTCACAGCAAGAAGGTCGCTGGTTCGAGCCTCGGCTGGGTCAGTTGGCGTTTCTGTGTGGAGTTTGCATGTTCTCCCCGTGTTCGCGTGGGTTTCCTCCGGGTGCTCCGGTTTCCCCCACAGTCCAAAAACATGTGGTATAGGTGAATTGGGTAGGCTAAATTGTCCGTAGTATATGTGTGTGAATGAGTGTGTTTCCCAGTGATGGGTTGCAGCTGGAAGGGCATCCGCTGCGTAAAACATATGCTGGATAAGTTGGCGGTTCATTCCGCTGTGGCGACCCCAGATTAATAAAGGGACTAAGCCGAAAAGAAAATGAATGAATGAATGAATATATATATACACACACACACATTTTTTTATTGAAAGTGCTTTAAATGCTTACTCTCCTTTTATTTCTTGTTTTCTTATTCTCTAATTCTATAATGAGAGAATGTTCTCTCAAGTTTACAAGAGTTAAACAGTTGAGTTTTACCATTTTTTAAATCCATACAGCCAATCTCCAGATCTGGCAGGACCACTTTTATCTTAGCTTAGCATAAATTATTGAATCAGATTAGACCGGTAGCATCTAGCTCAAAAAAAAAAAAAAAAAAAGACTTTCAATAATTTTGTGTAATAAGATCAAGGGAAGATGAAAAGTTAGTCTTAGTCTAAAGTTGGTTTAATCCGATTCAATGATTTATGCTAAGCTAAGCTAAAAATGCTTCTGCCAGACCAGGAGTTCAGCTGAATAGATTTAAAAATTGTTAAACTCCACTATTTAATTCTAAGGAACTTGTAAAATGAGCCCATTTCCAAAAAAGTGGAGTGTTCCTTTAACTATTGCCAAATAGCTCATCCATCATGAAACAAACAGATCACTATAGGCACTGTGTTTACAAACTCTTGCTTTTCTTGTGATCCAATCAATTCCCAGTTGATAAAATCAGCCCCTGTCCTACATCATTACCAACTGAGTGTCCAGTTGATGTCAGAAATATACAAAATTATGGATGTAAAATTGGGTGTAAAAAATAAATAATTACTTTTATTAAAAATACAGTAGAAATCACTATTCCATAATTTCTTAAAAAATATTTATTGTATATTGTATATTTCTCATCTACAATTATGATTTGTTACCAGGTGACTACTGTAATATTGGATGCTATCTAAATGCCATGTTTCCCACTTGAAAAGAAAATAATAATGAACATGAAGAAGACTGTATAGTGAAGAAGAATGTAGTGCTGTTAAAAATCTCAAGCATGTTTCTTGCTTGAGAATTAAACACTTCAAACTCATTTTACAAGTCCCCTAGAGTTAAACAGCTGGGTTTTACCATTTTCTTTTTTAAACCATTCAGCTGATCTCCAGATCTGGCGGGAGCATTTTTAGCTTAGCTTAGTATAAATCATTGAATCAACTTAGACCGTTAGCATCTTGAATTAAACACTTCAAACCTTATTAGCATACAATAATATTAAATATTAAATTTACTAAATATTACAGTAAATTTTAAACAAATAAACTATATTTTCTGCTGTAAATGTATAGATTTTTTTATATTTCGATTGTATTCCCCATTTTTATCTAAAGGGTTGTCTGTAATACTTTGTAATACTTTTGTCATTATAAAATAACAAATGAGTAAACATATTAACATTCTGGTAGCTGCTATTAACTAACAACTGAATGTAATAAAATAACATAAATACAAATTTGCACTTAGTGTTTGTTAATCGATAACTGCTTTTTCAAATGTTTGGATTCAAATGTCCCAATTCCATTTTTTACTTAACATGTTCTTTTTATTTTTGCTCTCATTCAATTCAGGATTCAATTCTCGGTTCAGTTCAGCCAATATAGATTAACAAATGTATAGTAATATTTAATAAATAATTAATACAAATGCAATTTATGTTTCTAAAATTGAACAATGAATATTGGTGTACAAATGGTACAGTTAATGAAGCAATTTTGTAACTTATTTATTTATTATTATATATATATTTTTTTTACAAAACTTCAGACAGAATAGCTAGTTGTTTGGAAAATCTTTCTAAAGTGAAAAACATGTTTAGTCATTGTAAGTGATTGTAAGCTTTATATTAATAATTAACAATTATTTAACAATAATTAGCAATTAATAATGGAAAATTGTTAAATTGTATTTAAATTACTATTACTTTGTCTGAAAAGTAACTCAGTTAAATACTCAATAAGTAACTTAAATACTTGACTTAATACAATTTAATATAATCTCAAAGCATACAGAATACAAATGAAACTCTTAATTCTTTAAATCTGACAGGGCTTTTTTAACTTAAAGAAAATGTTATGAAAACATATTTCAATTTCCAGCTCAATTCATTTTTTTAAGGATGTGTGATTGTCTGACAACTCTAATCTTCTTTAGTTGAAAATAGGAGTTATTCTGCAAACATATTTGTATAACAAAAAAAATATGTTTACAATTACTCTGGTTCTCTGAAATGATTAATACAGAACTCTTGAATTTATGCAGAATATTTTAGACAAGCATATTTTAACTGTAAATTACCTAAAAATGAAAAGTAATCCCTTACTTTTATTTAGTTTTTTTTTTCAACGGAAAAGGAATTACAGTAGTTACTTTGTAACTATTTACAGCCAACACTGATGAACACATATATAACAGCTATATATATAAACTAAACATGTACATAATTGTAATTCTAAAAATTAAAAATTGTGATTTTGAACAATTTGTCTGCTGCGCCACAGCAGAATGAACCGCCAAATATTCAGGCATATTCTTTACACAGCGGTTGCCCTTCTAGTCGCAACCCTTACTAAAATACATTAATATTATTTTATTTTTATTATATCATGTTAATACCGTGGTTTTGGATAAGGTACCATGCCAATTCCTGTGGAAAGACCATATTTATCAGTCATACAATAGTACCTGTAAACTGTAAACAAACAAACCTTAAACCACGTGATGCGCCATTCATAAAAGGAAACAATAAGAATACATTACCACACAGAAACATTGTTTCGTTTCAGTTTTCTGTTTAAAAGGTTAAAGAAACTTACACATTAAAGTGCTAAATGCCAGAACCGCCAACAGAGCCTGAATAAAAACACTGAATCCGTCCATCAGAGCTCCGTCCACACAGCCCCGATACTCCGGGCTCACCAGATCACTCATATTAATGCTGCTTTTCACAAAAACAAACATGTTTATGCCTAAAGCCCCAAAAACGAGTCATAAAATCCTTCCCGTAACAGAAATCCTCGGAATTCGGCGAAACTCGGCTTTCCATATAACTTAACCAGTCGGTGGACAAAGAATTTAACAGGCGAATGATAAACCGATGTCGCAAATAAACCGGTCGAAGTTTTTAAGTCGCGTTGAAGTACAGCGATGTGGCAAAAGAAAATGCATTTCTCTCAGGTCAATTTCTTTCTTTCCTTCTTTCTTTCTTGTTATCGAGTCAACAAGGGAAAAAACGCGTCTTCCTGACGTCACCTCCTGCTGCCGAAATCTCCTGCAGCCCTTTGTCCCCCTAACACACATCATGTGCTGATGTGAAGGCACATACCAGGACAAACAGCTTTTATTTTCAAAACTCGTAATTATCTTACAATTACATTACATATAATCATGTGGGCCAGGTCGTCTTTAATTTATCGTCATAGGTTGTATTATTATAACATATTTTCTGAAAAGGATAGTATTTTTATCATTTTAAATTAATTTTTGTCTGTAAGCCAATTGGTCAAAGAAACCGTCGTTTCGTGTCTACATCCAAAACAATTGGATTAAGATAAAATAAAATGATATTAGTAAAAAGAAGAACGATTCTTGCTCTGAATTGACAATTCCTGGTATAAACTTTCTCTGAACACATTTTAGCGGGATCTTCTGTAAAGCGTGGTAAAACAGAACAGTACTATACTGTAATTTGATGTGCTTCTTCTGTACTCATATTCTGGCACTATGCGCATACACACAAACACATACCACTTCCTACTCCTACACAAGTCCTCACAGAAAACTTGACTAAATTTGACACAATATATATATATACTGTTCAACCTTAAAGTCAACATTAAACGAAAGTTGCATTTTTCCCATATTGTTAGGTACATCCATTACGGTTATGGTATCTGATTAAAGATTGAGTCAAATTTAATTTTTACAAAATAATGGACAGATACATTGTTTATAACAAGCACTACTCTAAAAATAAGAAGAGTACATATTTGATTTCATGCCGACTTTATGAATAACTAGCAAAATAAACATTGAAAATGTTTATTTCATGTGGACTTTAAGTCTTGTAATATGACAAAATACCAGAATGTAAAGCATGTGAAATTACATATGGCACAACAAAATCTAACTTTTTTTTATGAGATATAAATGTATATACTGGTGATTTCTTAACTCCAGCCCTGATCAGATCAACAGCTTAATTGCAGAGATCTTCATGAAATGTGTGTGGAATCCCTGGACTGAGAGCCATTTGTAAAGAACAACAAGGTGTAATAAAAAAACATCTGCCTTTGGTTTAATGCTTTTTAAATAATTATCCCATTGTAATCAAAGTAAATCACACAATTACAACCATTACCATTGACTATATACTGTACACCACATGTCCAGCAAACATTGAGTGGCATGTTTTTCACTATGGTTGACTTGTTTACTATATTGGGTGGAGGACCATGTCAATTTCTGGAGCTGTTGTCACATCTGGTAGAGTTTATGTCTTTTATTATGTTATGTATTTTTATTTTATTTTAGTTCTTGATAAAATGTAAGTACTCTGAGTATGACCTCTTTTGAACAAGCAATCACTAAAAAACTAAAAATATATTTTTCTATAGATTGAATATGTGTGAATGAAATCTGGATGTGTTTTATCCATCATGCTGTCATCATGTGACCTGTAAGCATCAGTTGCATTGCTTCATAGCTGTTTACAAATCCTCCCTTAGTGGCCTCATGGGACATAAACTTAACTTGGGTTCAGCTGTAATAGAAACGTCCATATAATTCAAAGCCAAAAAAGTGTTTTCTCTCTCTCTCTCTCTCTCTCTTTCTCGGTTTGCTTTATTGGAAAGATTAATTGGAAACCTACACTGTAAAAAATATCTTGCTGCCAATCATTTTTTAGTTGAATCAAATTAACTTTTCGAGTCATCTTAACTTACATGAATCAAACAGACTAAAAATATTAAGTTAAACTTTGTAAAACAATTAGTTGATTACCCGATTACCTTAAGATAAGTTAAAGCAACATAAAATATTTGTTGTCTTGACTTTTTGTCATTGCATTTTTTTACAGAGTATTACATTTTTACAGTATTACAGTTTTAATAAGGAACTTTTTATCTATGGATGTAAATATTCTAAAGAACATAGAGGTATTTTGGCAAATTTTGTGGTTAAGCAAAACTATCAATTTGGAAAACCCGCAGAATGGCTATTGGAAGGGAAAAGATAGAGATTTTGCCTTGGTTAAATCCAGGATTAGAATGGAATAAAATTTTTATCAAATCAGGGAATTTACTTGAATCTAAATTTAAATGGTGTGTGTGTGTGTGTGTGTGTGTGTGTGTGCGTGCGTGCGTGCGTGCGTACGTGCGTGCGTGTGTGTGTGAATGAAGCTTTATGTATGCTATATGAAGAGGATATGCTATTTTGTGCTTGGTGATATCTGGCGATCAGATAGTTTTGTGAGATTTTGTAAAAATTCTAAAATTTCAAAATACTGTGTACTCATTTATGCTGAACACTGTATATCTTTCTAACATGTTTCTTGTGCTCACCAAGGCAGTATTTCTTTGATAAAACACATTACATTGTGAATCATTATTACTGTAACTGAGAAGACCAACAAAACACACAGATGGGAAAGACTGATGTGTTGCGTAAGAAGGGGGAGCAAAGTTTGTACTTCTTGAAGAAGCTTCATTATTATCTTTTTCTTTGCTTTGTCAATTCAATTCTCCAAGTGTGAAAAACAAAAGTTGTTTGGAGAGGATTGTGAGCCAAGGAGAAAAAAATAACTGGGAGGAAGGAGACAACTATGGCCCAGTTATACCATAGAACTTTTATCAATAAAACAAATTGATTTAAACATTAATTTATCCCCTCAGCTGTAAAGCTTTTAAATGAAAGTTTATTTTGTACAATGTGTCTTATGTGACATGCTTGTATGCTGCAACCAAATTGCCCTTGGTAAATGAATAATGATGAACTGAACTGAACTTGACCGTACACGAAAAAACACGTGTTTCAGAGGTTTTTTGGCTCATAATCATAGTAGAACCAATTTGGTGCTATATAGAACCTATAAAACACCTGTAATAATTCTTCAGTGGTTGTTTGGGGTGGTTACAGTACTAAGTAGAACATATAGTGCATCAAAACCTTTCATCAAAGTTGCCCTAAAACTATTTAACAACACCTATTCTTGTCTTAAGACAATTTACTTTTTTTTTTTGTTTTATTCTAATTAAATGTTGACTTACTATATACACCAATAGTCTGGAGGGCTTCAGCTCTGCACAGTTTTGCTCCAACACTAATCAAACACAGCTGATGCAACTTATCAAGGTGTTCAAGACTACTAGAGACTATTAAGCAGGTGTGAGTTGGAGCTAAATGCAGAGCTGTGGCCCTCCAGGAATCGAGTTTGAGACCTATGATATACACTATAAAAATGGCGCTAAACAGCACTTAATGTTTGCAACCCTATGATTGCAAGCCAAAGATCCACTATTAGTGATACATAGCACCTACTGTATGTAGTGCTATATAAGATCCACTGGAGAACCATTACAGGTTCTTTATAGGTTCTACTTAGCACTTATAGTGGTTTTATTTAGAACCATGTTTTTTAGAGTGTAACCACAGAAAACAGTAGGGCTTAGAAATGAGTTGAACACTTGAACACAGACAGATCAGACAGGACCATGATGGACATGTTGATCTGGGAAATTAGGAGATGATGATGATGGTGCCAGGGGAGCAGGAGGTGGAATAGAATCAGAATAGAATCATCCCACATGGAATCAGGAGCCTAAGCTATAATGGGGAAGTCGCAAAAGTCAAGGATGGCGCGCATGGCCATGACAGTACAGATACAGGACACACAGTAGTCTGAAAGAGCATAACAGCTGTGCCAGTACAGACCAAGAACTCAAGAATGAGTGGGCATGACAATACAGACAGGAATTTCTTCTGTTGCTGTGGCAGTGCTTTGGTTGCTCCAGCCTCCTCACAAAATATGTATTGAAACTGCCTCAGACCCACAAGATCACATCACAGTTAGCACAGATGAAAGGAGTAGCACTGGGGCTGGGATTCTAGAGCAAGCAAACACTCTCAAGTTTAGAACCTTTGGAAACACAGAATCTACCACTTGCATGTCTCTGTTTAAAAGAAAATAGACACTGAAACTAAATATAGATCTGAGGTTGCTATAGTTAATTTTTCCTATCACTCATATATGTAATCATGTTCTATGCACTATGACCCAGAGGTATGTTGCATGTGCTGATGTCACAAGAAGATGTGGTGAAGTCAATATACTGATATTGTTCATTTGTTTCAACTGTTGAAATTCATTGTTTGTTTCACACATAGACACATTTAAATGCAAAAAAACCTAAAAACTCACTTGTTGACGTAACATTATGCTTGCATGACTACATAGAAAAAAACACGAGCTGTGTTAGGAATCGCCTACAACTTAATTAGGTACTACATTTGGATTTGAATTTACCTCAAGACTGTTAGAAAAGGATGTTCTATATACAGTATGAATGGAATTGAATGGTACTACACCTTCCATTTGTCATTATCACATGACCCACTCATGTCAGTTGTGTTGCTTTACTCCCATTCACTACCATAAATTGTCTCACATGGCCTAATACTAAGTAGCCTTATTGCCTACTGTTTTTTTTAGATTTTGGAGATACTACTCGGCTTACATACATTTTTCACATACTAAATAGTAGGGATGTGATCACCATTGCTCTAAAAAGTAGGTTATTATAGTACCTGTAAAAAAATTGTAAAAACATCAGATAAGGGTGCACATTTACTATGGACAGCATATGATGCTTGCATGTTGTGCTGCTGATTCTAAAGGTAATACTTAACGTTGCATGTACTGTAGTAAACACATATTCTGACAAAGGCGAAACAAAGTCATTTTCACAGTTTCTTTAGAACACAAATGTATCCTTGGAATGTCCTACGATTATAGTTGAACCACTTAAGTAACAAAGAATGTTTTGACTATGTTTTTGGTCTGGACTTTGAACGACTTGGGACCATAGCTGTCTTTGGAGGGTCTCTTGGATTTAATCTAAAATATCTTAATTTGTGTTCTGAAGATTAACAAAGGTCTCAGGGGATTGGAAACCCGTGAGGGTAAGTAATTAATAACAGAATTCAATTTTTTTGGTTGAACTAACCCTTTTAGTAAATGAAGTCCAAGCCATCCAACTGACATCAAAGAAGGAATGACATTCAAGGAATTGGTTTAACTTGCCCAGGTGAATTGTTCACAACAGAAATATCAATGTTGATTTCACTAAGCTTCGCTTGCTGTACTTTGGATTAGTTTGCTTTTCATTTATTATAACTTCAGAGTGGGCGGGATTATGCATTTTGTAATAATTGTGCCTTCTCTACTGCCGTGACATCATTCTGGGTTGACCCATCCACTCCTTGGCTACTGACAAGCGAAAATGTCTGCATCTCGTCTACTGATCATTTGGAGTTGCATGCAACAGTAGTACAAAATGATCCTACAGTGGCTCATACTGACCATTTATTTAAATTTAGCAAATTTGGTGTTTTGTGTTGCAAATCCAATTGTGCAGGTAGTGACCATTCTCTCTTGCCAATCAATGATTTGAAGCATTTACACATGCCCTTTATCAGTATTGTTCGCTTGGAACCTCAACCAAGGTGGTGAGATATAAGGTACTGTATACAGTAGAACCCCAGTAAGAATAGGGTATACAATAAGAATGGGGCTTATATGAAGGTAAGCATATAACAAGACAGGAGTGCAAACAATAAAGTCACCATGGGGGTAAAAACAATATGGAAAATGAAATAAACTGGTTTTATAAATTAAAGACATATAAATGGGTTATTTTCACTATTTGCAAGGTACGTTTTAGGTAAAGTTTTTTACTAGATATAAGCTTATCGGATTGATCCTAAATAACCATATATCAAATCAGCTGTTCCTGCAGAATTAACTTTAACTTGAAACCTACAGGGATCCACAAGGAATTCGTTGTAAGGTACAAACAGACACTTTAAAGGGATAGTTCACCCAAAAATAAACATTTACTTACCATTTATTCACTCTCAATTGGTTTCAAGCCTGTACATGTGTTTCTTTCTTCTGTTGAACACTAATTGAAGATATTTTGAGCTGAATATCTGTAACCATTGTCTTCCATAGTAGGAAAAACTACTATGAAAGTCAATGGTTACAGGTTTCCAGCAATCTTCAGAATAGCTTTTTTTGTTTTTAATAGAAGAAAGAAACTCAAACTGGTTTGGAACAAGTGAAGGGTGAATAAATTATGACAGCTTTCATTTTGGGGTGAACTATCCGTTTAACATTAACATATATTAGGCCCCATGGAAATTTTTAGGTGGTTGTCAAATGTACAAATTTAGTACCACACTCGAAGTGGTAGAACTGTGGTAGAACTGTCTTTTAAGATAACAACTACACAATTTTAAAACATAGTTACATATCTGGAACCTTATAAATTTGCAAATCATTGTTGCAGTTGTATAGTCTACAATGTGCTAGAACACTTTTACAATAACATTTCTGAAGGCCTGCACATCATGTTTGCACATGTATATATTACCAGATAATGCACAGAGCTAATTTCCCTAGGCAAAACTTTCTGAATTATGTCAGAGTATAGGAGAGGATAAAGTACTGACCCACATTGTCTATCTCGTCCTGCAAGGTCGCTGCTCCAGCAGTTGTAATCTGTCCCTGGAAGTGCTTGTCACAGTCTCCTCTTGTAGATTAAACTCAAGGCATGAACCATCTGTTACATCACTAAGTGGAAGCCTGTGCTTATTAGATGAGAACGTTTTTTTTTTTTTCCTTCTGGACAAAGAATTTCACCTTGTATGTGCACACAGTGTCCTACGTGTGTGTGTGTTTGTGGTTTAGAGGGTTTATGGTGTTGCCTGATAAACTAGGCTCTACTTTTGCACGAGTCTTCCTTTTTTTCTTTCTTTCTTTTTGCTCTGAATGAGTAGCCCTTTATAGAGATCTGTTAAGAGGCAACAATTCAATTCAAATTCAATTCAGCACAGCAATAAATATTGTTACCACAGGATGGCAATGGAGGACAAGATGAGCATAAAATGTGTGTCTAAAAACAATGTATTTACAATGATTTTATGCTCATAAATTAATGTTCTGTTAATATTAAGAAAAGTTTTATATTTATATTCTGTAATTTTCAAAATATGCCGTAATAATTATTACGCCTGTTTGTGATGAATATGCACACGGTCAAATATTTTTGTTAATGTAAAAAACAAACAAACGTGAAAAATGTATATAAACCGACTTGACCTCAATATTAAAAAAAGAAAAATACATTAGACAAACAAACTGAATAGTTTTGCATGTCATATACTTTTTTCAATATTATTGCCAGATTCATAAGCTGGCATCTTGTCATATTTTAGGTTGTAAATTGGGTTATATTTCTTTTTTTTTTAAATACATTTGAGCTATTTCTAATCACTAAACTTACTGTCATGACTCTTATGAATTCTAAAACTGAAAACATGACTGTGTTCTTTTATTAGTGAAATATTATCTGTTTTTAGATTTCATGAGGCTTCATGATGATGTCACAAAAATGGATAGTATTTCATTACATAAAATACTGAAAATTATAGAAAGTGTATTTATCTATTCATGAGAAGGCTACAATATAAAATTATATTTATTGCTACATAATAAATACTGAAGTAAAAAAAGAGAACAAATTTAAAATGGTCCAATTATTTTGCAAGTCTGAGGAAATAATTAAATAGATCAAGATAAAAACAAGTGAAAATTGCACCAGCAACCCCGCTTGTTTACACTATCTGTTACTCAAAACACAGAAAGTTATCTATATAGACAGCTTTTTATCAGCAAATTTACCGTATTCGCGAATAGTATTTTTGACCATCAATATATAGAATAAGCGTCCAAAAACGATACACGAATTAAGGATGCCCGAAAGTACTGCATGCGCCCTTGAATGTCCAAATGCTGTCCATGCAGGCGGTTCGCAATGTTTTAAGACACAGCCATGAGTTTCTCCACACGAGGGAGGCGGAGGCTTGGGCCCATTTCTATTTATAATGGGCTGAACAAATTTTGCAACTGTAAAGGTCAATGAAGGAGTCGGCTTGAAAATAATCTGTAGATGTTGAGACATGCGCAGATGCGGGACGATGCCATATTGGACACACGCATACACACACCGCTCTTGCTTCAACCAGAACACCGGATCACCCAATTCAGATAGACGGAAAAAACTCGCATAAGGTAAAAACTACATGATACGCATGAACTTCATTATGTAATAGTGATCGCGCTTGACACGGACTTGCGCTTCTTAACGCGAATTTCCGTGTACATACGCTTTTTCCTCGTTAAAAACATTTGGAGGTTGTTGTCTGTAACAGTCAGAAATATACAGAAGCGTCTGCGTAAGAGTTGAGAAAAAGGTCCGAGAAATAAAGTAAGCTCATTTATCCGTGACACGAATGTCGAGCGACGGCACTTTCGATTCCGCCGATTAATATATTAACGATCTGAAGAGACGCGCGCTGGAAATGTTCAAAATAACGTTTATGTAACAAGCGATATTTTCGTTTCGCGTTCTTCCTCAAAAGCAATTCTCGCTATATTTCTGTTGACTTTATTTTCAAACTGCCATTTGACCTCCTTTCGATTTCGGAGGACACAGGCGTGGATATCAACATTTAAGTTTACACGTTCGGGCGGTGTTTATAGAAATGTTTTTGGACGTCACGAACCGTCGGTGTACGTGGTTCAGGTGCGCAGTATATGATCCGAAATCCTCGTCCCTCATGTGTCAAATCCACTTTCAACATGGCGGGTTAAGGTGTGTTAAAACTGCCATGCAAAATCTTTGAAGAAGGAAAAAATAACACCGCGTTGGTTACGCGTCCAGTTTTGGTTTCTTTCGCTGCACCTGGACGTGCTTTAATGAATTAAATTTAAAGTTGTCTTTTGGTGACCTCGGTGGAGTTTTTTTCCGCTGCAATACTTTTAGAGTGTGTAAAGTACAGTATCAGACATGCTCATACAATATTTCCTGTTTCGCTTTGTGCACTATTCGCTGTACACTCATACAAATAAAGGTTATTTATGGCCATGGTTCCATGAAGAATTTCATTCCACAAAATGTTCTTTGTGGTTCTTTGTGGATTAATGGTTTATTACAGTGCTCTTACACCGTGAAAATGGTTCTTTGAAGAACCTTTCACTAAAAGGTCCTTTGGGAAACCAAACAAACAAAAACAAAAATGTTCTTCTATGTCATCACTGTTTTTTATTCTTCCTGGCACCTACACTTTTAAGAGTGTATGTAGAGCCAAACATTAGTTTGCGTATTATTCATATCAAGCCAACAGCTCCCTTCCTACAGTTTCTCAGAGCTTATGCTTTTATCAGAATTTACATGCTTCGACGAATGAATAACGCATGCCTTACTTGTCAAATCGATTATGATAAACTTGAAATCAAATAGATTCACTTTAGAGAACCTGTTTATTTAATCATCCTTTACATATTAGCGGATGCCGTCGTAAATCCGTGACGTTTTATCCACGGGTGGATTAATGAAGGGGAAATAGAGTCACGCGTTTGGTGATGAGATGAGATGAGATGAAATTATATTTTTCATGCTCGTTAATTCTCTGCCTGACCTGGAAGAGATGAACGCCAGTAAGTCTCTTTATGTCTATCGTTTAGCCTTTTTATGTAAAAAGCTCTGCAGTGAGAGGTAAAGATAACAGTCACGACACTCAAAACAGTCATGATATCAAATCAAGTGTTGAAATACGCTGAATCAGCCTGACTGAGATAAAGCTTGACATTTAAATCAATTGCCCTCACAGTTGAGCCAGAGTACATTTTTTTCAAGCGGAAAGCGTTTTCATTAGTAAAATGTGAGCAAGATACGAATATAGATACTACACCTGTTCATTTGTCACTCGGTTTAGGTTTAGAGGTAAAACACCTTTTCCCGAATCCTTCAAAAGCAGTCAAAACAAAATATTGATGTTTTAACATGGCCAACATATTATATTGTAGCATAACAGCAACGTGGTTTACACGGACACTTCGGAAATCACACACGTTTACGATATGACAAATAAGCGCAAACAGAAGTTGCTTTCGTCGGAAGAGGTAACTATAGCAACAGCACGCAGCTTAAAAACGTATTTGACAGTAGTATCAACATGACGTCCCAAATACGTCATTCAATTATGACATAACGTGTGATACTGTTCAACACAGGGCCCTTTACTAAACTAAACAAATTATTATGTAGCCTAGACGCGCGAGATGAGGTTGAGCATTTTGGAGCCTTTAATATTAGGCTACCTGGCGATTGCGTAACATGTAAAGGTCTGGTAATCCATATTTAAATACACAAAACACCTCTGGATGTGAAGCGAGAGAGAGATATGCGATCTGTCATACGGTAATCAGATAGTTTACCCTCAGGTCACAGAGATCGGGTGTCTGCCTCTGTTCAGCTGCGGATTGAATGATGCGATTTACATTCACCCCGTTTTGTGACGTACCCTAATGTCATTGAGGACGTCACGAGGTGAGCGTAAAAACAAACACAAACAAATAAATACACGTTTAAGGAGGTTTATGCAAGTATACACTTCTTGCAGTGGATGAATGAAGGACTAGTATTATTTTTGATAGCCTACATAATGAAGTGCTGTATTATTGAGAAGTAGGCCAACATGAATTTCCCTTTTTCATAAGGTCAAAAAGTTGTTTTGATAGAGAATGATGCCATGGGTGTTTTCCTTTGTAAAGTGTAAAAAGCCAGGAATTGAGTGGTGATGACGTCATGTTGTGTTGCTGGAGAAATGAAGTCATCTTATCTGAATAGATGTTTGCTAAAAACATGTAAGCTTTTTCCCAGTGATGGGTTGTGCCTGGAAGGGCATCCACTGCGTAAAACATATGCTGGATAAGTTGGCGGTTCATTCCGCTGTGGCGACCCCTGATTAATAAAGGGACTGATTAATAAAGGGACTTTTCTTAGGAACTGAGAAAAGAAAATGAATAAATGAACATGTAAGCTTCTATACCTTTGAGTTCTCATAT
Organism: Danio jaintianensis; assembly: GCA_903798115.1. NCBI lineage: Eukaryota > Metazoa > Chordata > Actinopteri > Cypriniformes > Danionidae > Danio > Danio jaintianensis. Next base: position 1,330,606 of record CAIGQV010000785.1, on the reverse strand, counting down.
TTGCGACATTTCAAGTTCAACATGTGTTCTGTTGTTGTTGTTGCCTTTTACTTGACTAAAGAAATCAGAGTGGTCAAATGTAATAAACACTATTAGTGGCAAATTGGGTGTTTTTTTTCCTGAGAAATAACATACTATAATGCGTTTCCACATTATAAAAATTTGCTTGAAGGACTGCCTTTAATTTTAGCATCAAAAGAATAAAAGTGTAATCAATCTTAAAACTGAATTTTGTAAATCATTATATATATATATATATATATATATATAATGATTTACAAAATTCAGT
>CAIGQV010000785.1:1246455-1259106 GCA_903798115.1 Danio jaintianensis | reverse complement strand
TACATGTTACAAAATATAATTGTCTATAACTCTGTATTTCTAGCATTTCCTGTGTTTATTTGCCTCATGATTATTTACTTGTTGTATTCCTTATTTTCAGTTATTTTAAATAAATATAAAAATACATGTAATGAGCATGGGATAATTTTTTTTATTAAGCTAATTATATTTTTCCTAAACTAATCGTATCTGCAAAGAAAATGGTTTTGTACGCTAGAAATAATAGTGTAGGATTTACGTTACAAATATTTACAAAAAAGCAAGTAACATTTCATTACCTATGAAATCTTGGACGTATAAAGACTGAAGTTGTGTTTTTGTATAGCATCTTCAATTGGCATATTCAGAGTTGTTGTTTTTTGCATTTCTATAATTTATACATTTGTATTTGTAAAATTCGGAATTATTTAACAATATTTGTCTCAAACGATGATGAAGGATTTGTCGGATTTCACTAGGTTTAGGGAACAAAACTAATTAACAGATGTAATTTGTGCTTTTACATAAAATATTCTTTCTAATAAAATTTTTTGATTTGGAAATTGTTGCATGTCCAGTAATATCTAATCCACTCAGTAATTATTTTAAACTGATTCTTCTTGTTGATTCATTTGAAGTTACTCAACTATAATTGTTACTAATACCATTATTAACTTATGAGAAAGTAATAATGACAATTATTATTATTAATGTATTTTTAATAATGTAATGAATAATTTGGAACTATTGTTAATCAATATTGTTCTGAACTACATATAAAATGTAACTATTGATGCAGATTTTTTTGAACCAGTTAAAAGCAATCTGACTATTCAACATTGAGTGTATGTAGTCCAATTCTAAAAGCAATATTATTACTGATAAATTAGCAAACACGCAGAATTAAATTATTAATCATAATGAACAGAGAGCTTACCTTCATTTGCATAATAAGGTTTTAAGACAGTGGATTAGCATAGTTGGTGACGTAACATTTTCACTGTCACACACGACAAAAATGTATACACTTATTATTGTTATCATTTAAAATACTGTAAATGGTTAAATGTTTCTTTGCCTTGCATGGACCTCTTGTTTTTAAGAACTTCTGTATATTATATTTTTGAGCCAATCACACCATTGGACATTTTACCTTACAAAATGTAATAAAACAGTTGAAGAATTGATAAAGATGGTGACCCCTTATACTTTCTCAAAACTCTAACTTCAAACTACAACTTTTTTTCTCCAGAAATGGTGCTTACCCTCCAAAAAACTCTTATTACTTCCTTTTTGTTAACTACTCATATGTACTTTACAATTGAAACATGTTTGCTTGTTTCCAGATATAAAGGGAAAAGCTATCGGTCCACCATGAGGATCGTCCGGACAGCGGACCAAGTGTCAGAGTTTTGTCGTCGTGTTTGCGAGAGACTCCAGTGTTGTCTGAATCTTTTCGGCCCAACATTTGTATCCGACAAGTGCCCTGAAAACTGCTCCAGTCAAACCAAAACCAAATACAGTGAGTCTTTTATTCCTCTACAGCAATAAAAAGTGACATCTGCTCTAACCTGGAATTAAAATGAAATTTTTCACAAGAGCAAGGTATCATTTTCTCCAGAAACACACACTGATACACTCAGACTCACACGTAGCTCTTGCTAACTCTCAATGTGTGTTTGTGTTTATTTATGTTCATGCCAAATGTAGCATATTATAAGAAGAGGAAAGTTGGTCGGCCAAGTTTAGGGGAAAACGCACAAGATGGTGACCTGAGCAAGCCAGCACGACGGCGAAAGAAACGCAAAGCCATCTTTGTCCAGAAGAAACGGCGCTCATCCATTGTAGGATACCACACCACAGAGTCACCTCAGGTCTGCCAAACCACACGATCCAGACAAAACACACACCCACAAACTTTCAGCTGGAACATACTAGTGTGCAAATACAAGCGCATACTTTTGGAATAAATGAATATGTGGATATATGTGGACACCAAAGCAGATACTTTACAATTATTATTTAGTAGACGGTAAACTTTTTTCAGTAAACTTTACTCCCCTGAATGCCCCCTGAACTGAACATCCCTGAATCCAATGCTAAAGATGCCAGTTTGAATTAGGGCTGCATGATATTGGGAAAAAATGGACATTGCAATATTTCATTTTTCTGCAATATATAATGCGATATGAGCATAATTTCACAAGAAGACTTTTAATTCATGATTTAACATTGATTGGATGATTTTGTAGGCGAGTAAATCTGCATAAAATACAAAATTATACAAAATAAAATGAATTAAAGCACAGATGAAAACAATAGTACAAAGATAAAAATTAAATAAATGGTTTTCGCTGGAGTCTAACAGTATTGATGTACAAAAAAAATCAATATTCAAATGCAAAAAAACACTGCATGGTCTTCATTGTATAAATAAACAATTGATTTTTGTTAACGTAGCAAACTTTATAATTTCTTGTCTCCAAATGGTTTAAATTTGCTTGAAATTGTACAGTCAGAGGCCTTAAAAACACATCTAAATACAAATCTTTCACACTATTAGATAATAGTGTTATGAACTGTGTTTTATGGTTGATTTTAATCCCAATTTGACATTGCAGATTCTATGATGTTACTATTGCAATATCTATGCTGAAACGATATATTGTGCAGCCCTAATTTGAATCCCCCTCAGTGTGGTGTGTAAAGAACCGGAATGGTTATATCAGCCTGATCTCACAAGGAAACATAACCATTTTAAGTGTATTGTGAGAAAAGTGGCTAATTTGTACAAATTCATATGATTTTATTTATACGAAAACGTAAAAGGAGGCATGCCCCCAAACCCCACCACTAAACCCAAAAGTCATTGGGAGATAAGGGAAGTCATAATACAATGTACGAATGAGATTGTACATATTCATATGAATTAGCAACTAAATCAAAGAGTTACAATTTTTTGCCATGAGATTGCATTGCTTATATTGGTGCCGTGACCCGGATGGGTGTGAGGTTTATAGAGCTGAGTGTAGCAGAGATCAGCTAGTAGAAGCTGTGCAAGTAAATCTCATTCTCCTGACCTCAAGAGACACCTAGAAGCATGTCCTTAGCCTTTCCTTCATTTATTCTAGAAATATTTAACTTAGATCAGTACAACTGGAGGGGATACACACTAAAACAAATCTTTATAATAAATACTGCAATTTATGATATAGTAAAAACTAGGACTGGGTATCAAATTTGATATTTTTTAGGAACTGACCGAATTGCCTCGATACTATCAAGTATCAAAAAATGTCTTGTCATCCAGTACCTAATTTTGATACCTGAAATGGATCAATCATCAGTGTTAAAGAACTAAGTGTGTATGACGGCAAATCTATGGCGAAAAAGAATGAGTGACCACCAGGCCCGGTTCTTGCCAGCCACAGATGGGTGGGCTGACAGAAATTCCAGGTGGGCAATTTTTGTGGGTGGGCTTAGGTTACACGGTAAAATTCAAATAACTGAATGACGGAATAGCATAATAATGTTCTTGTTTGGGCTTGGTTAAGAAGACATTATATTAAGTCACTATAAGCGCAAATATGTTTTTTAATGAATTATTTTTAAATCCAGTCAACATTCAGAATGAATAATGACTGAAATAATAAGCACAAATTCAGGCATTATTATAGTCTTTTTAAAGTTAGAATGAAGACTGTGTAAAAGTTAAATATGCAAGTAATATGTTCAAGAGAGAAATTGAATATGCCTGTATTCACAGTGTGAGTGTTCTGTGTGGGGAATAAACATTTACTGAATGCACTGCGCTCTATATAATTATATGCAAAAGAGGGAATTTGATCTTGAATGACAAATGTCTTATTTGAAAACAGTCTATTTCAATGTATGTGTCGTCAAAGACAGAGTGCAAGCATATGTGTCTAACATAATTAATCATTTAATAATTTCGTTCTGAAATTATTCCGAATTAGAGAAGCATGAGTGGTTGTATTCTGATGTGATCACTGTCTTTTGCATTGAGGACCAGGACCAATTTAAAGTCTATTCTAAAGTCCATTACCCCAAGTCTATACAAAATGTAGCATTTACCAACAGTAGGTCTACACAATATAATATTAATATCATTTTTATGGAGAAATAATAATAACATTAATATTAAAATACGTTTTTTAGCATTCAATATCAAGATAATATTGTATGTGTTCAGTATCGAGATAAATATCAAATCGTGACTTGAGTGCATCGTTCCTGATACAGTAGATAGATTGTAGGAATAGGAAGTAGGAACTGTTTCTGACAAGGGAGCTGGGGGGCATGATAGATTTTTTGAAGCAACAACGGCACGTTACTGTCACTGTTGCTGGTGCCTATAACAGGCTTTATTAAAGGCACCAAAAATCGATGCATTGAACTTGGAGGGATGCTCATACTTTCCCGGCTCTCATTAACCGTAATATTAACCGTTCAGATTAATATGAAATTTCTCGTCACTTACGAGGCATGCTTGGCTTCAGTCTGTCCAGGATTACAGAGAAGTAATAATTTTGTTTTGTACATAATAGCCTGGTATTGCATTACTTTACATACATTTTTTTTAGTTTATAAAGCTATAAAATGAAAGTCTCAGTTTGGTGTGGACTTATCATATGTAGGCTATTTTATAAATAGATCTTTTATAAGCACTATTAATAGCCTAACTGTAATTCTCCAAATGAAAAATAGGTAATTGGATATTTGGTGATTGTAGGCTACTAAATCATCATAACTGTAATATGATGGTGCGGTGCCGGAGCACGCTTGAAGCAAGGGAAAACCCTGACGCAAAGCAGAGCACATTTCAGAAAGTTTTGCTTTTGCGGCTTTTCTCCACATGTGCAAATAAACGGAGGTGTTTATGACGTGGATCCAGGACAGAGGCATCACCATCAGCGCTGGTTACTTGAAGCAAATATTTCTGGACTTTGTGAATTGCGTGACTCTGTAACAGCTTCTCCGCAATCCTGGACAGACTGAAGCCAAGCAAGCCTCGAGAGTGATGAGCACGCCCTTACTTACAGACAATCAAACTGTTTGGTGTTGTGCTATGATTGGTCAGGGATTTCAACGCCCCTTTTTCCATTTTTCAACACAGAGCCCACCTTAGATTGCTTTTATCGAATCAAAAATCGTACAAAAGAAAAATCAAATGAAAGTATGCGTATGCTGTCTTTTTGATCGGGTGGGCAAGACAGATGTTTGGGTGGGCTCAGCCATGCCTAGAGCCGGCCCTGGTGACCACTGATTCTAGCACACAAGGTGAATTGCTTCTGCCAAAGGATAACCGATCTACACACATGGAAACAAAAGTCTGTTAAAGACGGAACTGTGAATCTCACATACTGATGTGAAGTTGTTCATGTTTAACTGAAATCTATTTGAACTTATTTGGACTGATTTATTGTTTGGTGAGGTTTTGTTTCTTTGTGCTTTTAAGAGTTAAAAAAAACTTAAACTGGAAAAAAGAGATTGTGTAATCTTGTTAAAACTAGTTTTAATATTAAACTCGTAAGTATTGGTATCAAAACATTTTGAAATGTATCCAGCCCAATGATTCAATGATATCCAGAAAGATATGAAAAAAAGATATGTATTAATCTTGTTAAAACTAGTTTTATAAAATTGGTATCAAAAAACGTATTGTTCCGAAACCAGTATTAAATTCAAAGTATCAGTATCGGAACATTTTGAACGATATCCAGCCCTAGTTAAAAACTGTAACATGTAAGAATAAAAAAACTCAAAAACTGAAAAAAGATTTGTATTAATTTGATAAAAATTGGTATAGAAAAAAAGCATTGTTCAGAAACCAGTATTGAATTTAAAGTATCGGTATCGAAACATTTTGAATGATATCCAGCTCTAGTAAAAACTGTAATATGCAACCCTCTGTCTTTGTAGGATAGCGATTATAACTACGATGAAGACGAAGAGGAGGATTTTGAGGAATGGGGCAGTGAGGCGAGTTCCAGCTCACTGCGTGAAGAAGCCTCTGCCCATGATAACCTACCAAGGAGAGGAAGACCACCACGCCGTGCCGCTGTTCAGCGCAGGATGACCCATCCAGGGCAAGAGACCTCAGACAGGACCTCTCCAAGACGAACCACGCGATCGGTCTCCTACAGCCAGAACCAGATGGCCAAAGACACAAATGTGAAGGTAAAACATCTTCACAGACAATTAGTACCTTTTATTTAGTTTTTCCCTAACATAATGTATCTTTGATTTAGAGAAAGATTGTATTATTTAAAGTAAACTGTGCTCGTGTAGATGGAAAATACCGAAGAGGAAGAACGTCTAGTTTTGGACACTAATCCTTTACAGTGGAGCGTTTCGGATGTGGTGGACTTCATCACATCCACAGATTGTGCCTCATTAGCCAAGATATTTCAAGAACAGGTACAGGTCACTAATTATTTATTTTGAATATTTTATTAATTTTATCATTAATAATTAAAATCATCTGATGATTATTTTTTTTAATATTCTTAATCTTTTTTGTTATCTGAATTTAAATACCCAAAGATTGAATTTTTATTTCTTTCATTAAAAATATATATTTTAACTTTTTTATCAATTAAGTTAATATCAAAGATAATAATGTTAATTTTCTTTTCATCTTTATTAGTTTAAATTAATCTTAAAATGTAAAAAAAAATATGTTAATAAAGAGTAGAAAAAAAATGTATCTTTGTAATGTAATCTTTGCCTATTTATGATATTTGATACTGATATTTGACATTCTTTGTTTTATTTGTGTATTAATTTAAATCAAAGTCCAAAGTTAAAAAGTCTTTACATAATATCATTAAAAAAAAAAATTTCATGCTGATTTATTTTAATTTAAATGGTCAAAGATACTGGTTCATTTTATATTTTGCCTTTTATTTTTTATCTTTTAATATTTTTATTTTAAAACTGAATAAAACTTGTTTATTTTATTATTTTCATAACTTAAATGGTCAAATGTTGTTTTTTTATTTGTTTATATTTTGTTTTATTATTTTTTTTATAACTGAAATCGTCCTTATTATTGTTAAATATTGCAGATTATTGGCAGTTAATTTGTGATTATTTGTAGGAGTATTACTGAATAATGAAATATTGATTACTTACTATTGTTTTGTAAAACACAGCAGATTTCAGTTACTAAATATAACTTACTGTTTAAATGGTCCAAGATTAGGAATATTTAATAGCTTTCTTTTCTTCATTTCTGCTTTTTCTTTTTTTTCTTTCATCTATTTTAAATATGCAAAGATTAACTCCTGATTAGTTAAAACATTTCATTAACCAGTTTCATGACAAAATCACAATTTATGAAATATAAATTTTTAAAAAGGTAATTTTATTATTTTTATTAATATTTTATTGACATTTTTTAATTGGTGATTCTTTTTTTATTATTAAACAGAGAACACGTTGATTTAACTTCATATCTTAGTCAACAGTAGAGTAACTAGCAAAATAAATAAATAAATTTGAACTAAAATGAAAAATGTTAACTAGAAGGCCAAACATTTCAGACAAAAAAACGCACACATTACATACACGCCTAAAAATTTAACTAGGCAGGGTGTGTGTGTGATTGAACTGAAGCAAACAAGAGCTAGCAAAACCGGTATTTAAAACAGCTAATATTTATGCTAACTTGTACACTTTTCTTCATTCTCAAGGACATTGACGGACAAGCCTTGTTGCTGCTGACACTTCCTACAGTCCAAGAATGTATGGACTTAAAACTCGGCCCCGCCATCAAACTCTGCCATCAGATCGAGAGAGTCAAAGTGGCCTTCTATTCCCAGTATGCGAACTAAGCTAACTTTCTGCCTCGGCAGATATAAAAATCAACAGATACCTATAAATGAAACTCAGGGGATGAAAAAGAGTCATTCCATCCATCAGGAAACCTCAGGCGGCCTCATATACAATGGAGACTTTTCCATACACTTGCCTTCAGTATGAGATTTAGCCATGGAAAGGGACATTTACTTTACAAAAACAGAGTATCAGTTTGTTTGTTTGTTTGTTTGTTTGTTTGTTTTCCGAATGCACAGCCTTTCATCAAATATTCCATTCAAGTCTTCACACTGAAGGCGAACAGGGTAAAATAAATGTACAAATATTTCCAGTATCGCCATTCCTCACCAGTAGATTGATTGCTCTAAGAATTGCAAATGTTTTCTAAAACATTATATTTAAATATTAAAATATGCCATTGTTAATTTAAATATGCACTAATTTGTATACGTCTCAAGCGCAACAATTCTGAACAATCAGGTTCAAAATCCTTGTGTTTTTATTTTGACAGTCAAAGGTTTTTACAGAGAGGATTTTGGAAATCAGAAAAATATAATTTTCACAGTTGTTTGGTTGAATGAAATGTATATAAATCCAATTACGTATAAACATATTCTACTGTAAAAAAAAAAAAACCCACAACTTTGGAATATAGATTTGAATAAAGCTATGAAGTTGGTAGTATTGTTCAGTGTAAAAAAAGTAATAATAATAATAATAATAATAATAAACAAATAAATGCATTTTAATGAGAAAAACTGATAATAAAAACTATATGCATATCGCATGGTACCATTAAATTCTCTGTAAACATTAACTAATCAAAATATTATTGAACAAAAAAATATCACAATGATTTTTCTGAAGAAAACAAATGTACATTTAAAGGCTTCAGGAAATTTTGACAGTAAAGGACCCAAGTGTGACCCCTAATTTAAGACCATCAGAGAATTAAACTCAGGGTTTTACTGTCTCCAGTAGTTTGCTGTTGCTCTTGTTTCATCTTCTTTCTTTTTTTTTTGTCTGTAAAATAATGTGCCGATTCCACATTAACAGTTTGTGGACAAAGTAGTTCATAAAGAGCCGTGCATCCCTACTGTACAAAAATAAATCTAGTTAAAAAAAGATTAGTTCACCCCAAAATTTTGAAGTTTAAATTTGAATTTGGTTTAATGACATTGAGACAATCGCTCTGCGATAATAACAGCTGATTGTGATCTGCTATAATAACCGCTTCTCAATGAACTATGGCTGTAGTAAAAGCTGCACATCAAACTACAAACGCGTAATAACATGTTTTTACTCCAAACTTGCCTTAAAATTACAGTCGAGTCTTTGAAATAAATCCTTCTGTGAAATGATTCTGTGAACTGATTCACCCTGAATCAATTGAAAGCAGTTAAATCTTCTATTTTTTTCAGCAACCGCTACTTCCCCAGTGGATTTTCTGGGATTTTTGTGTGTATTTGGACAGGATAGTGAGTTTTCACGAGTCGTGTCTCAATCGCGTTTGTGATTTCAATTTGATTAATCGCCCAGCCCAATAGTTACCCCAGGCCGGCAGTAAACTTTAATCTTTGACAACAATAAACAAGTTTATTCTCCTGATTGGTCAGCTTCAGATGTTTTGACATGTCAGATCATTCAACCACACACACATTAAAAACTCCAGCCAACAGCTCACAAAACATTTTGACATGTTTAAAAATTATTAGGAGCCCGGGAGCCGCTGGCCTCGTAAATTCCTCTCACAGTACGACCATCAGTGTTTTCCATGCAAATTCTCCTAGTGGGAAAATATGGTATACAAGCTCACACGACAGCAAAAATTGCACTGTTAATGTCCTGCTTTAATTAGTCTGAGATGGTCTACCTGCCTAGTAAAAGTGTTTAAATGATTTAGCTAGTTGACCAACTGGTCAAGTATCTAAATAACCCTCTAAAGCCATCGAAATAACTTAACCAACATTATCTTTCAGAGTGGTGGTGAGTCCTTGAAAGATAACCAGACAAAATGAGATTTATATTTAGTTCCAGAAGTTAGGATGAATATTTAACATTGAAGATTTGAAAAAAAACAAGCAAAAAAAAAAACTGTGAAAAACATCCAATCCCTGAGTTCACTGCACAACTATTTGACATTTTATTAATCTTTCAGGACCAAATTGTATTTATACTGGTGAATTATATGTGAAGTGTTAACTTCAGAAGTGAACTAATATATTTGTAGTATTTATTTTGTGCTGATAAACTATTTTTGTAATGTTTGTCATGTTAGGAGGCGAGAATTAATTTGCTTGAAGTGCTGAGTAATATCAGGATTTATATTTGATAAATACTGTAGTGTGAGTGCTTATATGTTGATGTACTTGCATATTACACACAACAATATTGTTCCCAAAAGCTTGTTGTAACACACCATGTGTTTGCTTTAAAGATATAAGGGCAAATAATTTTTTTGATGATCTGCCTTTAGTTATGCCCTATCTATATTTCATGTAAAGCCTAATTGTTGATCTATGCAAAATTCAATGTTTCTTCTGTATATATTTTGTTTGTAATGACTTTTCATAGTGATATATTTTTTACTTCTCTGTTTTATGACATGTAACGTGATCACAAGTAGAATGTAATAAAATTGAATTACCTGCTATCAAAATATTGTCTCAATTTCCAGTGCTTACAATATTGCAAAAAATTTAAAACACAGATCTGCACAAGGTGTCTAGTAATAAAAAAAAGACTCTTTGCTAAGTCGAAAATGAAGCAAGTGATTTTTGATCATACTACCCTGACGTTGACTTGTAAAACATTCCATTTTAATGTTTATTTCAATAGTCTGACACATTAATCAAGATAAATAAATTAATTAACAGTTCCTTGCTGTATTTTTGTATGCATTCCAGAACATTAAAGAACTAGATTGCACTTGTCTGTTTTCCTCAGAGTTTGCAATACATTTCAACGTATTTATGGCAATACAAACATAAATTCCAAGAAACCGTAGGTTTAGTGATATGGGTTATTTACAGCACATCCCACTCACACACTCAGCTGATGGTCAAGGCTAAAACATGATTATATTACATAACAGCAGGAGGTATTATTTCTACCATGAGCATTTCATATAGAAAACTCTTTGATTTTAGAAAAACTCTATTAGTCACTTGAGTACTGATGTTTATTAGATTAAGTATATGAAGTGAAGTGTGTATGACAGGACAGAGCACATGGAATGCACACAGTTGCATGTTTCTGGTCATAAGAATTATAATAAAAGACAGAATCTTGATTAGACACATGAAGGGTTTCCCCCCCTCACCACCACTGTGACCTTGTATTTTTGACATTTAAGCACATTTAGCCCAAACACATCCTTCATATAATGAGTCTAGACTTCTTTACATTTTAGTTAGTGTATTTTTTGGCTTTGTGTACTATAAACATGATAATAAAACAAAGCTTTTATATTGTTTGTTTTGCTTTATACAAACATGAATGAATTTATACAAATATTTAGTTATTTTGTATTTATGTATCATTCTCTAGGTAACATTTTATGTAAATCATGTGCAAATGTTTTGTTTTGTAGCATTTTATTTGAAATGTTTTTTTTATTATTGATTTTATTTTATTTATTTGCATGTATAAATTATTTTCGAAATAAAAAAATATGTTAGTGTTTTACATTTTATATTATTTTTACATTGCATGTGGTATTAAAATATAGGGTGGAATCTGCTTAGCGATACTAGAATGCAAAAACATTAAATCAAATAATAAAATTCCTTTTTTTTTTTAGATTCACCCTTTTAAAGTTATTATTATCGCCATGTTTTAACATAGAAACTTGGTCTAGATATTGGTCTAGGCTTCAGATATATTTATCATAAAGCGTCACGGTTCATTACCAGAAATGATCTTTGCGCAGTGTGCTACACATGTTAGAAACCCACACACTGTCATGTTCACCAGCGATCAAGGACTTCAGAGATCGCTGGTGAACTACAATTCATCATGAACTACAAATCATCACAAACTACAATTCCCATCATTCCGCCACACACACCCGGTTTTCACTTCCACTGATCACACACGCAGCTGCATCCCATAACTATTGATTGTTTGAACTATTTATACACCTTGCTCCCGTTTGGTCATGGCTCAGTCGTTTGTTATTCTCAGTTGTTGTTTTTGTATGGTATTGTTTGGTCTTGTTGTTTTTGCTCATGTTATATCTTAGTTCCCGGTCTTAGTTTGTTGTTTTGTTTATTTGTTATTTTGTTACTTTGTGTTCCTGGATGTCCTGTTTTAGCACAAGATGACTCATCAATAAATGCACTTGGATCCTACTCTTGTCCCGTCTGCAATACCTCCCAGTAACGTGACAGAACGACTGAGCCGATATGGATCCAGCAGATGATGAGATCATCAGACTCCGGCAGGATGATCGCTCCGTTGAGCGATACATCACAGAGTTTTTGGACTTGGCCCCGAGAAGCAGTTATCCAGACTTACTGCTGATGATGTTTTTTAGAGCAGGACTTTCAGACCCAATTCGTCCTCATATGCCAGCTTATGAGGAGGATTGTGGTCTATATTTTTTTATGGAGTTTGCCCTTTTGTTGTCGGGCTCTCCCCTCACTATTTCTGTTTTGGAGAAGGAGGAACCCCAGCAGAACAAAAGGAGGAAGGCGAAACTCAAACTCCGTGCCTATCCTCGACAGTCAAGTTCACGAGTTTTTTTTTCTCTGAGCCCCATGAATGGATGGCAGAGCTGTGCGACTCCCCAGTGCTGCCGGAGCAGCCGTCTGAGTCCCACGAAAAGCC
>CAIGQV010000785.1:1200577-1210671 GCA_903798115.1 Danio jaintianensis | reverse complement strand
GAGAGAGAGAGAGAGAGAGAGAGAGAGAGAGAGAGAGAGAGAGAGAGAGAGAGAGAGAGAGAGAGAGAGAGAGAGAGAGAGATTACTTCTATTTTTATCTGTCTGTTTTTTGTGATTTAGCGCCGCCTGCTGCCAAAACAATCTCCTGCTACACTTGGATGTCCGGCTCATTTTCAAAAATTATACTTCAGTTAATCATGGTGTAGCTTTGACCATATTATGTTTTGGTTGCTGTTTTTAGCTTGATAAACTGATGCCAATACTAAAAATAAAGATGAACACGTAACTGTAACTTAAATTAAATTATGTTTACAAATGAACAGAGTTTAGTCTGACATTTTCTCAACCTCCTATTTTGATTCAGTTAAGAACTCCATAAAAGTGAAGTCACTGAACTGTACACAGACAAGAACCTGAGGGAAAAAAACACTTCAGAAAATTCATCAGCACCTTTTCCATCTGAACTCTTCATATATTCTATATCTATTATTACAAACCTTCAATTGTAATGTACCATTTCGTAACGTGACGCCGTGTAGCTATACTTACACGAATGAATAGCCTAAATAACTTCAAATCCAAACGACTCCCTTTGTGAGAGTGAATCGCGAATCATTTGCTAACTCGTTTGAGAAGATTCGACTCACAAGAATCTTTTGGGTCTCGAATCTTTAAATTATCTTTGCTCGCTAAATACTGATAAACAAATATAATATTGTATTTTGTCAATTAGTCGTAATAAATAAATAAATAAATCGGCCTAAAAAAATTTATAGGCTGGCTGGCGATCCAAAAAAGATAATAAATTCACTTTTCAGTTAATTACATAAAGCTTTAATAATATTTTGTGCAGTGGATTCCAATAAAACACTAAACCTATATTTTTGCAGGTAACTGCGATTTTGCAAACGGCAGGCACAGAGAACTTGTTTTCTGCTTCCTTTTGTGTGTGATGACGGTGATGATGAGAGGTGTGAAACGCGCCGACGCTCTACACAACCTGACGCTCTACACAAGTCCTATAAGCGGGCGCGCTTTTACACATCTGCATGAAAGAGCTGCGAAGATTTGATCTGAGCTAGGTAAGTCTTGTTTTTGTGTCACCAACTTTAAGCCTTAAAGTTTAAACTAAGCTTAGCTTTAATAAACTATAACATTACACGTATAAATAGGCAACAACGAACGTCAAGTAGAAAAGAAGTTAAACGTACTGCACTGCGGGATGTAACTGTTGACTATTACTGAAATTCAGTAATAAAAATGTTAAACCACCAACACATACATTCTGCGCCCTTTTCCACTTGGTTTTGCTGTGCTGTTTGCTCTTAGGGTGCAGGAAACCACAAAACGTAGAAGAAAAAGTGCAGAAGTAAACTTTGCTTTGGAGAGCAGATGATCTTTTGGCATCTTGAGACAACAACAACAACAACAACGTGTGGGATGAATTAAGATTTAATTTTTAGTTCCTTTGAGAAAACGTCTTTTTGTCACCACAGTTTTCTCACCCACACAAGTGTAGTAAAAGCTGTGGATCATGAGCTTTTGTTGCAGTTCGAAGCATAAGCCTGAATTTTAAGTCTATTGGAGGATTTAGAACTTATTTGAGCACTTCTTGCTCAATTGGACTATTATACTATTGGTCTGTTATGGCATGCTGAATTGTTGTGGTTTTAGCCTTACCTAATTAGATGTGCTTTTTTACCCACAAAGGTGAACACAGTTCTCCTTTCATAGGTTTCAGGAGATTTTGTTGAAATCTTTTCCTTTTACATTCAAAATTCTTGCTTTTTTAACTGAAGTTTTTTTTATTTATGTAAAAGAATTTGGATGTTTTGGGAATTTGATGAAGTGATATTGACATTTTAGACTTTTGTGGCAGATGTGGGTATTAAATCTGAGCTCAGTTTGAAATGTTAAGACATTCCTTTTCACAATACAAAACTCAGAGAAGCTCAAGTCATGTGAAAAACAGAGATTTGTGTGAGATTTAACTTGTTTCTTTTGACTGTTTTTTTTTTTACCATTATTTATTAGGAAAAAAAATGTATTATTGCTGAAGAATAACCATTTCAGAAGAATTGTGTGAATTAAAAGGTCTGATGATTTTTGTTAAAGTGCATGTTTGTTCAAATAACACTTTCTACAAATCGTTGGGCGGTTTTTATCCCAATTTGAGTAAAATATGGAAACAACCAACCGCTGGGTTAAAAATAAACACCAATTTTAACCCAATGGTTGGGTTTGTCCATATTTGATCAAAATGTGGGTTGAAGTGCACATTATGTGATGTTTTGTAGACTGATGTTTATGCATGGGAGCGACCATGCATGATAAAAATACACATTTGAACTTCTATCAACAACAAAAAAGATACAAAATACCTTTGAGCACAGTTAGTAGGCTCAGCTGTGTGAAAAGTGTGAATTAGAGGAACTGCAAATGTCGGGCACTGGAACATCTTACTCACAATCATACTGCAATTTCCAACCACATTTTAACCAAGAACACAAATCATGTCAGTGTTAGACTAAATGATTTCATTTAAAACAGGTCACTTTAACTGTTTCTATGACACTGCAAACTGTATATTTTTGGTATGCTTTTTAGCATTGTGTAATAGCTGTGGAAAAAATATGAGACGACTTGAAAACTACTAATGACATTCTTCCAAATTTAAAATAAAATTTTTTTGTTTTTGGCTTTAAATAACAAAACCCTAACCCCATGTTTCCAGTCGTGTTAATATTCAGAAAACACAAGATCTCTAACTTAAACATCAAGGTGTCACAATGCTTCCCATTATGACTGGTGTTTGTCTAAGATTTACAAAGACACAGTGAATTTATATCATTGGTTGATAAAACAGCTTAAACCTCAAAGTCAGATGTAATAATGGTTTGAGGAGTGCGCCATGTTTCTCAACAGACTTGTGGCAGAAAACCATAGATAAAAAATAAAAAACTGATGAAGCAGCACATGCGATAACTCAATACCAGCATCAACAATAGAAAATAACAGCTGCAGTATTGTTTTCGCAAATATCTTGTGAAGATCTTTAAGGGCGGCATGGTGGCGCAGTGGGTAGCGCTGTCACCTCACAGCAAGAAGGTCGCTGGTTCTTGCCTCAGCTGGGTCAGTTGGCATTTATGTGTAGAGTTTGCATGTTCTTTGGGTAAGCTAAATTGTCTGTAGTGTATGTGTGTGTGATTGGGAGTGTATGGGTGTTTCCCAGTGATGGGTTGCAGCTGGAAGGGCATCCGCTGCGAAAAACATATGCTGGATAAGTTGGTGGTTTATTCCGCTGTGGCGACCCCAGATTAATAAAGGGACTAAGCAGAAAAGAAAATTAATGAATGACTGACTTTCATCTTTAAAGTAGCTGCTTTAAATTTTAGGGCAAAAAAAATAAATAATCTATATGGGTATTCATACGGTTACATTTTACAATGCCAAACTCCCATATTTGAAGTATCAGAGCCACTGTTTGGACAAACGCTTTACAGTACATTTGTAAATTAGAAGAGGGGTTAGCACCACTTTACCATAAGATTATAAAAACCCATCTTCGGAGGAGCATTAGTATTGTTTTTGAGGTGTTTAACAATTTGTAAGGCCTTCACAATTGAAATAGTTAGCCCTGAGTCAAGAGAGTAAACGGACTCCTGGGTTATCTTCACATTTCACACTACTCAAAATTAACCCGGGGTTAAAAAAAAGTAGGGGAGAGCAGGGATGAAAGTACATACTTTTAAAAGATAATGTTTTAGACAGAAATATATTTTTGCTGTGGTTACTAATGCATAACTCAGGTCTATCAATATCAGTATTCTGTACAAACGTAGAACAACTTTAAAATAATTTCACTTTAAACAAATTGCACAATGTTACTTTTGAGATCAACACTAGGGACAAAAGTAACAACAATCTGCAATTTACTGATTAAATTTTTTTTTTTACTGCCTTAAATGTTGTTTTTGGGCGTCACGGTGGTGCAGTGGGTAGCACGTTTGCCTCATAGCAAGAAGGTCGCTGGTTCGAGCCTCGGCTGGGTCAGTTGGCGTTTCTGTGTGGAGTTTGCATGTTCTCCCCGTGTTCACGTGGGTTTCCTCCGGGTGCTCCGGTTTCCCCCACAAGTCCAAAGACATGTGGTATAGGTAAATTGGGTAGGCTAAATTGTCCGTAGTGTATGTGTGTGAATGAGTGGGTGTGGATGTTTCCCAGTGATGGGTTGCAGCTGGAAGGGCATCCGCTGCGTAAAAAATATGCTGGATAAGTTGGCGGTTCATTCCGCTGTGGCGAAATTAATAAAGGGACTAAGCCGAAAAGAAAATGAATGAAATGTTGTTTTTTATTATTAAAGGTGCTGTATGTAAGTTTTTGACTCTTCTAAAGCATAAAAATACCATAATATGTTTGCAGATATTTAAGAAACATGCATTCTTGTTTATCTGAAAAACAATGCTAAAGTCAGATATTCTCCTTTGAAAATGTGCTTTCCGTGCCAGAAAGCTGTCTTTGTTTTGGTTATTTTAACCCGCCCAATGCCAGTGTAGCCAATTATATTTCAGCACCCCGGGTTGCCTTGTTTGAAAACCGTGTATTTGATTTATTCAGTCATGAAGGCTCTCAAAGCATGTGGTGAGCAGGTTACATTGTAACCCCGTGTACTAACAACACGCTACGTGACGAAATTTGCAGTGATAAGCAATTTGGCTGTTTGCACCAGATGAAACAGGAGAAAATTTAAATACAGCCATTCAGAAGCACATAATTTGCACTCACTCATGAAATGTATAATCTAATTAATACATATTAACATTAACATTAACAACTTTAACATTATTATATGTACATGCTGAATGATTGATATTTGTTTTGTAACTTGGCTTGCACTGAGTCACAGTTCTAAAGTTCAATTTCACATGGTTTATTTTATTTTCAAGATCTGAGGTCAAACTATCTGCTGTAGTATGGCAATAAATGTCATGTAAAATGCCATTCAAACTTACTGAATTAACACTGAATTAAGCACATGAGGTGTACTTGAGGTGATCATTGTTTATCCTTTTGTTCACCTGTGAGAAATAGAAGCCGTTTCTAAAATAGAAATTTCAGGTGTTGGTTAGGACAAAAACTCCTTTTAGTATGAAAAAAATATTTCTTCTATCGTGTGCCGTTGCTTTTAGTTAGAAAACGGTTCAAATACACTCACGTCACTCTGGCAACCTGCACTTGCGTGTTTTGATCAAGGAGTGCAATACCTTGTTCAACCACTTACATACTGCACCTTTAAATATATCTGACTATGAGGTTGTTAATATGTTAACTGCAAACATATTTAGTCTTTTATCTTTGCAAAAAATATTAAACAGCATTTTCATTTTACATTACAGTTCCATCAAATGTTTCAAAAGTAGACCCACAGGAAAAACATTTTAATTATGTAGAATATTTTTTATTATTATTGACAATATGCATTCATTTTATAAAACATCTTAACTGAATAAGGTAAGGCTATTAGCAGTGGGACATAAATAGCCGTGTTACATTCATCCCCACAGGAACTCTTGATTTAGCTTTACACTGAAAAACTCTCAGTAAGGATGTGTTATTGCACTAAATAACCTGTAGATTGATCGTTACTTTGACACATGAAAAGAGAAACACAACTTGTAATAAGGAAAATATTGTAGCTGTACTTTCTTTCATGTAACATTACTTCATACAAACATTACTTTCTGCGCTTAAAAACTGGAATTCGGACCTAACCGCGGGACACGGTGATAAAATCATGTGATATATGGCAGCTCCGTCAAGGGTTGCATGCAGAATTTGCAGTTATAGCCTTAAAGCAAATGTTGTCAGGGCTCTGAGAAAATTACTTTGTTCTTTTTTTATCCTGCGTTACTTTTGTCCCCGCTTTTCCCTAACGCTCGGTATTCATAAGGTTACATTTTACAATCCTAAATTCCCATATTTGTACTATGAGAGCCACTGTTTGGAAAAATGTACCAACATTCTAACACAATCGTTATTTCAACGCATTAATTAGAGTTACATTTTTGACCTAGTTTTAATAATAATTGTTAACATTTTTATAGCATTTAAGCACTCAGTTTGAAGAGAGCTTTCTCCTCAACCACCATAACAATGTAGCTCCACCTGGATGATGTAACAACAGCCATTCTTACCACCAGCTTATTGGTGGAGAGGAGACAATTAGTAGATAATGGGATGGTTAGGAGGTTATGGAAAAAAATCATAATCACGATTATTTTAGTCAATATTGTAATCATAATTATTTTAAACGATTATGAGTGTGCCATATGACCAAAATCATTTTGCAGAATGGATAACTAAAACAAATAAAAAAAAAACAACAACAAACAAATGTCCTCAAAATTACTGATGATAATGATAAAAACATTAAATAGAATAAAATAAGTGAAACAAACTGTGCTTTAAACATCTTCACTGTTAGAATTAAAGTTGATTTGTTTGTTTTTTTGTTTTTAATAAAGCTACAAAAGTCCTTCAGTCAAGAGCAGTGAGTGATTTTGTCCTCATCTTTTGATGTTTGATTAATAATAAGCACAGTTGGCAGCAGGAATGGAGGCCGCTGTCACTTTAAGAGTCACACGGATATGATTTACTGTTACACATGCATTTTCATTCTCAACTCTTTACATTCATTTATTACATAACAAATGAGAGTTTATGTGAGTAATTAGCCAAATCTCACGAGGAAACGTAACTATTTCACGTATTGTCAGAGAAGGGGCTAGCTTGTACAAATTCATACAATTTTATTTGCATGAAAGCATATGATTTTTAAAAGGAGGCATGGTCCTAAACCCCACCACTAAACCTCACTGGGGATGAGCAAATCATACTAAAATTAGCTATTAATTCAATTGACAAATTGCTGTGAGATTGCATTGGAACTATCACTAAGCACCGTGTTTTTAAACATTTTGGAAAGTATGACTTTGCATGTCCATGTTCTGCTCAGTCTCTGAATGCATGCACAGAACAGAACAGTTTTCTTTTACGCTTTTGAAAACATACCTAAATAGAATATATTTCAATAAATCAAGCACATCCCCTGCTGCAAAAGTCACGTTACACAAAAAAAGACGTTTGCTGTTTGTTCAAACTACTTATTTAAAATGAACTGAAACTTATTTAAAATGAACTGAAACTTATTTAAAATGAACTTAATTTATGTTCAATGTACTTAAATTAGTAAAAACGAATAAGTTAACTTAATTCCTTCATGTTGTCCCAACAAAAATCGATTGTGTGGAAATCAGTAAAACATGTACACTGTAATAAATTCTGAGTTCCATGTGAAATTGTGATTTTTGCGGAGGAACAAATGTGAACTGCTATAAAAGGGGCGGGATATAACACAAGACTTATTTTTCTTTTTCAGAATTGTTGAAAGACAAAATCGAAATTTAAAGTGATTTTTGATTATTGCACACCACTATTTTTTTCGATTTTAAGGACATTTTGGGATTTTTTTATGCTCATAAAATTCTAATCCATTACTGATTACATGATAACAATTGTAGTGTTACATATTTTTGGTAATGTAGTCTAACTACTTTTCAATAAATTTTTATCTAATTTCTTTTTACTTAAAAAGTTAATGTGATCAACAACAATGCATCAACACATCACCAAAGCAATACAAACATTACATTACACAAGGGTATCCGCAACCAAGGTTAAATTAAGAACTGCTGTGGGTTTGTGAAAAAAGTAATAATTAATGAAATTATTTAAACATTGACATTTTGACCAAATAATTGGAATGCTGACAGAAACAACTGGGGAGCTTTGCATTACGTGAACAAACATTAATGAAGATGAAAACAGCACATGATCAAAGTTTTCCCGGTTTTAAATACTTCTGTCCAGACTTTCAAAATCAACAGTTACTGAACCTCATTGGATATGATGACGACACTGTTTCAAAACCAAACATCAGGGTTTAGTAACTTGCAGAATTTTTTTTTTCATATTGTAGCTCAATTCCTTAAGAGGTGCTTTTTCCGCAAATTCAGAAGTACTCACATTTCTACCAATCTATCAAGTGAATATTATAAAATATTCTAAATCTAAACAATATATAACATTCAGTAGGTATTTTAAGAAGGAAAATTTAAAAGGGAAAAAAAATTAATTAGGGAGAGTAAAATGTGTATTTACTTACATGAATTATACATAATCAGGATTACATAATCCAAATTGCATGTCACTAAATAGTCACTAAATATAAGAATTCAAAAATTGTGGCTTCATGGAAACAGGTCATTTGTCCAATAAATGATAGTGACACCATAAAACAAAACTGTACAGTGTTAAACAACAGTATACACATACTCAGATTAGCTGAGTAAATTATGATCAGCGTGAAATGTGAAAATATGCCATGACTCCATTTACCCAGGATTAGCTTTGGCATGAAAAGCCCAATTGAATAATAATATATGAATGTAGACACTGTAGCAGTGCACAGCATTGTAATATTTATACATTTATTTTGCTGTTGAAACTCGCATTACTTACATTGTTTGTCGAATATTAAATGTGACTGTTTGTGTCTGAAATCTCCCATTACTCCATACATTACTCAATTAAAACAGTCCATTAAATGAAAACAGATGAACATAATTGTTTTATTATTCATTCATTTTCTTTTCGGCTTAGTCCCTTTATTAATCAGGGGTCGCCACAGTGGAATGAACCGCCAACTTATCCAGCATAAGTTTTACGCAGCGGATGCCCTTCCAGCTGCAACCCATCACTGGGTAACACTCATACACTCCCATTCACCCACATACACTATGGACAATTTAGCTTACCCAATTCACCTATACCGCATGTCTTTGGACTGTGGGGGAAACCGGAGCACCCGGAGGAAACCCACGCCAACACGGGGAGAACATGCAAACTCCACACAGAAATGCCAACTGACCCAGCCGAGGTTCGAACCAGCGACCTTCTTGCTGTGAGACGATTGTGCTACCCACTGCGCCACCGTGACGCTGTTTTATTATTATAACTATTATTATTATTATTATTATTTTTTTATTATAGTTTTATACACTATAAACAGGGACATAAACAATGTACATTCAGAAACTTGTAGGCTTGCTAAGGCTGCACATATTAGATTCAAAATGCAGTACATTTGACGCAAACCAAAATATGTTGTCATAATAAATAAGTTAGATCAGTTCAATCAGAGCCAAAAAATTATTCACTAAAAATGAAAAAGTAAACACTAAAAACACATTCAGGCTGAGATGGCCACAAATACATTAAGTATGTTGCTTTCTTCTCAAATGTATCTAAATAACATACAAAGTACTGGTGTGAGAAATGTAATTAAATAAAACATTTATTAATAAAAATAAAAAAAAACGTAATAAAAAAAAATATATATATACACTTGCAAAATTATGTGTAGCTGTGTTATGTGGCAATCGCCATCAAGCCCCAAACCCTATCTTCACTACTATAAAGTTCCACCTTAACAAACACTTAAACCCCCACAACCGCAAACTTTAAACTTTAGATGATATAATCTCCATCAAAACTTTCTGAGACTGCTGACCTGGTTCTGTTATCCTAAAACTACTGTCATGTATGGCTCTGCTGTTCTACATTTTATTATTTAAAATTTTTTATCAAAATCAACTGGAATGAATGACTACATTCTATGTGAAGTCTGTCTAATCTGTGTATTTGATGACTAGTGTAGTTTTGGGCTATTCTTAGACATCTATTATATTTTCACTGACATAAGACATATTTAATCTGTTTTGTACACACAATATCCAGATAGTATAGCTAAGAGTTTCAGTCATCAGTAGTTATATGTGAAGTGCCCCTATTATGGATTATAGAAAGGTCATGCTGTATTTTGGTTTTGAGGGTCCCCAATAAGATGCATTTATTTTTAATTATTCCAGGCCTGCCACAATAATCAATATATCAAGTTGATCGCACAACACATGGACATGACCTCAATCATTTTTGGTGATGCAATATATATATATATATATATATATATATATATA
>CAIGQV010000785.1:1160416-1191173 GCA_903798115.1 Danio jaintianensis | reverse complement strand
GTTTTATTTAGAATTTGCGCATGTGGGGAGATATATATATATATATATATATATATAGTTTGTCATGGCATTGAAATATTTATATATACACACTATTTATATAATATATTTATATTTTTTATTAAGGGAAAAAAATACATGGTCTGAAAATACTATTTTATTCTGTGAAATTATTATACATAAAAATGCTAAAATGCAAGGCAAAGGAAGACAAGCAACAGTCAATTTTATTTTAAATTTTTTAAATATATTTCGATGTTAACATTTACAGTTTTTGGGATTGTAAAAAATTTAATAAAAAACTGAAAAAATTACTCATTGTGGAAAAAACTGCTGCTTGACCCACCAACTCAACTTCCAATAGAGGTTAAAGTAAGCACAACGTCCACTCTAAGTTTATAGCAACTTACCATTATTGGATATGTGTGAAATGTTAACCTTAATGGAAATGTGTGTCATACGGGTTGTGTCCTTGTCAGTAAAAATATAGTATCTGTTTCTGTCTTATTAAACTCACTGTTCAGATGGTGATTCATAAAGCACGTTCTCAGTCTATCACTTCTTTCAGTCATTAGACTAACTTCAGCAAAATAAAAAAAATAGTAAATGATGACAGACAGATGCAGTCAGTTTTAAATATGTAAAAACTCAAGATTTGTTTTAAGATGCTAAATGCACTTCCAATATCTTAATACTTTATGAAGACGTTCTTTTTTTGTTGAATTATTTCATGTGCTATTTTACGAGCAACAAAACAATCAAACATTCAAAATTATACAAAGGAAAGTATTTCTGCAAACTTATCTCCTCTACATGTTTTTGAGAAGTGTGGTATTTCTTTTTTAATGTGCAGTATTAATTTACTTGCAAATCAGACTAGATGAAACGATAAGTGGTCACACAAACACACACTTATCACAAAACATCAGTTCTGCAGACACAAGGAGTTCCCAGCAGCCCCCTTGGTCTCATTCTGTAGAACCAACCACAACCACACATACCTGTCAAAGTATAAAGTGTCAAGTCACACTCAGATTTCCTTGAAACAACTTCACTTGTTAAAGTACAATAAAAATGCATGTCCAGATGTATTTATGTTCGATATAACTTAAAATATACAAATTAAAAATCAACAATAGACCATGCTCATAATGTGTTTTATATACAGTAGGTATTTTTTTTTTTTATAAATCATTATTTTGCTAAATGTATTTAATATAATAAATGAAATAGTACATAATATGAAGCCATTTTTTTGGTTTATTTAATATAGACAATACACTTGACATTGTTATACAAAGACAATTGATGCCGCGTACATAGGGCATATACAGTAGCATGAAGCTAATTTGCAGCCCTCGACCCTTATTATGAAGTCAATAATAAGTCATGTGGTTTAAAGCAATAGTTCACCCAAAAAATGTAAAGTACCCCATAATTTACTCACTCTCAAGCCATCATCAGTGTATATGAATTTCTTCTGTATTTTTGAAGTTCGGTGGCTGCTGAATGCACATTCTCAACAACTTCTTGGCTGATCTTTGAATCGACATATGATGCTTGATGTTAGACACATTTAGGGCTGGGCGATTAATCGAATTGAAATCGCAACCATGATTGAGCAAAGCTGTGATTGTTGTGCACATCTTCAAGGAATTTGCAGTAAATCTCCTCCGAGGGCCAGAGGGCGCTCTAGTGGAAACTCACAAATCTGTACACAAACACAAAGAATCCCAGGAAATCCCTTGGGGAAAAGAGCAGCTGCTGAATAAACAGAAGATTTAACTGCTTTCATTGATTCGGCGTGACTACTAAACACACAATTATGGAATAATCTTACAGAACGATTTATTCCAATCACTCGGCTGTAGTTTTGAGGCAAGTTTAGAGTAAAAACATGTTATTATATGTTGTAATTTGATGTGTCGCCTTTTACTACAGCCATAGTTCATTGATGAAGTGACTCAAACTGCTGTCATTAATCGCAGAACGAATCAATGAAAGCAGTTAAATTATGAAGCTGAACTTTTTTTTTTTTTTTTTTTTTTAAGTTCATTATCAAAAAAATAAGAGGATAATGCCTGATGTCCTGACCTGATGTCAGCCAAAACGTTTAAATTGTTTTAGATGCAGTTTAATTATTTTGTGACGAAAGACACTCAATAATGACAAAAAAACAATTTAAAAATGCATCTTACATGGGGAATACTCATTAGTGACACTTCATCAGAAGAGAGAATTCTGACAGGTTCAAACAGGTTTTAAACAGTAGTCATTTTTAGGTGAACACAAAGTAAGTTATTTGGAAAAATGTTGGAAACTGTAAACTTCCATAGTATTTGTTTTCCTACTATGAATGTCAATGGTATCCAGTTTTCAACATATTCAAAATATTGTATTTTGTGTTCAACGGGAAAAAAAAGAAAGTCATTAAGATTTGGAAACACTTGGGGGCAAATTGTGATTACCATTTCATTTTCAGGTGAATGATCCCTTTAAGACAAAGGTAATAGGGCTGTTTTTGAAAGTCATGTTGACTTTAACCAAAGGAAAATGTTGACATTCTACCCAAATTGCATGGTTTCTTTTGCACAGGACTGTATTTGTTTCATTGCACTCAAAGCTGTTAGATTACAATCAAACAATTAGAGCTTTGTGTCATTTAAGTAGTATCAGTTTCAGATCCGGTAAATCCACAGTAGGAGTGATGTAAAACACATACTGCAGCATAGTAATTTACTGTTCAGTCAGTGAAACTTACTGCAGTATTCATCTTATATATTTGTCTGTATCTGTAGAAAAGGGTCAAGTGTACAAACAGAAGCGGCCCACCATGTATCCCCCGTGGAGCAGCACTTTTGACGCTCACGTCCACAAAGGACGAGTGATGCATGTGGTAGTCAAGGACAAGACAGCCGAGCTAAAGACGGAGGCTACAGTCCAGCTCGACATCCTCGCTTCACGCTGCAAGAAAGAGAACGGCAAACTGGAGATATGGGTGAGTGTTCGCTATTATATATCAAAACTAAATGTGAGATGAAACACACAAAGGCCCGGCTCCACAGGGGGGGTCAGCTGGGGCCTGACCCACCCAATCAAGATCCTGGCCACACATCAGATTAAAGCAAAACATTTGAGGTTAGACTTATATCTGAGAAAGCAGCATAAAATGAGGTTGTGGTCTCAAAAAACATGCTTTAGCAAGCCAGGCTCATTTATAACCTTTATTAAAGTCTTGCTGTTTTAATGATTTTAAACAATTTAAGCAGCATTTGATAGATGAAAGAGAACTTAATTCGGCATAGCATGCTGTGCGCATCACGCATCTCAGCGTCCATTACCATATGCACTTTCCTTTTACATTATTTCATGCAGTTATAAATTAATAAAATAGAAAGTCTTAAAGAATGCAAACAGTGAGTACAATAATCGGGAGATGCAATTAGATCTGCAGTAGCACTTTAATATAACAGCATTTTCTCACAAAAAGAGCAAATTTCACATTCACTATCAGCGTGCGGCACACAGAAGCAACAATATGGAACAAAATCAATGCCAAAAGTATTGAAATAAAAAGATTGTCGAATAGCACTAACTGAAAAAAAAATTATGCATTGAATTAGCAGGTGCTTGCATTTTAAGGACTTCAATTGTCAGGTTTTGTAATTGTTAGGTCCTGAAATTTAACATAGCTGTTTATTTAAGTTGTGAATATTTCAACTAAAATATTTCACACATTTTTTTCCCATTACATTAGAGGCAAATATAAAATGTACAATACATTGATATTAAAATTGAATGCTACTTTTTGCATATTTACCGTTTTAAAAATTCTTAAATTGGTCCATCTCGACCTGCTGGTAAAACAGCAGGTGGTTAATCTGCACTCTATTGCTTTTCCTGCAGTTCCCCAATTTTAACAGCCGAATTTTGAACCATTGAATATATGGAAGTGAATTTTTGAACTAAAGTAATATGAACTGAAAATTTCCTTTTGAATGTTGTATTTCATATTTTTTATCAGAACTTAATATTTTGGAAGTGAATTCTGGAAGGTGAAAATGAGCTATTGAATTAAAGTATGAATATGTGTGTGAAATGTTTTTTGTTGAAATATTCACAGCTTAAATGAACAGCTATGTTAAATTTCAGGACTTAAAAATACAAACACTCGCAATTCAAGTCATTAAAATGCAAGCACTTGTTAATTCAATGCATTATTTATTTTAATAACTTTTAAGTTATTGCTATTTGACAAGCTTTTTATTTCAATACTTTTGCCATTGATTTTGGTCCATACAACAATCGCAGGCAGTTTCAGTAGTGAAGTTTGTTACACTCAATATGTGGCTAAAATGCATAGTTCTTACAGAACTCGGCTGACAACTCTCTCTCTCTCTCACACAAACAAACACATATGTAGTCCGTAGTTTATATTTTCAAAAGAAGTCTCTTTACAGGACTTGGAATGCAGCATAACTTGTTTGTATTGCTTTTATATGGTAGTTTTTGCAATAAATGCACGTGACTCCGCTTTTATTTGCCTGCTGCTTATTTATATTGCTCAAAAGTGGCTTAAGCTTAGATTTGGGGTAGGTGCTCCAAAATATTTTTTAAATGATTTGTATTTTACAAATACAAGCAAACCGTTTAATGAGAAGCATAATGCGAATGACCAAAACCATCGGAAGACCCAGCGCATTGTAAAACTAAGCCTAAGTGACGAAAAGGGCCCACAACAGAATTTTGCCACAACAGAAATTGATGTTTTACATGTTTTCAATCATTTTAATAAATATACATATGATCTATTATAGGTGGAACTGAAGCCACAGGGTCGTTTACTGATGGAAGCGCGGTATTTTCTGGAAAGAAGTGGTGAGCATTTCTTTAAATCATATAGGCATATGGTCAATTACAGATTCATTTATTAATGTCAACAGTTATTTCTATTATATAATATGTGTTTCTGATAGCTTCAGCACAGAAGTTGTCAAACAGGGTTCAGAGGACTCTCTAAATACTTTTTGGCATTTCTGTTTGGGAATGGGTGTTTGTTTTTAGATGCTGCAGGTCATGGTGAAGGAGATGGAGAGACTGAACGGGAAAAAGAAGGGGTGTTTGCCCTTCATCATAGACGAGGAGCTATTAAACAGGCTAAAGTTCATGTGGTCAAATGCCATGAGTTTACAGCCACCTTTTTCCCTCAGCCGACCTTCTGTTCAGTCTGCAAGGAGTTTGTCTGGTATTACACACACTCTGAAACAATTTACTACAAACATATGTTTTTTTTAAAGAAATGACCCTCTCTGTTTAGCCCTCTTAAATGTATTTTTTTGTAAAATATTAGTAATAATAATGTGGGCTACGATGTTATAGATTTATCACATCTATTGTGATCTGATTGTGCTGAAACTTGAAAAAATTATGAAATAAAAGGTTAATATTATTTTCCCCAACACAAACATTTTTAAAATGAAAAACCTATAAAATTAAAAAATGTTAAAACATAAATAATAATAACATAAATAATAATAATAATAATAATAATAATAAAAATTGTATCATTCATTTATTTATTTATTTATTTATTTTATTTTTGACAAAGAAATCTATAAAGTAAATAATTATAATAATAATAAACTGAGGGTGACACGGTGGCTCAGGGATTAGCACTGTAGAGAAAGGTCGCTAGTTCGAGTCCCTGATGGATCAGTTGGCATTTCTGTGTGGAGTTTGCATGTTCTCCCCATGTTCGCGTGGGTTTCCTCCGGGTGCTCCGGTTTCCCCCACAGTCCAAAGACATGCGGTACAGGTGAATTGAATAAACTAAATTGGCCGTAGTGTATGTGTGTGAATGTGAGAGTGTATGGGTGTTTCCCAGTACTGGGTTGCAGCTGGAAGGGCATCCGCTGTGTAAAAACATATTCCGCTGTGATGACACCTGATGAATAAAGGGACTAAGCCGAAGGAAAATGAATGAATTAATGAATAAACTGAGTCAGTATCATATATTAATTTTTTTGGGCAAAGAAATCTATGAAGTAAATAATAATGATAATAATAATAATAATAATAATAATAATAAAATACGGTTATGAACAATAAATAAATTATAATAATAAATTAATAATACAAATAAAATTACTACAGTATGACTATATAATGACTAATATAAATTATCTAAATACATAATTAGAAAAGTATCAGAATAAGTATAAAATCAACAGTTACAATACTATATTTAGTAGAATAGTATATTGTATAAAACATAGTACTGTATTTATTTACATGTTCATTAAATAAAATTTATATAATATATGCTGAAATTTATCATTTATAATATTTTATACCCATTTATAATATACATTTTTACAAAATACATTGCATTTTTATATGACAAATTATATAGATGCCTTAAACATTTTAAAATGGCCTCCTTCGCATGAGGATAAGCATCTATGATGTCCATGACATCAAAAAGACTGAAACCCCCTGTATTAAATTAGGCAATGGAATAACGTTTTTCCTTTTTCTACCTCAGGGGCCTGAACAAACAGGGATACCAGTGTCGACGTAAGTCTGTATTTCACATCCTCATAGCTGTTGCAGTTCCTAAACAAGTTTCCATTAAGTCACTGTCATGATGATGACTCCTAGACACTTCTGTCTGTTTTTTTCCCCCCAGAATGCAATGCCGCCATCCACAAAAAGTGTATTGACAAAGTCATAGCCAAATGCACAGGCTCAGCTGTAAACAGTAAAGAAACCATGGTAAATACAAATCAGGTTTTTAATAGCCGTTTTGCTACTGTATACATTAACAGAAGTGTTATAAGTTTTAAGTCAGAGACCTTTTGGACACTTTTGCAACTACTGGCTAATATATAGTAATCAGCAGAAAAAAAAAAGTACCATTGTAAATATTTAAGAAAATGAATCATCTCTTCGTCTCACACTTCTTCCTTTGAGTTATTAGTAGATGCCACAAAACAGTTTTACCACACTCTGCTGAGTCACACTGACAGTCATGGATGATGTTATGGACTTATTTCTATGACCTGAGGGGTAATGCACAAAAGTAGAATTAAAGGAACACTCCACTTTTTTGGAAATAGGCTTATTTTACAAGTCACCTAGAGAGTTTTACTGTTTTTGAATCCATTCAACCATTCTCTGGGTCTAGCTGGAGCACTTTTAGCTTTGCTTAGCATGAGTCATTGAATCAGATTAGACCATTAGCATTTTGCACAACATTTTTTAAAAAGAGTTTTGATAATTTTCCTATTTAAAGCTTGACTCTTCTGTAGCTGTAGCAGGCCCAATGATATTACACAGCGCTGTTACCTAGTTGTGGACTATTTTCAGACAAATGTTTTATTTAGTTATTTTTTTTTATTTAATCTATAACTTGACTATTTATTTTCTAATCACTCATCTATTTTATTACTCTTATGTACCTCTCCGCTGTACTGAAATATGGCCATATATGAACATATATAAAATTTTTGCCAATATATTTTAACATACAGTATTTTTTACACTAATGGTTGGACAGTAAATGTAATCATAATTTTGTTAGCCTGCTCTGGAGCTGCAAAGAATAAATCTCCATAGTGACTTAATTTAAATTATTTCAGGGCTAATTTCATTCAGGCTAGCTTGAAAATCCCAGCTTAACCCCTGAGCTTGCTTTTATGCAACAGCCCCCTGTTGTAAAGTGCACTAAATCTGTGTTTGTATGTTTCAGATCCACAAGGAACGCTTTAAGATTGACATGCCTCACAGGTTTAAAGTGTACAACTACATGAGCCCCACATTTTGTGAGCACTGTGGCACCTTATTGTGGGGTCTTGCTCGACAGGGCCTTAAATGTGAAGGTGATTCTTTACACAAATACATGACAGCTGTATCAGTGTCTCAGGGCCTGTCTACACCTGGTCACTTCATCCATTTACTCTGATTGGATAGCTTTATTTCGATTTTTGAAAACGGTTCCATTTATATTTGGTCACATAAACGCGAATTTGCTAAACGGATATGATTCCAATCTTCAAAATCGCACACTTTATGCAAATTTAAATAGGTTATATCAACCTAAGCATTAAATGCAATGCATTTTATTTAAATAATATTAGTTTTTACAGAAATGTAGGCTATATATCTTATTCGCCATACAAATGTTTTTGTATAAAAAAAAATTCATACATGTGTAAGACATCATTCAAAACTGTAAAGTGTTTACATTAATTTGTGTGTAACTTACTGTGAATAACTGTGAAACTACTCTATATTTCTGAATTAGTCATTTTTAAATCAGTCATGAACCTCTTCATTTATTGTCTACTTATAATGTTATCAAGATTTTTACATCAAAATCATAAAATTTCTGTGCTTTTTTTGAGCCCCCTCATTAACTCAATGTTTGAATAAGTGATGCATTAGTAAGACTTGAAAATAAACACCCACTGCTATGATTGACTAACAGTTTGCATATTTAAAATAGTTCATCTGTGTGCCCACTGATGTAAACTTCTGCATGTGTGCTTGACAGCCTACGTACATCTTTTATAGATGAATGTCACTGTGATTATTTACTCTACATACATGTTTTAAAATGTACAGAGTATTTAAAAAGGTTAGTTCCCCCAAATATGAAAATTATGTTATAAATTACTCACCACCATATATTCCAATCTCCTGAGACCTTCAATCGTCTTCCGAACACAAATTTAGATAGCCCAGAGACGTTCAAAGTCTACGTGATTCTAATGGCAATATGTCATACTGCCCATAGTAAAAGCGTATTCTGACGACCTGATGTGGAAGAGAAGATATATATGTGAACAGAGTCGTATTTACAGGTTTTTTGGTGCACAAAAGTGTCCTTGGAGCTTTGTGTGGAGCATATGTTTTGACAATGTTTTGGTTAATTTTGTGAAAGTCCCTGAACCGTTGCTGTATATGGAAGATGAGAGAGCTTTTGGATTTCATCTAAATATCTTAATTTTTGTGTTCTGAAAATAAACAAAGGTCTCAGGAGATTGAAATGAGAGGAATTAATTAATAACAGAATTTTCTTTTTGGGGTGAATTAGCCCTTTAACAGGCAAAGCAATTTTAAAAACATGATAAAAAAAAAAGTTACTGTTACCTGCGTACAGTAACCTCTTATCAAAAGATCAAGCGAAATTAGATTTCTCAGCTTATGACCGCTTTAAAAGTTAATTTCTATACTATTCTTTCACGAAACAACATTTCCATTGAAAATTGTAATTTTAGCTTACACAATAAAATGCAAGAAAATCTGATAAAAGGAAATTATAAAATAACATTTAGCATGGTTTGATTATAAAGTATATTTTGCACTGTACTGTAAAAAGCGATTACTTGAATTTACTAAAAAAAATTAAAATAAACCTGATTAGTTCACATTAAAAAGTGAGTAAACCCAATGCTTTGAAATAAGTAAACATAATTAAAAAAATTTAGTCAACTAAACAGTTCCAAATTACGAGTTTAATCACTTTAAGTAAAGTCAACTTGTCAATTTTAACGCACTTTTAGTAATTTAAGTAGCTAATCACTTTTTAACAGTGTAATGATCTGGCTATGTGAGTGTAAAGTTTGACTTAAGGGGGTTGCACACCGGATGCGCCCTGCCATGACACGCCACGCAGCGCCATGCATTTTAGAATTCTAAACATAGATTTCTATCGGGGTATGCACACTGCCGCTGTCTGCGGCTACAGCTACGACTCAGGACACTGTTCATATTTCTGCCATGCCACAGAGCGCCTTCTGAATAGTTTCATTTTAAAAAACATGCGAATGTGATGCGTCCGATGTGCGTTACTTCCAACTGTCATATGCGGCACATCTGGTGTGCGACCCTCTTTAGACTCAAAAAATTACTTTTGCTGATTGTTCAAACTACTTATTTAAAGTGAGTTGAAGCAACACAATTCTTACATTTTTGGGGGGATTACATAATTGTTTTATGTTCAATCCACTTAAATTTGTAAAAATTATTAAGTTAATTTAATCGATTTGTGTTGTGACAACATGAACGAGCTGTGTGGAAGCTAGTATTTTTCACAGTGTATCCTTTTCTTTTTATGATGCGCTGACTTTACAGTACAGATGTCTTTAACAGAATAGAATAGATATGATGGTAATGGAGTTGCTAAAATGAAGTTGCTAAATAAGAAATTAGCAATGCCATATGTATCGGAGGTCATATCAACAGCTGCCATTACAGTAAATGTTAAATTTTATCATTATCATCCAATAAGAAAATTATCAACCAATAAATTAGAAATTATTTCTACACTTTAGATCCATGCTTTTTGATTTGTGCTTTACAGTACATACTGCACGATACATAACATTCAGAAAAACAAATACTTGAGTTTATGCCAGCGGACAAGATGTCAGCAAAAAGAAGAGTTCAGAAATTCAATTTGTAAATGACATTTAAAAATGAAATATCATATCAAGATTTGTGTTTATCTGTCCACCCTTATTAAAAATGCTTATATAAATGGGTATTAAAAGTAAAATTTAAGTATTTATTTTAAAAACCCTATAAGGCACATTAATAAGGCATTTAATTGAAAACCTCTAAAGCAATGTAGTTTAAATGCACCTAAAATGAACAAGAATAGCTTATTTTTAAATATAAATATACTTTAAATGTTAAATGTCTACATAAAGTTTCAGTTTACTAATTTGACTGTGTTTCCTTTGCAGAGTGTGGCATGAACGTTCACCATAAATGTCAGAAGAAAGTAGCAAACCTTTGTGGCGTCAACCAGAAGCTAATGGCAGAGGCCCTGGCTATGATTGAGAGCACTCAACAGGTTAGAAAACAAGCATGTAACAAATGTCAATGCCATTTACTGCTGTTTGGTCGTTTAAATAGCAGTGTGTGCATTGTAGAATTTACCATGATGAATTACCAAAAAATGTTATTAAGATGTGGATAGGATACTTGGGAAAATATTCCATATGCGATATTGTTGTTACAATATTTCTTATGATATAACTAACTTTAAAAATATATATTTTATCAGCATTTTTTAAATTATTTATTTATGTAATGATCAAACTAAAATAAACAGATAATATTTTTCTGAGATAATTAAATCGAAATAAAACTGTCAAGTTGCAATCATTTAGACTTTAAAACACCACGAATGTCTGAAAACCAGATGTCTGATTCTTATTGGCTGTTGTCATTTACTATCTACTATGAAGATGCTTGGCATATAAAACTAATTTAATTTATTGCACTTCCCTGCGATACGGTTTTGCATATACTATTATCGCAATAAAGATAATTATCAGATGTATTGTGCAGCCCTAGATGTTGACACATTAATTGTTGTGGCTAACTTTATTGCATATGCATTTGTAGAAGTTTTCCTTTCAAACACTATAGTTATGGGAGGATGACATTTAAATGAGTCAATTAATGCACAAGACAATTTACTGTTATTTGCATCATTATTTAACACCCTCAATGAAGCATGTTCTTACCCATTTTGCAACTGAAATTTTAGGGATTACATGCAAGATTTCATCATCAACATTGATGGTTTGCAGCTTAATTTATTCTCTGCATTAGGCATTGTACTTTAAGTGTCAAACATTTGATATACAACACCTTTAAAGCATAAAATGCCATGTTACCAGAGATTTTGTGAAACATATTAGGAGTTTACATTCTTGTTTCTGTGACAAACAATAGATGGGTTTCCATCACACTATACTGTACATCAATGCGCATTTTAAAGTATCGCATAAGAAAGGAGTGATGGAAATGCCAAATTTCAAAATAAAAAATGCCTTCATAGGAATAAAAAAAAAAAATAAAAATAAAAAAAAAACACACACACACACACTCGCTTGCAGTGGTTTTTGACCAATTGCCCAATACTATTTATATATAATATGGGTGGGTTGCATGTTTGCACTACACTCACTTGCAGTGGTTTCTGACCAATTACCCAATACTATTTATATAATATGAGTTGCCAGTTTGAGAAAAAAAAACAACATGGATGGCTCAAATATTAAGAAATAGATGTTAAGAAATACTATTTATATAATATGGGTTACCTGTTTGCACTACACTCGCTTGCAGTGGTTTTTGATCAATTACCCAAATATTATTCATATAATATAGGTTGCCAGTTTACCACCACATTGTATTTACCCAATCCAACATACTGTAACAGCCATTCATCACTGTAAAAAGCCTGAAACTTGATGAAAAAATAAAATGGATAAAATATTTTATATTCTTCTGAGAGAAGGAGACAGGCTGAGGTCAATCTGGCAACCCATGGACACCAATATTTTGAATGTGGACTGCAATACCCAGTTCGAGGTAGTGGTGGGCAAAGCGAGGCTTCATGAAACACTGAAACAGTCGAAGCAAATGTGTCGAAGCTTCGAAACGTTTCGAAACTCCACTCTACAGTGACACCTAGTGGTCATTCTTTATGTATTGCACTGGAACAGCTTCAGCAAAGAAACAATTAAGCAAATTGAGGTATTAACCCCCACATTGTAGAGTTGAAGTGATTTAGCGATGAGAGTTCCTGACTAGCATGCAGAGATAATGGGTTCGAATCCAGGGTGATGCAGCTATAGATGTTAGGTTTGAAATGCTCTGTTCTTGTAACGTGTTTTGATTTAACATTGGTCTGACATCCGAATGAACACTTTGTGAATAAATATGTCTTGTTTTGGTCATAAAACAGGGTTGTTGCTAGATCAGATATGATTTCAGCCGGAAGTTAACAAGAATTATTTATATTATTCATAAAATTTCCCATTTATTGTATTTTATTAACGTCTACCCCAACCCTAAACCCAACCATCACAGTATTGTTATACAGTGTTACAAAAAATGATGCTATATTGATGGCGTATCAGCAGCTGTATCCTATGTAGACTACACCATAAAACAGTAACATTATTAAAATACATAAAAATCATAATTTCTGAGTATTTGTACAAGTCGGGATTCGAACCCAAAAGCCATTTACAGCACAGTAACAATGTGCAGACGCACGGTCTACTAGGGTATATGAGACAGACTTCTAGTCCAGTCCTGCCATGAGACTGTCTAGTAACGGTGAATGGCTTAGTTATCTTGCATTACATTTAGCAGATGATTTTATCCAAACACAAACGCACGCACGCTCGCACGCACACACCTGCCCTACTGAATGTTATTATTGCTCTTAAATAGTTTAAAAATCATAATTTTTTTTTTTTTTTTTTTACTGATTTCCTCTTAATGAAGGCTACCTTTAAAGGTGCAGTATGTAAGTTTGACACCCTGTGGTTGAACTAGGTATTGCACTCCTAGATCAAAACAAACGCAAGCGCAGGTTGCCAGATTGAGGACAGAAGCAAGGGATTTAAATCGTGTTCTAAATAAAAGCAACGGCACATTTTAAAAGGAGTTTTTGTCCTAACCAACACCTCAAATTGATATATTAGAAACGGCTTCTATTTCTCACAGGTGAACAACAGAAAACTAACAATGATCACCTCAGGTAAACCTCATGTGCTTTATTCAGTGTTAAATGCTAACAATGTGAGTTTGAATGCCATTTTACATGACATTTATAGCCATATACTGAAAGCAGATCACCTGTTCACCGTTTGAAATTGAACTTTAGACCTAAACACATATGAGTGATTTAGCATGTACATTTAATAATGTTAAAGAGGTTTAATATGTATTAATTAGATTATAAACCTTACCATTTTGTGAGTGAGTTCATATTCTGTGCTTCTGAATGGCTGTATTTAAATTTCTGTCGTGTTTCGTCTGGTGCAAACAGCCAAATTGCTTATCACTGCAAATCTCCTCATGTAGCATGTTGTTAGGACACAGGGTTACAATGTAACCTGCTCACCTAATGTCTGCGTTTGTAATATTTATATTATTTGCTAATTAATAACTGTGGAACTGAATCTGAGTCTCATTTCGGAGTCTGCTACTGTCCACCGAAGGTCGCATTTCGGTTACAGACGCATGCTTTCAGAGCCTTTCTGACTAAATGAATAAAATACGTGGTTTGTCCACCAAGGCAACCCGGGATGCTGAAATATAATTGGCTGAACTGGCATTGGGCAAGTTAAAATTACAAAAACAAAGACAGCGTTCCGGCATGGAAAACACATTTTAAAAGCAGAATATCTGACTTCAGCATTGTTTTTCACTTGGCATGTTCACTTGGTATGTTTCTTAAATATCTGCAAACATATTATGGTATTAGAAGAGTCAAAAACTTACATACAGCACCTTTAAGAGATCCCGCAAATTGAGACGTCCTTCAATGTTTTTTTAATGATGTGGCAGTCTCTGACTGAGAAACACCTATGGGCTTAATGCCACAAACATTTAAAATGCAACTCTATCGCTAAACTTCGATACTGAAGTTTATTAAAGGGGTAGTTTGCCCAAAACTGAAAATCTTGCCATCATTTACTCACCCTTTACTTGTTCCAAACCTGTTTGAGTTTCTTTCTTCTGTTGAACACAAAGGAAGATATTTTGAAGAAAGCTGCCTGGAAACCTGTAACCATTGACTTCCACGGTATTTGTTTTTCTTACTATAGAAGTCAATGGTTACATGCTTTCAGCTTCCTTCAAAAAAAATTATTTGGTGTTTAACAGAACCAGTCAAGTAGATTCTACAGTATGCCACTTTTTAGTACATTTCATTAAGAAAAATATTATTATAATACCCAAGGGATCCACTTATTTGACCAAAGAAGCAAAACAAAGTGTCCCTTACATCAAATTCATATTCAGAATTAAAAATATTAATAATCAACATCCATTGACAAGGATGCCAAGCTGAACAATGCTGCATGGCTGCCATGTTGAATTACTATTTCCACAAAATCGACAAGGCCATATGCTAGCAATGCATTAGAGCATAGAATAACCTGCACATTATTCAGTCACAAGACGCCAAAAAGTCAAAAACACAAAGGTGACAAATGAAACCAGCTGAATGAAACAGACTAAACTTATGTAATATTTAATCACAAGATAACAGTCCAACAATCAAAAACAGCGACATGACAGACAAGCAGATACATATGAATGTGGTTGTAAGTATATGGATTTGAACATATTCACTGACGGTCCTGCAAAGTTCCTGGATGAGCCTGTTTTATTCAGCGGTTGTTATCTGGGAATAACATACCTTCGAATGTCGCAACTGACAAATCAGAATCAAGTATCCCAGACAGCCGTGTAATCATATAAATTAAATATAAGAGTGATATAAAATTAAATGTGTGCTTGTTTTTATAGCAAGCTCGGAGCTCTCGGGATACTGAGACTGTTGGACGAGAGGGTCCGGTCAGTGCAGATCAGCCAGGGGTCATTAGAGAGCCTTCAGGACGCCTACCGATTTCACCCCTGACGCCTGCACCACCTCTACCACGCAAAGGTAAATACAGAGTATGTCTAAACAATATACATTCATCTGTTCACACCCATTCACCATAACATGGCATCCATGGGATTAGTATATACTTCTCTGATAAAGAAACATTTTGCCTTACAAAACTATATTTTCTTTTAAAGCAAATTTTGAGAAATCGATTCTGCATTGCTTCTGAGATTTTCTAAATGCATTGCTATTCTCTCATGAATAAATTCTGAGCTTAGCTTTTAGCAGCAGATGGTGCTGTATGCTTTACAAACAATGGTACCCTGCTTGCATTCCAGTTCATAAATATATATGAATTGTTAATAACTAGTCTAGTTGTTAAAAACTAGCCTACACTGCCATCTGTTGTTCAAAACTAGCCTAGAGCGTAATCTGTTGTTAATAACTAGTCTAGTTGTTAAAAACTAGCCTAGAGAGCCATCTCCTGTTCAAAACTTGCCTAGAGCGTCATATGCTATTAAAAACTAGCCTAGAGCACCATCTATTGTTCAAAACTTGCATAGAGTGTCATCTGCTGTAAAAACAAAAACAAAAAAACACTACATCAAATTGCATTGTGCAGTGCCATGTCTTTAAAATATGAACATTGGAGGTGTCCCCTCATTGTGCTTTAATTTTAATCTTTTCATCTTGTTTTATTCTTGAACTTCTCTATAACAACTAAATGAATGCTTAAGACCATGCATATTGTCAATTATCTAATGCCTGTAAATATTGCCTTATTGAGCAGCTCAATACATTTTAGAATTGATTGATTGATTGATTGATTGATTGATTGATTGATTGATTGATTGATTGATTGATTGATTGATTGATTGATTGATTATCCATCCATTGATACCCAACTCATCTTGGTTCTTACATACAGAGCATCAAGGTATTTCATGGGACACTCCGGCTGACGGACGCAGGCCAAGTCTTGAAGAGCCTGAGCCCCTGTACGCCACCCCACGCAAAGAGCACCACAAATTCACCATAGACAGTTTCATCCTGCATAAGATGCTGGGCAAAGGAAGCTTTGGAAAGGTAAGAGCAGTATTCAACACAGCAAATAGTGGATTTTCAGTTTTCACCGAAATTAAAATCGTTTCATGCAGTTCTCATGTTCAATTTGGCGATTTAGGAACTAAAAGTATGTTTTTTGAAGAGCAAGTTTTTTGAAAATCCAATTATTGTGTAGGTGCAAACGAGACATTTGCCGATATTCAATAATTCAATATATTGTGATGCTGACGATATCAATATTTGCTACATTCAGTATTACCAAATACCGTGAAAAATTACTAGAAAACTTCTTAAGGATATTCACATTTGCAGTGGTGTTCATAACAGTGCCAAATGAAACTTAATTGGTTTTATTGTTCGAACATAAACATTACCATGTTAATCTTGTCTACAAAAGCTTTTTTAATCTTAGTTCATGTTAATTTCCTATTTAATGCCTAATAACACTTTAGTCTTAATCATTTTATTTAATGGTATTCCAAAATAAAATTATGTTGTAGTTTTTACTAATATTAACATAGTAGCTGTAATCTAGCTTTTTCTAACTGTTGATTTTAATCAATTAACTATCATTTACTAATGAGACTTTATTATAAAATATTGTACTTTATAATCCTTTTGCATTTTAATTTTGTTGAAGCATTTGTTTACCCTGAACATGTATTTGCAATAAAGCAATACACAAGTTTTCTTTTGTTATTATACCTGTTAAATTAAATTTGTTTGCAGTTTAAGTCAATATCATGATAATACCATATACCATGATAAAAGCATCAGCAATTTACAACAACAATAAAAATGATACCATCATAAGCCTCTACTGCATAAAATAGGGAAAACTAATTTACGGATATTTTTTAATTCATGTTTTTATTTTTAATATTTCCCTTTTACTGATGCATTTGAATTGACCTAGATCTTTCTTCCTAAAACTTTTAACCATGTAAAGTTTGAAAAAGAGACTTTTATGAACATATTTAATAGTTTAAAGTGATATGTTATCTGGGTTGGTGTTGTATATTGCGGTACAAAAAGCTTGTAATAAACTGCCAGTACATCAAAAGACAATAGACATGAGAGCAGAGATCAAGGTCCTATAATGCAATTCACAACCGTAAATAAATGGAAAACACCTGTGAATCACAAAAAACAGAGACTGTTAATTAGCAGATTCTTTTTTTTTTTTAAGTTGTAAAAACTTTGATGTCATTGTTAAGTTTATAGGAATAAATCAGAACTTGACAATCAAACCCAAACTACAGGACCATTTGTGATTTGCATCCGGAAACATGACTCTAGATTTGTCCAAATATGATTCTCTACAAATGATGTGTATGTCTGTTGTAGGTCTTTCTGGCCGAGCTGAAAGGCTCAGGGCAGTTTTTTGCTGTGAAGGCATTAAAGAAAGATGTGGTTCTGATGGACGATGATGTTGAATGCACTATGGTGGAGAGGAGAGTGTTATCTCTGGCCTGGGAACATCCTTTTCTCACACACCTCTACTGTACCTTTCAGACCAAGGTAATACACACTGACATATTTTAGGGTGCTGCTAGAAATTACACACTATATATCAATGAAGTTTGCATTCATTTAGTTCATTTTTCGAAGACAAATGTGCAGTAGACACTTTAGTTTAAAGGGATAGTTCACAAAAAAATACAAAATTTACTCACTATTTACTCACCCTCGAGTGGTTTCAAACCTTTATGAGTTTCTTTCTTTTGTTGAATGCTAAAGAAGATATTTTGAAGAATGCTGAAAACCTGTTACCATTGACTTACTATGGAAGTCAATGGTCACGTTTCAAACATAATTCTAAATATCTTCTTTTGTGTTATATAATAATATATAAATAATATATAAGAGGGCTGCACAATATATTGTTTCAGCATCGATATCACAATGTGCACATCCGCAATTGTCACGTCGCAAGATATGGAATTTTGAGTCTGCATTATAGTTGAGCTACAGAATTGTATTTAATTACTGTATTTATACAGAATTTATACCATTAACGAAAAAAAAGGTTCTCACTAAGAATTTTTGTCTTCTTTCTAGTCCAAATATCAACACTTCAAAGCAAAAACGAGATTATTTTCCTTACCCCCACTATTTCACTTCTTTTAAGGAAAAACTCGTTATTTTGACTTATTTCTTCTGAAGTTGAAAACAAAACAATATTTTTACTTAATCCAAGAATGTTTAGATATATGGACTAAAGACGAAACAAAGCAAAGTAAGAAAAGCATTTTTGTGAAACTGTATTCATATTGCAATATTTAAAAATTGCAGAAAAAAAATATATCGCAATATCAGATTTTTCCAATATTGGGCAGCCCTAATATATAAATAGCTGACTTTACTTAAAGTGAGTAAACCTGTTGTTTTTAAAGCTTTTTTTTTTTTTAAAGTGAGTAAAGCTTTTGTCTTAAAATGATCAAGTAAATGAACTGTGCACAACTATACAAGTGAAATTAAATTAACTTTCAAATTCCAACGGGTTTAGTCACTTTTTACATGTAAAACCACTTGTCTACTTTAAAGCAACAGATTTGCTCACTTTAAGTTTAGGTTTTTTAAGTTTTTTACAAAGTGACAGCCATAAAATACTATGAGATACTATGCTTTTGGACATTCCGCCAAACCCCCACGACACACATTGAGTCACTGTTGTTATTGAAGTACTGCACTTTTGTTTGACCGGCCTGAACTGATCTGTTTTTGTATCGCTCTCTAAAGGAAAATCTTTTCTTCGTGATGGAGTACTTAAACGGAGGCGACTTAATGTTCCATATCCAGACCTGTCACAGATTTGACCTCCCACGGTCCACGTGAGCCACATATGCAGCCCCCACACACAGATTTTTAAAGGCTGAGACTCTGCCTACTCTCTGTTTTTCACTCTCTCACATCTCCTCTTCTCTGTGTCAATAGGTTCTATGCAGCCGAGATCATCTGTGGACTGCAATTTTTACACTCTAAAGGCATTGTGTACAGGTACTTTATGTGCTACTGTCAAAATGATATAAAACAAAGTATAGAGAGGTTGTCTGGTTAGAAACTGACTTAAAATTAATTATTTATTAATTAGATTTTTAAAAATGTATTTTATCTATTTACACTTTTGGGGTTGATCTCTGTTCTGGAACTGCAATGCATTCATATTCCAAAACGTTATTTGTGTGGAAATATTCCATTAAAAAAAGGTTAAAAAGAAGTCAAAACAGAGTCGCACCAACATACAAAATGTTACCTAAATGTTGAATTGGGGATACGTTCATTAAGAAGTTTGGCATTTGGCACTTTCGGTTTAATCTTAACTCCATAAAATGCATATTAAAGAAGGGTTATAAGCACATTGCTGCATTGTTTACAGCAGTAAAGAAAGCCTATATTACTGCAGTTCTTTAAGCACCACCTACTGGCATAGACTGAATTAGCTTGGAATAATTTTGTTTAGTGCATGTTTTATTTAGCATAATTTCACAAAGCTAATATCAGAGCCTTGTGGTTTTGTTTTTGCTTCTGGTTTTAAAGTGAAACATTTAAGTCAAAAAGTGCTAATAATGCTACACATTTATCTATGTTTGATTAAAACGCAGTGATTGAATTTCATTTTAAAAGGGCTACATAAAGTTTAGCCTAATTGAGAAAGCATTCTTTTCATATACACATTTTTGTTTTCTTGCAGTGTTAAAAAAAATGGCTATTAATATTGGAATACACCCATTTGAAGAAAAAGGCAGGTGGCCATAAAAAAATAAATAAATAAATAAAATCAAGATCAGCAATATAGCTACTTTCTTATATGATAAATTCTTTAATAATAATAAATTCTTAAAAATAATAATAATAATAAACACTTCATAAATTAAAAAAATGAATTGTTACAAATAATTCAGACCTAAAAGAATGGTTTGGATGGTTTAATGTCTTAAAAAAAAAAACACACACACCTTAAAGCATTTTTTATTAGTTTTAAAAGTTTAAATTAGTAATATGATTCATTAATTTCACAGTCTCTTCAGGATTTTGCATTTGTGTC
This sequence comes from Danio jaintianensis, assembly GCA_903798115.1. NCBI lineage: Eukaryota > Metazoa > Chordata > Actinopteri > Cypriniformes > Danionidae > Danio > Danio jaintianensis. Next base: position 1,170,627 of record CAIGQV010000785.1, on the reverse strand, counting down.
CTAAAATGACAGATTTTGTGATGACTTTTCTCAAAATCTGTGGCATTATTTGCTTAAGTTCTTGTGTATTTCTGTGAACAATTGTACAATTTTTCTTTGTTTGATCTTAAGAACCATTGCACTTGCAAATATTTACAAATGTTATAGTTCCAAATATTATAATAGTATAGCTATAGGTTATCGGGTGAAAATTCCTGCATTTCGTCATATCACAGAAATGTTTTTCTAATATCATCCTTCCCTAATTTATTAATGTGTTGTCCCATCACAGAGATCTTAAGCTGGACAACATTTTGTTAGACACTGATGGCCACATCAAGATTGCAGATTTTGGCATGTGTAAAGAGAACATTATTGGAGAAGCCAGAACATGTACCTTCTGTGGAACACCAGACTACATCGCCCCTGAGGTGAGCATATCTACCACACAAACAGAAGAGCACAATACTGAAGATTGTTTTTTGTTTTTTTCAGCTAGCGATCATTTATGTGTATTTTTGGTAATTTAGGCCTGTCATGGTAAAATGTGATTAAAAACACCATAAGGTTGTAGCAAGTGTCTGTCTTTGAGTAATTCATTGAATCATTTACTCATTCATTTATTCAATCTTATTATATTGAAGAACACATGAGAAAATAGTTTTTTGTAATCAAAAAATTGTGAATCAAATCATTAGTCGAGTGAATCATTACATCCTTAACTTTACAAGAAAAACTACAGGGCATTTTTTGCTTTCATAATTTAAATTATAGTGTCATTATAACTTTTAAGCTTTTAGATCCTCAAGATTTTTGTTAGTTTTTGTCTTAAAAATCGTTTAAATAATAAGTAAAGATAATTTTCCATGATTAGTAAATTTCTTAACGTAACCTTAATTTGCATTGCTAAGAACTGAATTTTGGCAAATTTAAAAGGTGATTTTTTTTCTAAACTTAGGTTTGAGATTTTCAAATAGCTGTATCCCAGCCAAATATTGTTCTATGCTAAAGTATATACACATCAATAGAAAGCCTATTTATTGCTCAAAACAGAACACAACAGTGTTTTTTCATTCTTTCTTTAATGAAAATAAACCATGTATTTATTTAACCATAGTAAAAGTGTAGTAATCTCATTTTTTGATTACCATTAGGTTAGTGTAGAAAAATCATGGTTAATTTGTTGTTAATTTGGTTTAACTTCAATAACCAAGTTTTTTGGGGGGGATTGCCTGAAAGTGAAGATCTGATAAAGATACATGCCATTCATGTCGACACACATTTTTGGCTAATTACAGTCAATAATTTAAATAATAATTTTTTTTTTTTTTCAAAATGCACGAACACAGAAAAATATAACTATTCAAATGGGAAATGTTTGTCAGCATCTTGTCATTCCGCTCAGCCAATCAGATCAAAGATCCAGAAGTAAAATGTGTAAATCTCAATTTCTAAAAATGAACACTTACAATATGACTGGTTTTGTGGTCCAGGGTCTCAAATACAGTCTGCTTGCACGTCATTGAAACAATAAATATGATATTATCATAAGCAGATGATAAAAATTGCACACCCCTACAATTCCATTAACAGTAGTTTAAAAATAAATAGCTAAACCAAGCAAAAAAAATTTATGTTATTTGTAATACATATTGTGCACTTTATACTTCACAGATTCTGCTCGGTCAGAAATATGGGACGTCTGTAGACTGGTGGTCATTTGGCGTCCTTCTTTACGAGATGCTGATTGGCCAGTCTCCATTTCATGGGCACGATGAAGAAGAGCTGTTTCAGTCAATTCGCACCGATGACCCTTGTTACCCCCGTTGGTTAACTAGAGATGCACGAGACATTCTTGTGAAGGTATATCTGAACTACCAATCAATACAACACTTGTGAGTCTGTTATGAACTATAACAGTGTTTTCTGATTGGTTCTAGCTGTTTGTCCGGGAGCCGGAGCGAAGGCTGGGTGTGAAGGGGAATATACGGCAACATCCCTTCTTTAGAGAAACAGACTGGAATGCACTGGACAAACGACAGGTGGAGCCACCCTTCAGGCCGACTGTGGTGAGTTCATTACAGAGCTCAAAGATTGTCATTTCTGCTCTAAAACCTGATGAGCTGTTGATCTAAATAACATTTAAATGCAAATTCACAGCACACAAACGCCAACATGTTTAATCAGCATTTGTTGGATTGTGGATCATGAATTTTACATTACAATACAACTAAATACAACAGTCAATTTGTTTGTTGCTGTTTGTCTGTGGAGTGTGAATTGGCTTTTAAAGGCATCAGATGCAGAGCTGGTTCTAAAATAGACCAAATGTATCCTGAGCCTTATTAGAATTAAAATGGCAAAACTTTGTTTTGAAGAAGTACAGTAAAGGGTTAGTTCACACAAAAATAAAAACTGATCAATCATTTACTCACCCTGGTGACTTTATATAGCAAAAAGGACACCAAAACATTCCTAGCTCGCATTCAAAAACACTTATAACATTCAACAACAAAGCAGTTTAACATTTAATCAGTATAACCATTTTCATGCCACTAGCATTTTTTTTAGCTACTAGAACCTTTTACAGTAAGTACTAGTACATTTTCATTAGCTATTAATGCTTATTCTTTAGAAACTAGCAGCACAAACCTATTGTTTAGATACAATATTTTATTATTAGATTTTTATTATTAGCATTTACTATTAAATACTTATTCATTATATACTTTATTTATAGATGCTATAATTTGTAGTTACATACTACCATTTATTCAATAGGATAGTACCAGTAAGTGCCAGTAGGCTAACTACACACAATGCTGTACTGCATCACCCAATAAAGTGTATCTTTTCCATGTTAAAAGGAGTTTTTGTCACAACAGCATATACTACTATGACAAAAATCACCTCAGTCACAGATTATGTGCTTTAGTCAATGTTAAATGCTACCAATGTGAGTTTAAATACCATTTTACATGACATTTATTGCTATATCACTGAAAGCAGCAGCAGATAGTTCACCTCCAATCTTGAAAATAGAGAAACTAGCAGGTGATTTAAAAATTTAAGTCAGAACTGTGCTCTCAGCAGCCTATTATCATGTTTAATGTAAAAGAGGTTTAATGTGTAATAATAAGATTAAAAGCCTTTACCATTTTGTTGGGAGTCAGTGGCTGGTAAATGTTTGTCATGTCGCGTTTGTTACAGACAGACAAATTGCTTGTCGCTGGAATCTTGTAATGTCATGTGTTGTTAGGACACGGTGTTATTCTTGTTAGATACTAGCAGTTATTCATTAGATACTAGTAATTATTCATTAAAAACTGGCATTTATTCATTAAATAGATACAAATATTTTTACATACTAATACCTATATTATTAGATACTTCTACTTTAATAGTACATTTTAGTACTTGTTAATTTGGTACTTGCAACTATTAAATATATGCTTGTTTACTTATTACATGCTAGTAGTATTTATTCATTGGATAGTAGTTCTTATTAGATTCTTGTAGTTATTAAATAGATACTCATACTTATTAAAAGATAATTGAACTTAATTTTTGGGTGAACTATCTCTTTAAATGCATGGAATTCAAAACAGGAATTTAAGATATATTTAGTTTGTAGATTACTGAGGTCAAAGACAGAAGAGACATTAGCTCTGAAGGATATACATGTATTATTTAACAAAGTATATTTTTAATTATACATATCTGTGTGTTGTGTTTTTAGCTTAGCGACATGCTAAAGTTGTACTTTTTCTGTGTTGTGCACCATTAATGCTGGTGAAGATCATTTGAATTCAGTACATTTTGAGATTCAGTTTCAGTTATGGTGTCTGTAGTAGACAATAAAACTGAAGGCAGAAGCTCACTATAGATTTTGGACTTTTGGTTGCAAACATTTACCTGTGACAGACTAATTGAGTTTTCTGTTTACAGAAATCAGCAAATGACTGCAGTAACTTTGATAAGGAGTTCATAAACGAGAAGCCTCGACTTTCCGTCACAGATCGTATGATGATCAACAGCATGGACCAGAGCATGTTCGAAAACTTCTCCTTCATCAATCCCATCATGACCCGTCTCAAGAGCCCCTGATTCACCAACTAACATTCATAAAAGACACTCGTGTAAACACTGTGAATAATCCAAAACAAAAGGCAAACACTCATACCATACTGAACATTATATACCAACCTAGTTAACCTCACTTCAAGCTATAGGCAGTGAACAAAATACCTAAAATTAGATGTATACTGTTTCACTTTTTATTTGGTGCCTCCCACTTTTTATACTAAAAATAAAAAGTATATATTTGGTTATTATTAAGATTGGTAACCACAAATTAACCATGGTAGTTATAGTAAAACTGTGGTTATACTGGAAGTAATATACTAAAAGTAAGCATGGTACTTGCTGTAATAAAAAAAATTCTTAAGGTTTTTGTCTGTTTGTGAGGTGAAATGCAAAAACTAAGTAGCTAAGTCAGGTGTTGTATGGGGAAGATGGATACAAAAATCATAGAATTGCGCAAACACCGGAAAAAAAGTATTATTCAAATGTGAAATGTGTGTCAGCATCAATGGAACGCCACTTGGCCAATTGGATCAAAGATCAAGAACTAAAGGCGTGGCCACATTTACAGTTGTCAGGCTAAATCAAGCTGTTTTATCAGAATTTGCTGTATATGTATATAACAATGGTGATTAATGTGATAAAGCTTCAAATGCATCTCATATTGTGATGATTTGTATTTGTTTGAGCAGGTATTTATCGACATAGTATTTGTTTTTTAGGCTGTTTTTTAATTAATGTGCTGTTGTCCATATGTTGAATAATGATTGTTGTTAGTATGTGTTCCATAATAGTGATTTTTGTTATGCTCTAATATGTGAATTCTTGAAAAATGATGTGTAGAGGTTAAAAACGGAATATATTTAGACCGGTTATAAATTTGTGTTGTCTGTATAGTCAGCATTATGATTAATTATTGCTTATACAGTATGTGATTCCTTTTCATTGTGTGTATGGTCATTTTACAGTGCATGAACAATTCAAACCTCGTTTTTGAATAAATTAACTTAAGCTACAACAAGCTTAAACAAAAAAAACAAATGTTTCAGTTCTGAGTGACCACTTTTTGAGACTAAATTAATCAAGGCAAAAAGTAAGTTATGTAGGTAAGTTTATAAAAACAAACAAAGATGTAAAAAGTGGTTAATAGTTTAAATAAGTAAGCACTGAATGTAGGGCTGTTGTGGTTTATTACAAAAAATCCAATATTACAGAACCACATTTTTACTTCAAACAACGGTTATGGTTAGTGTTGCAAAACCATGGTTGATTTGTGGTTACCATGGTTTAACTGCAGTAACCATGATTGTTGTTGTTGTTGTTTGTTTTATTTATAGTAAAACCATGTTTTCTATATTTATAAAGGACAAGTTTGCTGTTAAAGCGAAAACAAGAATTATGAAGCATTTTAATTTACAGGGAACACTGACATTTGAGTGATTTTGCAGACAGGATTTATTCTGTTTTTGTTTATCTAACTATATACACACAATGTGGTGTAAATAAAAGTGGTTGCCTAGTTCCTGCTTTCTTATTTTTCGCATGTTTGTCACACATTAATGCTTCACATCATCAAACAATTGTAAACATTAGTCAAATGATAACACAAGTAAACATATGCAGTTTTAAAATGAAGATTATTATTAAAGGGAAAACAAAATACAAAACTACATAGCCCTGTGCAAAAAAGTGTTTTTCCCCCTAAATCTAATTGTGCCACCCTTAGCAGCAACAACTGCAATCAACTGTTTTCAATAACTTGAAACAAGTCTGTTATAGCACTGTGGAGACATTTTGGCCCACTTTGCAAAAAATCTCATATATTGAACATGCATCTCAATTGTACTCAGGTCAGGACTTTGACTAGGCCACTCCAAAGTCTTCATTTTGTTTATCTTCAGCCATTCAGAAGTGGACTTGCTTGAGGTCACTAACAGATGGCCAAACATTCTCTTTCAGGAAATTTTGACACACATAAGAATTCATGATTCCATTTATCACAGCAAGTCTTCCAGGTCCAGAAGCAGCAAAACAGCCCCAGATCATCACACTACCACCACCATATTTTACTGTTGGTATGATGTTCTTTTTCTTAAATGCGATGTTACTTTTACGCCACACATAATGGGACACACACCTTCCAAAATGTTAAACTTTTGTTTTGTCAGTCCACAGAGTATTTTCCCAAAAGTCTTGAGGATCATTAATATATTTTATAACAAAACTGAGACAAGTCTTTGTTCTTTTTGCTCAAAAGTGGTTTCCGTCTTGGAACTATGCCATGCAAACCATTTTTGCCCAGTCTCTTTCTTATGGTGGAGTCATGAACACTCAGTGTGGTTCGCTGGTAGTCACAGCTTTAAAATCTTTAAAATTAGGATCATAAATCCTTCCAGACAGGTATAGCTCAATTATTTTCTTTCTCATTTCTTTTTGAATTCATTTGGATCTTGGAATGATGTCTAGATTTGAGGATCTTTTGGTCTACTTTGCTTTGTCAGGCAGGTCCTATTGAAGTGATTTCTTGACTGCGAACAGGTGTGGCAGTAATCAGGCCTGGGTGTGACTAAAGAAATTGAACAGTGTGACAAATCAGAGGTATGTTTTAAGGGGGCTGGGGGAGCGAGTTTTGGATTTTATTTTCCCTTAATAACAAAAACCTTCATTTAAAAACTTGATGAACTGAATCATGCAAAAAAAAAAAAAGAAATCAGTAAGGGACAAACACATTTTAACACCACATTATCTATGTATGGATGTATGTAAAGTACATGAATTAATCTATTGTGGTAATTCTACCATTGCTGTGGTAATGCAAAAAATATAAACAAATTACCTATAACTAATAATTAAATATAGTGTACATTATACTACATAAAATTTTACTGTTGTAAAAACTATAGTTGGGGAGATCGGGCATAGTCACACAGGTCAATTGCAACACTGTAACACTTCCCAATCTCTACAACTATGAACTAGTTATCAAAGATAACATTTATGACATTTAATAGCAGACATTTGTAAATAGTTTTAATCAAATTTTTAACACACTGGGTTAAAAGATCTCAAAAATATAGAGAGAAGTGAAAAAATGCTACAACTATCCTCGATCTCCTCTACTACATTATTTACTACAAAAACACTACAGTATTTTTATAAATTAGTTTTTTTTTTCATGTTGGAAACTATGTATGAACATAGGTTAGGCCTAGGTTTTTCCGTGCTGATGGGCTACACCAGAGCAATGCTGGAGCTGAACTCCTGTCGGACAACATCTCCAGGAAGCATCGTTCTATCTGACTAGTAAGTGAAAATTCACATTTTAGCCATATAGACTCTTGCTCGTCCCGCTCAAATCACAGTAATGCATATCTGGCTAACCCCATAGAGACTGTGTCTGTTCCTCGTATTATTAGATCAGGAAATAAACTTACTGTGTGCTCTAGAAAAAATCTATTAAGAATCAAACCAGAAAAACTGCAAAAAAATGGAAAATAATTTTTTTTTAAAGCTTGGTCTCCTAAACATCAGGTCACTAGCACCTAAAGCACTTGTCATAAATGAAATAATAACAGACAACAATCTTAATGCACTCTGTCTCACTGAAACCTGGCTGAAACAAAATGACTATATTAGTTTAAATGAAGCAACTCCTTCAGGATTCTTATATAAGCATGAGGCTCGTCAGACTGGTCGTGGTGGTGGAGTTGCATCAATCTTTAGTGATATTCTTAATGTTAATCAGAGAAACGTACTTATGTTTAACTCTTTTGAAGTATTGGCGCTTAATGTTATGCTTCCAGATATTATGAAAAAACCTATATTATCTCTCGGTTTAATCACCATATATAGACCCCCAGGACCCCATGTCAATTTTCTAAAAGAGTTTTCTGATTTTATTTCTGACTTACTAGTTAAAACTGATAAAATACTAATTGTAGGACTTTAACATCCACATAAATGACGCTAACGATACATTAGGGCTCGCGTTTACAGATTTACTACAATCACTTGGGATAAAGCAAAACGTTGTTGGTCCAACCCATCGCTTAAAGCATACACTAGATCTAATTTTGTCTCATGGAATTGAGGTCATTGATGTAGACATTATACCACAAAGTGATGATATAACAGACCACTACCTCTTACTATATAAGGTGTGTTTACCTGAAATTAGCAGATCTGCACAGATATATCGCCCTGGTAGAACTATCGTCCCGTCCACTAAAGATGAATTCACAAATAACTTACCTGATCTTTCTCTATTTCTAAATGCACCCGCAAACGCAAATGACCTTGATGTAGTAATCAGCAGTATGGATGCTATCTTTACTAACACACTAAATACTGTGGCACCCATCAAATTAAAAAAGGTTAGAGAGAATAAAACTACACCATGGTATAACAGTCATACTCGCGCTCTCAAAACAGCAACCCGTGCCCTGGAACATAAGTGGAAAAAAACTAAATTTAGAGGTCTTTAGAATTGCGTACAAAGATAGTATGTCCACCTATAGGAGGGCTCTAAAATCCGCCAGGGCTGAGCACCTCCGCAAACTGATAGAAAATAATCATAACAATCCTAGATTTTTATTCAACACCATTGCTAAATTAACAAATAATCAGTCATCTTTGGAACAAAATGTCCCACCGCAAATTAGTAGTGATGACTTCATAAATTTCTTCAGTGATACAATAGAAGGTTTCAGACAGAAAATAGAAGATGTTAAACTTTCGGCACCGCCTTATACTTCAGATCCATTAAACATTCCACTGAACCAAAATAATCTACAGTGCTTCAAAATCATAGAACAGGAAGAGCTAGATAAACTTATAAATGCTTCTAAACCAGCTACATGTATGTTAGACCCAATTCCAACTAAATTACTGAAAGAATTGCTACCTGTAATAGGAGAACCTCTTCTTAACCTCATCAACTCTTCTCTATCTTTAGGCCATGTTCCAAATCCTTTCAAGCTAGCTGTTATTAAGCCTATTATTAAGAAACCACAACTGGACCCCAGCAACTTAGCTAATTATAGGCCTATTTCAAATCTTCCATTTATGTCTAAAATACTAGAAAAAGTTGTTTCTGCCCAATTATGCTCCTTTCTGCAGATGAACAATGTTTTTGAAGTGTTTCAGTCAGGTTTCAGGCCTCATCACAGTACAGAAACCGCATTAGTGAAAATAACCAACGATTTACTCTTAGCTGCTGACCAAGGGTGCATCTCGTTATTAGTTTTACTTGATCTCAGTGCTGCATTTGACACCATCGACCACAATATCCTCATAGATTGCTTAAATTCTACAGGTGTCCGGGGACAGGCTCTAAAATGGTTTAAGTCATACTTAACTGACCGTTACCAGTTTGTGAATATAAATGGACAGCTTTCACAGGTCAGGCCAGTACAGTATGGGGTGCCTCAAGGATCAGTTTTAGGCCCTTTGCTGTTCACAATATACATGCTACCCCTGGGAGACATTATAAGAAGACACGGGATCAGCTTTCACTGCTATGCAGATGATACTCAATTATATATTTCAACAAAACCTGATGAGACATCTGAACTGTCTAAGCTAACTGAATGTATTAAAGATGTTAAAGACTGGATGACCAACAATTTCCTTCTCTTAAATTCAGACAAAACAGAATTATTACTTGTTGGGCCTAATTCCTGTACACAGCAGATCTCACAACTCTACCTGCAATTAGAGGGACACAAAGTTAGCTTTAGCTCTACTGTAAAAGATCTGGGTGTTATACTAGACAGCAATTTACTTTTGAAAATCATATCTCCCATGTCACAAAAACCGCCTTCTTTCATCTGAGAAATATCGCTAAGTTACGAAGTATGCTATCCATCTCAGATGCAGAAAAGCTAGTTCATGGTTTTATGACTTCTAGGCTGGATTACTGTAATGCTCTGTTTCTTGGTTCCCCAGCATCCTCTATTAATAAACTTCAGCTAGTACAAAATGCAGCTGCCAGAGTTCTTACCAGGTCTAGAAAATATGATCATATCACCCCAATTTTATCCTCCTTACACTGGCTGCCTGTTAAGTTCCGTATTGATTATAAAATATTGCTTCTTACCTATAAAGCTTTAAATAATCTAGCTCCTGTTTATCTAACCAACCTTCTGTCT
>CAIGQV010000785.1:1117818-1134243 GCA_903798115.1 Danio jaintianensis | reverse complement strand
TCTATCTATCTATCTATCTATCTATCTATCTATCTATCTATCTATCTGTCTAATATTAATATTTGTTCACAGTTTTTAATAATTATTATTTCAGTGTTAGAACATCAGTCACTGTAAGTCTTGTGTGTATAACGCAATTTTAAACACTGCATAAATATTACAAAAATACAACCATCACAAATAAATGCAATGTATAAAATACACACTATTTCATAATTCATTATTTATTATATATTATACATATTAATGGCGGTTCATTCCGCTGTGGCGACCTCAGATCAATAAAGGGACTAAGCCGAAAAGAAAATGAATGAATACATATTAATATATTTAATATATAAATAATACATTACTTGACAAAATATTTCGCATATAATTTGGTTCACAGTTTTGTTTTTAAGCCATTGTGTAGCTATAGTTTCTTACTGAAGTAAATTAACTGAACATCACGAAGGTCACAGTGATATTACTGACGCTTCAGTTATTAAATATGATGAGTAACTCCTCTGCATCTGCTGCTAGCATCACGCTCACGCCAAACCCAGGTAAAAATATTCGACCAATCAGAACCCACGATGAGTGAAAAAGCCAACACTTCTCTGCAAGCTCCCTATTCAATGCGTGTCGTCATCAGCCTTAACAAAGGCCATGCGAGAGTTTCCATGCCAACAGAATCTTTTGAATCACTTGAATTCTTTAGAATCGTGAGCCAGCAACTTCAGAATGTCCTTACTTAGAACCATAGAACTACTAATTCCGTTACCATGGCTACCGATGTGACCATCGCCATAAAATGTCACTAAGAAAAATGCTAATTTTCAATAAAAAGCAAATGAAAAAAAAAAGTTTCTGAATTTTCTGAAAAACAAGATGCTCTAAATAACAATATTTTGTTTTAAATGTATGAAATTAGACCTTTATAGAACAAATATTACAATATTACATTAACCCATGCCTAATAAAAATTACATTTACACAGCTGTATATACTCTTAACTTCAAATATAATATAATATTTATAGATATTTATAGATCTGCCATCAATATTGGTCAGCATTTGTGTGCTCACCATTCTTTATTAAGAAAAAGTGAATATATAAGCATATCTTATATTCCATATGCAGTCACTTACATGCGCGGGGCATTGAAGGCTTGTCATCCTTAGACGGAATCCAGATTTTTTGGATCCTGTTTTGGGTTAGTTCCCTTGGCATTCCTTAAAGATGTGGAAGAATCAGCAAGATAACCGCAGCAGGTCACACAGGCTTGTGTAATTCCACGGAGTTTTAGAAAAACAAAAACAAAAGCTTTCGGTTAAGATTGCTCTTCTGTGTATAAATGATCTTCCTTTTCAGCTGTTCGGCGATTTGCGGTGGTTATATCTCGTACACCTCGTGTATTCGCTTCCCGGTAATCTCTAACATCACGTCTCCCATCCTCTGCGCTTTAAATACGGAACCGGCGACACGATGACGTGACGCAGCTCCAGAGGGCGTTTCTACTTTTAAAAGCGTTCGCATGCGCCTCCTTGCGGACAAATACAAAACATTGAATAATATTGAATTAAACATTTAAAACTGTTTGTTTAAATATTTGAATAGTGCGTTTAAATAAAACAAGATTTGTTAATATTATTTTGATATTCCTCTATCATTTCTGACTTTAATAACACACATATAATCCTCCTGAGGTAATAAAAGGGAATGGGAGGCAGTATTAAAGATGCAGGTCACGTTTCGAGTGGGCATCCCCACGCATGCCTACGTGCGCGGAGTCACTACATCAATACATCAATCTCCATAAATGCCTGAAATAAGAGCAAGCGTTTTTAAGCTGCAAAACACCGGCGCCTATTGTAGTTTTAATCATCATTTCCTGCAATAAAAACAGTAAATATTGATAAACGTAACGGTCAGGTTTTAAATGCATATAATATGATCTTATTCTGCATTTGCAAAAAGGTTATGTTCACAAATGAATTATTAATGAAATGAAATGTAACGTGTGAGAAATTTCTATTTTATTTGTATATAGGCTAAACAGGATTTGATCGAAATCAACGGTTGCACTTCACATTTAGGGTTTTTGTCATGTTAAAACTATATTTCGAAATTGCAGCCTCATTGTTATTCACAATTCTTTGGAGTATTGAATAAAAGGGTTTTTTTTGTTTCCTAAAAATGTATCAACATTTAAAAAATAACCATTTTGTTCAAAATGTATAATAGGCTAGAGTTGGCTTTATTTGTTTTTTATTCATGAGTGTTTAGTTTCTTCTTTATGTACAGTTTTGATAACTTTTATATATAATGTAATTTTTCTATGTGTATCCTATATAAAAGTGAAATAGGCATGCATTGATGGAGCTATAAAGGACTGAAAAACTCCTTTGTTGGTTTTGAGTTCTGGGCTGAAATGCCGAGACAGGTTGGCTACTCTCACATCTGCACGTACAGGATGAACACTGAGGGCGTGACATTATGCCAACCGCACCAAACCATTTGTCCAGCAAATATTACACCAGTTTTCAATGTTTCCTACATGGAGTAGCTCATTAACGGCCATTTAAAAGGTTGACTGGGAAAATCAATCCCCTCTTGCAAAGAAACGCGATCCTCAATGAAAGTGAGTTAATTGCATATTATTTGAGGAGAGAATTGTATTCCCCCAAGGTTCAGGTCACTTTCTTGCGATTCCAGGAATCAGTTTGTCCCTGTTTGACGCTTTTGTAGCGCAGTGAACTTGTTTTCTGTCGGCTTCTGTGTTGACCCACTTCCAGATAGCTGTCTGGGTGAGATTTGTTTAGTTGGCTGATGTTTGTGGGACACACTGGGTCAGCTGAAATTAATATCACTTTAAAACTGTATAGGCTACACCAAGTAAAAAGCATTAGGCTAGCAGTATATATATATATATATATAGTGAAAAAGGGGTTCTTTAGATTATTTAAATGTTCTTCACACAAACAAATGGTTCTTTTAAGAACTCTTCACTGGTTCACTGGGGAACCAAAAACGATTCTTCTATGGAATGTAAAACACAATATTGTAGCTTGTAACTGACATAAACTTTTATTTGTATAATCACACTATAAAAATGTAATTTAAAATAATATTGCTGCCTTAAATTATTTAGTTCAATCAAACTAGCTTGCATCAATCAAATGGACTAAAATATTAAGCTAGAATTTGTGTATAAAGATTACAATTTTATTAAAACCTGATTAACTTATTAAAATAAGTTAAAGTAAAAACATTTGTGGTCATGAATTTGTGAAATGATTTTTTACAATGTATACTAAATTGCATATGCTTTATTTTACAGTAGTTATCATGTACTTACCAAAAAGTACTGGGGTAATTTAACTTACATGGTTTAAGTTCACTTTCTGTGGTAGCTTTAGGGATAGTACCTAGTTATTACCCAGTTTCTATATTGAATATTTTAAGAACATAGCACAAATAACAGAACTCTAAAAAATGAAGTGTTAAAAATGCCACCGCATAAAATAGGCTAGCTCCTTTTTATAAAACATTGTTTCTTTTAAAAACATCTTACGTTTCTGTCACCCTGATTAATTCATATAAAATTTGCCACTTTATAAAATAGTAACTTTTCTAAAAGGCGGATGAGATTAGATGAGATTGAGTTTCTTCCCTTAAAAAAAATTATTTACATTTTTTTTTTTTTTTTTTTCTATTTAACTTGTGATTTTCACCTGATTGACAAAAATAGGATAAAAATAAGGGTGGGAAATCAGATTAATGGATTCATATCACATCTGGAGACTTGGAGGAGGGACCTTGTGGTGTTGTTAGTAACAAATCTTAACACCTTTGTGAACAATGCACTAACAACTCAACTCTCGCCACTTGAGGGGTAGATTTAGGGATAGCTTTTTTCATACAAATTCTAAATATACTTAAGCAATTAAAATAAAAACGTTTCATTCTAACCAATGAAAACACTCTCAGACAGCTTCATAGTAGACTGTAGATTGCAGATTAGAATAAAATGGAGTAACAAATGTTTCTTCTGACCGAGTCATAAAATTGGATTGGTAAACAAGTTTGTTTTTGCAGTGCAGATGCACGAAGCAGGCACACATCACAGTAAATGCAAGCCTTAAATAAGCACTAAACTGTACTGTACACAGGGATGGGGTGATACACGCTTACCATGAACTGTTGACAAACTTGTTGCTCGCAGGAATACAAGAGCAGATTGAAAAAAGCAAGTGTGAGACAGCGATCCCAAAGTTGGCCCTGAAGCTGATGCAGTCCTTGCAAGGATAGGATGTCAAAGCCAGAAATAGACCAGAGAGAACATGAAACACACACTGTGAAGTGAACACACTGTCACACACATCTTAATGTCCTGAATAATGAACGAGTCTTTTATTAAAGAAAAGAATCAGAACATCTGTATTGGATGTGTCTAGTGTTACATGGAAATGCATATTGATCAATGCAATATTCTTTAGGTGTGTTTTATGGAACTACTCAGACGTTACACTGTAAAGTCAAACAGAGTCATGCATCATAAATTAATTTCAAGTTGAAGTGTAAGGAGTCATTTCCAGGAAACAGGGTCCAGACGAGTGTACTAATGTCCTGTGTACTGTAAATTGACCTGGCAATCCAACCCCTTTACTCTTACGTCACATAGAAGGACAGCAATGCAATTCAAAAACAAACAGCAACTAATCAACGCCTCCCTGATGCAGTTAAGCAGCTCACATAATGAATTAACCTGGTGCATGGCTGGATAAAGGCCAGACCGAACGCATACTCGTTCATCCACTATGACTTTACTTCTGCTGAGGAGCAGTCTTAACTTACAAACTAAGCTAACCAAAACACTTGGCAATGAGACAAAACAAAGCAAAACAAAACACTGAGACATGAAGCAAACAAAACACAGAGACAAAAACAAAAAGTAACGCTAAACAAAATGTAACACAACATTAAGACAGTACACAAAACAGACAGGAGACAAAACAAAAGCAAAAAAGCAAGCAAAGCTAAACAAAAAAAGAACACAATACTGATATATGACAAAACAAAACACTCAGAACATGAGACAAAACAAAAACACAGAGACAAATAGAACAAAAAACAAAATGCTGAGATAAGACAAAACTAAATATTTTCAGTTGTTTTCGGCAGAAATAAACAAAAACATCTGGCTGAACTTTAAGTCTTCTAAAGAGCATTTTAAAAAGTATGCAAACCTAAAAATAATCCACCTAATCAGTCTAAAATAGTAAACCACTACATAAACCACCACAACTATAAATATCTCCAGCCACACCTCAATTATTTCCCCACACAATCTTGAGTTAAGGGGTGTGAAAAGCAGCTCATTGGATGACAGTAATGAAGCCAGTAGAGGTGGGCCTAATGAATGCTTTTGGTATATTTCCACAATAATATTCCAGGAATATTATCCTGTTGCCTATTCAAAGATAACAATAATAAAGGATACTGCTTACGTTTTTTATCCAATAAAACATTAAAGAACTTGGCTTAACTGGTATATTTGTAGAAAAAGGAGCAGGAAATCAGGTTTTCTAAGATCGTGGCATCCTTGTTTGTCAAAGGAACCAAAGTAAGAAATATTTAGGCAATTTTAATGTTCATTTGATTTTATTCAATATGACGAAGGCCCAATCAAGTGTTTGCAGATGGCCACTATTGGGATCTGAAGATAACCAATAACTATTTTTCCATCCACCTATTTTTAATGCGGATTTTAAATTATCACATAAGGAAAATGCTTAATGTGCATAAAAGAAAGTTTGCACAACGGAGTAAGATAAACTTTTTATCCAATAAGAAAAAATGCACATAAAGTACGTCGGAAACACATTTACTCAATAAATTCCAACATGCACATTAAAAAAATCATTTGATTTTCCTTAAACAGATCATGCGATAACACAAATGGGTGCACTGGTATGGGATTAAAATCACAAACTCCGTCATGAAAGTGGTAGGGTTTTATAGCTCCCGCAAGAGCAGTTTATTATTAATATATAACAAAAAAGGCCCACAGTGGCTTCTCCTAATTCAGCAATTTCCATCTTTCTTTTTGATATTTGGCACCAGTTAATCAGGAAGTGATGGTTTTGTTCTCTTTGACTCATTGGATGGTAACGGCCCTTTATTTCTTAAATGTTTTATGCAATTGATCAGTTCTGCGCATAAATCTAATCTGCATTTTTGTATGAAAACCTAGACATTTACTGTTTCACAACTTATTGGCTAGTCATAATTAGTACAATCTCATTTGCATGTTCTTATATGATCTGCTTGCTTTCTGGTAACTCAAATAACCACGTTGCAACAGGGTTCTGCAGTAGAGAATCTCTGAACACACGTCTAAACTTGAATCAGATGATCTACAGCAGCAGAAGAGAAGCACACCGGAGGAAGTCTTGTCAGCTGAGAACAACAAAAGCTACAGTTGACACAGACTCTACAATAATGGGCCATAGAAAATTGGAAAAAAAATGTCTGGTCTGATGAGTTTTGATTTTAGCTTCAGCATTCAGATGATAGGGTCCAAATTTGGCTGAAATCAAATGAAAGCATGGTTTTATCCTGCCTTGTATGAATGGTTTATCCTATTGGTCATGTGGGGGAGATGTTTAATGTTAATGTGCATACCTTTATGACTACAGTGTGCTCATTTTGTGATGGCTACTTCCAACGAAAACAAATATTTCAAATCACCTAATCGCTTTGTGAACATGACAGTAAGTTTACTGTACTCAAATGGCCTCCACAATCACCAGATCTCAATCAAAGAGTATAGATATCAAAGATATCTTCTCTCGCATTACTATGAATGGAGTAAAAAGCAATGCTAAATATAGCCATCCAAGAGAAGGAAGTCCTGCCTTCCATGCAGACAAAGCAGCCAATAGTCAATATTTACAGACTGGTAGTGTTTGGAGGAAGCTATGAACAGATTTGCTTGTTCTTTAAGAAAATTTGTGTTGTTTAACGACTACTACTGTTGACAGGAGAAATGGCAACGCATATTGTGTCCTTCCACTGTCATCCTCCAGGTTTTGCTCCAGGTTCTGTCTCTGTTCTTCCAGGGTTTATCTTCTGGTTACCACTGAAACATATGTAGCAAACTGGACTTAATGGACTTACTATGTTTTATATGTAATTACAGCTTAAACAGCAAAAGTAATCCAACAGGTGACTTCAGATTTTGTTGCTGATTTGAAATATGCAATTTAATTGCAAGTTCTGCAATCAGTTTTGAGCTTTTAAGATTCCTCCATTCATTTAGATAGGACTTCATCTTGAATGAGCTGCCTGGAGGCATTGCAAATGTGGCAAAAAACTAAATCCAATAGAGCAGTGATTTTCATCCTGTGGGCCATTGACTGTATTGCAGGGGGTGGGCACCAGCTGTTTTTACTGGAAATATTATTGTTAATATAAAGTGAAAATGTCAAGTCATTTGATGTACAGTATTGTTCAAAATAATAGCAGTACAACATGACTAATCAGAATAATCCAGGTTTTTAGTATATTTTGTATTGATACATGGCAAACAAGTTACCAGTAGGTGCAGTAGATTATCAGAAAACAAACAAGACCCAGCATTCATGATATGCAAGCTCTTAAGGCTGTGCAATTGGGCAATTAGTTGAAAGGGGTGTGTTCAAAAAAATAGCATTGTCTTCCGTTCACTGTACAAACTCAAAACTGTTTTGTACAAACATTTGTGTTTTTAGGATTTTGCAATCCTGTGAATCACTAAACTAATATTTAGTTGTATGACCACAGTTTTTTATAACTGCTTCACATCTGTTTGGGATGGAGTCAACCAACTTGTGGCACCTTTCAGCTGTTATTCCACTCCATGATTCTTTAACAACATTCCACAATTCATTTACATTTCTTGGTTTTGCTTCAGAAACAGCATTTTTGAGTCACCCCACAAGTTCTCAATTGGATTAAGGTCCGGGGATTGGGCTGGCCACTCCATAACATTAATTTTGCTGGTTTGGAACCAAGACTTTGCTCGTTTACTAGTGTGTTCGGGGTTATTGTCTTGTTGAAACAAAAATTTCAAGGGCATGTCCTCTTCAGCATAAGGCAACATGACCTCTTCAAGTATTTTGACATATGCAAACTGATCCATGATCCCTGGTATGCGATAAATAGACCCAACACCATAGTAGGAGAAACATTCCCATATCATGATGCTTGCAGCACCATGCTTCACTGTCTTCACTGTGTACTGTGGCTTGAATTCAGATTTTGGGGGTCATCTCACAAACTGTCTGTGGCCCTTGGACCCAAAAAGGACTATTTTACTCTCATCAGTCCACAAAATGTTCTTCTATTTCTCTTTAGGCCAGTTGATGTGTTCTTTGGCAAATAGTAACCTCTTCTGCACATGCCTTTTTTTTAACAGAGGGACTTTGCGGGGGATTCTTGAAAATAGATTAGCTTCACACAGACGTCTTCTAACTGTCACAGTACTTACAGGTAACTCCAGACTGTCTTTGATCATCCTGGTGGTGATCATTGGCTGAGCCTTTGCCATTCTGGTTATTCTTTGATCCATGTTGATGGTTGTCTTCCATTTTCTTCCACGTCTCTCTGGTTTTGCCCTCCATTTTAAAGCATTGGAGATCATTTTAGCTGAACAGCCTATAATTTTTTGCACCTCTTTATAGGTTTTCCCCTCTCCAATCAACTTTTTAATTAAAGTGCGCTGTTCTTCTGACCCATTAACAACCCATTTACCTCAGGCTTTCATGCATGTTCAACAAGTGCAGGCTTTATCCTTAAATAGGGGCCACCTGATTCACACCTGTTTTTTCACAAAATTGATGACCTCACTAATTGAATGCCACACTGCTAGTTTTATGAACACACCCCTTTCAACTAATTGCCCAATTGCACAGCCTTAAGCCTTGCATATCATGAATGCTGGGTCTTGTTTGTTTTCTGATAATCTACTGCACCTACTAGTAACTTTGTTTGGCATGTATCAATAAAAAATATACTAAAATCCTGGATTATTCTGGTTAGTCACGTTGTACTGCTATTATTTTGAACAATACTGTATTATTAAATAACGAGAAATATTTTTTTTTTAATATGAGCTCACTATTCAATTTCACAGATTGGTTTAATTACCCGCTAATTTAATACTTTTGTGCTGAATATATGGCTCTCAACGGGTCCAGTGATGAAGTTCTCTACCAGTTTTGATTGTTTATCTGACCTAGAGACATGCATCTGTAGAACCCGATGCAACTGGGAAAAGATTTAATAGTTGAATGCAGGATGGGGCATTAAAATTCTCATGTTTGTGCAGAGCGTGGATTGTGGGTGCTTAAAATGATCTGTGGGACTTCTGCAAAGGCCCTTTCACTGGGGAAGGGCCAAGTGATGGAAATTACAGCACACAGGAGCCTGTTTCTATGGCGTGTTTTGTCTGGTTGAGCCATCACGGTTTCAAGTCATACATTGCCATATTGTTACAATCAATATGGTTACATTTGTATTTGCTCAAATCTAACATGTTGCATAGAGTATTGCAGAAAAATCTGTAGTCTGAACCCTTCTGTCTGTTGATTGCTCCACTGACGGTCTACCCAGTTATGGCATCTACCTGGATTTTGGATTTCCCATTTGTATAAAGAGTCTCACTGGACTTGGTGGCCTGTTATGTATATTTAATATTTATTCAAATCATTGGCAGTTTATTCAATAAAGACCCACCACAAATAGCGGGTTCATTTAAAAATTGCAGCGGGCCACATAGAAACATATGTGTTTGGTTTTGTTTAGTGGGTCACGAATTTAAAAAGATTGGGAACCACTGCAATAGAACATCTTTGAGAGGTGGAGGAATGGGAGATTCATTATGGATGTTCGTGCAACAAATCTACAGAAACAGTGTGATTTCTATAATGTTGATTTAGAGGAAAACCTCTGAGGAATTGGCTTAACACCTGCCATGAAGAACTAAAGCAGTTCTGAAGGCAATCGTTGGTCCAATTTGGTACTAAGTGTAGATAATGAAGTAGGCACAGCCATACAAATGAAATCCAATGGCAATAAATACCAATGTGAATTGGCCATTAGTTTAGCAACTTAACACCCAGTACTGAACTTGTGACCTGAACAGCTCAGCCCTGTTCTGTCAGGTTTCAGACACACTGTTCGTGTGAGTCATTTGATGAGCATGTGTTCTGTTTGAGCAGATCCTCATGGAGTTCAATCTATTCTTTACTTTGTTCCCCAGCACCTTCGTCTTGCATAAGAGCGTCCTTTACACCAAATCAGAACATCGCACCATCGTTGACCCAATCTAACAAATTACCACACACACACACACATTATGCTCATTGCATCTGATAATAGACTGAAATATTATTTAGAAGATTGGCAGATGAAAAATAAGATACTTGAGAGTTATTTGATGAGTCTATGAGATGCTTATAAAAATCAGTCATGTAATGAAGTCACCTTGTATTGAGTAACACGCAAAACCCAATTTCTGCTCAGGTCAAGACACACATTAAGGAAAAGTGTAATTCTTTAAGTCTATCAATAGTGTGTGGATCAGAGAGTGAGGGCTCACGGGAGTCTCCGTTATGTCACAACAGATGAATGTAGGTTTCCTACTTTCTAGAGTCGCACAGGGAAATGTGTGATTATATAAATCATGAACCAGGACTCATTCATTAGCGTCATCACTTCCTTCATTGTCTCATTCAAAATCAGTGTGTAACTGAACCATGTTGTAACTACTGTAGAAGTTTTTAAAATGAATAAGTTTTCACGACAACCGCTTCAGTAGCTTTGGTTGTCTTGCAAGGACTTGCATGTACCTACTGCCTTAACATGTAATATGCATTCCCATGACGTTATGCTTTCAAGAAATTGTTTTATCCATCTAAAACACAGTTGTTGTATACATGAATGGCCAAAATACTAGAATAGTTGTCCCTAACTTTTTTGTAAAAGTTTTCTAATAGTCGCCCAGCTCTTATAACCCACTTCAAACTCCCACCATTGTTTTGAAGCCCTTTTTTCAGTAGGTAAAACACAAAACACATTTACACTGTGTGCAGAAATATCATCATTTTTATGCATATTTTCTTAATACACCTGATAAGCTTTTAAGTGTAATCAGGGAAGCCCAAGGAGATAAACCTCATATCAAGGTGTACAGTCATGGCCAAAAGTTTTGAGAATGACAAATATTAGTTTTCACAAAGTTTGCTGCTAAACTACCTATTAGATCTTTGTTTCAGTTGTTTCTGTGATGTACTGAAATATAATTACAAGCACTTCATATGCTTCAAAGGCTTTTATCGACAATTACATGACATTTATGCAAAGAGTCAGTATTTGCAGTGTTGGCCCTTCTTTTTCAGGACCTCTGCAATTCGACTGGGCATGCTCTCAATCAACTTCTGGGCCAAATCCTGACTGATAGCAACCCATTCTTTCATAATCACTTCTTGGAGTTTGTCAGAATTAGTGGATTTTTGTTTGTCTACCCGCCTCTTGAGGATTGACCACAGGTTCTCAATGGGATTAAGATCTGGGGAGTTTCCAGGCCATGGACCCAAAATTTTAACGATCTAGAGAATTGAACCTCTTTCCTTGAAGTTCTTGATGATCCTATAAATTGTTGATTTAGGTGCAATCTTAGTAGCCACAATATCCTTGCCTGTGAAGCTATTTTTATGCAACGCAATGATGGCTGCACGTGTTTCTTTGCAGGTCACCATCGTTAACAATGGAAAAACATTGATTTCAAGCATCACCTTCCTTTTAACATGTCAAGTCTGCCATTCTAACCCAATCAGCCTGACATAATGATCTCCAGCCTTGTGCTCGTCAACATTCTCACCTGAGTTAACAAGACGATTACTGAAATGATCTCAGCAGGTCCTTTAATGACAGCAATGAAATGCAGTGTTTTTTTCAGGATTAAGTTAATTTTCATGGCAAAGGAGGACTATGCAATTCATCTGATCACTCTTCGTAACATTCTGGAGTATATGCAAATTGCTATTATAAAAACTTAAGCAGCAACTTTTCCAATTTCCAATATTTATGTCATTCTCAAAACTTTTGGCCACGACTGTACTGCTTCTAATCATCAGGCAAAATGGGCCAAAAAAATACATTTAACCATCTCTAATAAAACAAAAATTGTAAAATATAATTTTAGAGGGATCTTGAAATGGCTACGATATTGAGGTTGTGCTCACAGAACCATCAAACTTTGATTGCAAATACTCCACAGGGTTGCAAGAAATCTGAGGGGGGGGAAAGATGTAAATTGACACTTTACTGGCAGTTTGGTCAATTATAATGCCAATATTCTGTGCCATCATCATTTTCTGCCCTTTTGTCCTACAGACACAGAGTATACATACAGCAGGTATGCAGAAAGGCTGGGCAATATACAATTTAATCCTTTCCTGAAACCTATAGAAAAGTGAATGAAATTAATATGTATATCTGACAATCAGTGGTGTCACTTGTTGAACAGATGACTCGATATGCAAGGTCTCAAGACGGATGAATTAATCAGTCAGGTAATTAGACAGGCAGATAACTTTGGTTTATGGAAATGTGACTTGTGACGTGGCAAAATAACCAGTGAACTGGTAAAAACTGCATAGCCTGGAAATCCAGATAAACAATTAATTAATCTTTACTGTCCCTTATTTCAAAGATGCATTATAGTTTTGTCTTGTTCGAGATGTCACCGTTTGTGTGCTTGTGACTTACGTTAGGAAATCATATATGTAATATTTTAATTATATTCAAATGATCTGTACTTCCCACATGTAGGCTATAGCTTCAATCATATTTTGTTTTGTTTTCATTTCGAATTACTCTCACATATATATCCCTCTTTTGCATATTGACCTGTATATCTGCTTCTGTCTGAAATCAGTAGCCTAAATAATCTTTCCAGAAATGTCCCTGGGGAGTGCACAAATTGATGAGGTGGTGCAGGGATTGCAAAGGGTCTATTAAGCTCTAGAGAATCAAAAAGTAAATCTACCAGGAACCCATTATTCTCCAGTGCTGTCATAATCCAGAACTGCAACCTACATGGAGTTCAGTGATCATAGCCATAGCCAAGATAAAGAAGGCTGAAACTGAACACCACTGAACAAGACAAGTTGTTCATTTTATCAAAGATTTTATGGACTGATGGGGTGAGTGTGACTCCTAATGGGAACTCAGATGCCAGCGAAGTGGAGGTGGGCTACTTGTATTATTAAAGATGAGCTAGCTGAATATCAACTCCCAAACATACAGGCAGTTTGTAGAAGACACTTCAAGCTGTGGTACAGAAGCCTGATCATCATTTGAATTTGATCATCAACAGATCATAAAACAGACAGACTCCATGAACAAAAAACATATGAGTGTTATTGAAAAGAATGGTGGCTGATTTTCTTTTTTAATGTCAAAAATGTTTATTTGTAAAATTTGAGTTGTTTGTTCGTTAATCCTACTCAATCTCGCATTCGTAACTTTTTGATTTAGTGGTTCATTTGTACAATTTTGTTTGAACATTTTGGTACGATTTTCTCATCCCCCAATGAGCGGCAGGGCTCGGTGTAGGCTTTAAAAATAGTATGTCTAAATACGAATTAATTCTTAAAATAGCTTCTTCCTAAGATTGTGCTGATTAATCTCACTTTAACAGAAAAATTAAAAAGTGACAGGAATTTTTGGGGGGTTTCATTTAGATGCATAATAATTCTGCAAGCTAATAGTTGCCCAATATTTTTGCACACATGGATATTTTTGGACAAAAATTACTTTTACATCCTTAAATATGGAGGATTGAGGTCTATTAGCATTTTAAATTGACTTAAGGCACTACAGTTGTTCAATAGAAAAATTAAAAACAATAATAATTCTACACACAGTGTAGTCTCGGCACATTAAAAAGCGATCTAAAGTTTAACAAATAAAATGACACAATTTGCCTTTAAACCAAAACCAAAGTAATTCTCCCAAAAGGGTTTTTAATTCCAGCTTCTTTATCACATCTTATTCACAAGGACGAAAGGCTATTTTTAACAGTGACGTAAGAGAGAGAGAGAGAGAGACTAAAAGAAATTCACAAAAGACCCAAGTAGATCCTCATAACAAAACACATTGCGGGAAAGGGCACAATAAGCTAATGATTTACAAGTGTGTATAAAAGTACTCATGCTATATACAGAAAGACGAGCGACTTCCTCCTCGTGTTTACTCTTTCCTGGTTGTTCAGCTCTCCTACTCACACCTGATCTCCCAGGTCTAAAACACGAAACCTATCCAAGTTATAAAAACAGGCCTTCACCACACGACCTCCAAAATACCGTCCATTCAGATCCACCACAGCTGAGGAGGAAAAACAACAACAACAGCACACATACAATTAATTAGACTCACATTAAAAAAAACAAGATGTAAATATACTATTACAATGGCACAGTGAATAAACAGCTTAAGATAATATAAAAAGTTTCTAAAATATAACATTTGATAAAGAAATTGATTAATAAATTATTTTAATAAATATAAAAAGTAACAATAAAAGTTTATGAACCTGTAAGGCCATTAGCATTAATTTGCTTAAATTATTTTGCTTTGACTTCAGAACAAGAAGTTCAAAGGCTATGAATAGATTTGGAGTCATTTATATCTTGACCAGTTGATGGCGCTGTTCTAAAGAGTTTCACAAGACATGGTCTCGCATAAACAGAGCATTATTAAATGATAAAAGCTTATCAATATATATAAGCTTAAGCAAATAATTGCTTGTGTATGTGATAATAGAACAAATGTATATTGAGACGATACTACTCAAAAGTTGAAAGTGTGATTTTTTTCAAATAAAAAAAAAATTACATATTTATATACATTTAAGTTTATTCATTTATTTAAATATTACTATTTTTATAGGTCATATTATATAAATTAAGTTTATATTATATTTATATATATTAAGCTTCTTATATTATATTTGAGCAATGATGCATTAAATTGATCAAATGGACATTTATAATATTTTCATAAATATTAACATATTTATTACACATTTTATTAAATATTAATACATATTTCATAAACATTAATTTTCATAAAATATTAATAATATAATATAAACATATAATACAACGTAATCTTTTATTTTTACTACAAAAGAAATAACACTTTCTAATCACTATATTTATAAAAAGATTCAGCTCAGACATCACAGTTATGAACTACAATTAAAATATATAATATGAATGAAAACAGTTATTTTTAACTTGTAATATTTTATATCATTACTGTTTTTATTGTATTTATTGTTAAATATATACAGGTAAACAAATGAGACTTGACGGAAATTCACAGCAGGAAACCAGACTCTTTTCCATTTACAGGTGTAAAAATAGGAATCTGTCTGGCTGCTAATTATATATTATCAAAAGTACACAAGTACATCCCCCACAGAAAATGTTTGGTTGTCGCCATTGAACTCATTAAACTGCTGAAAGCATGTGGGCTCTTGATAATGATCTTATAATAGTTTATTATCTAAAAAATACCCCTTTTCTTTAAAAAAATAGCTGTGGAGGGCAAGATTAACTAACAAACTCCTATAAGATGGAGTTGTTTGCATTCTCAAAACTAGAGACTCTGTGAAGCTAAACAGCTGTTGCTTCACATGATGCCACATTCAGAATCAATGTTTTTTCAGCCTTCCTTAGATGCTCGACTAACAGTAGACACAAGATGTTTAATTTTAGCAGCAGAATGGCAAAAATGGCTGCAGTAAATTTATAAATTAATATATAATATAATTAATAAATACATTAACTAATATTATAATATACAATATTAACTAATACACATTTTTTATAATATATTAACAAAGAAAAATTGTAATTGTACTAATAATATAGTTTTTTATAGATGATCTTTTTAAATAACATTAAATTCACACGTTAAGTGTGGATAAAGTTTTAAGATACTTTTTTGGACAGCTGTATCTGTAAATATGAATTCTTCTCCCAAATGATGTAATTTAGCTCTGTTGTTATTTAATGAAAAGTTTGGAGCGTAACTTTACTTTTATCCCAAAGGAAATCAAAGTGTGTCAGTCCCTCTGTATGAACTGTTCCAGATAAATGCTTTTGTTAATTCCATTTTAGAAGTACATCTGTCTTGTTTTAATAACAAATGGAAATATCTGCAATAACATATACATAAACATATATATACATATACATACATATGATACATGATAGATATATACTATATATGATAGATAGACAGACAGACAGACAGATAGATAGAGATGCATATGATGATAGATAGATAGATAGATAGATAGATAGATAGATAGATAGATAGAT
>CAIGQV010000785.1:1100355-1117808 GCA_903798115.1 Danio jaintianensis | reverse complement strand
GATAGATAGATAGATAGATAGATAGATAGATAGATAGATAGATAGATCTATATTACAGATAGATAGATTTTATATTCTGTCCATCTTGAGTATAAAATGTTTTTAAAAAGTTTAATGACTTAATATATGGCTTGTTAATATTTCGGTCAGTGTTTGAGATTGAGTGGGTGAAAACTGGTTTGGTCTGTGATCCCAGGAGGAAGTGATGTAACACCTTAGGGATGGTCCTCACACATTTACCTGCTTTATTAACTGAGATCTGGGGCACTTAAAAAAAAAAAAAAAAAGCCACTTCAAGTTTGTCCTCAAACCACTCACCTTTAATGGCCGATTCGACTCGTTCAAACTCCAAGAAAATGCGGACAGCTTCATCGTCAGTAACGCCTGAGATCTGAAAACAAAAGCCAGAGGAATGGGTTTCATGTTATGTTCATGTTGACAGACATCAATGCTTAGCCTACATATACGAGAAGGAAAACGTTTAGACGCATACAACAAAATGTTTGACGTTACCTCAAAAATGACACATCGGACAACTTTGCCATATTTTTCACACTCTTCTTTAGTCTCAGCTTCCAGGTCTTCATCCACCTCTCCTCTTCCGACCATGTTCTACACACAAGACAGTAATTACAACAAATGGTTTTGACCAAATTGTCCTGAAAATATTGGTAACCTGCTGTCAAATGTATAGAAGTTAAAAGTGAGCAAAAATTACAAAGTGACAAAAAATAAAACTGTATTTACATCTGGTATTAAAATGAATTCTTCGTCAAACAAGGCAGCCCAGTTCAGATAGCACATGATTTGAGAATTCCTTTTTAAAGGTTAACCGTAATAGAGTGAAAGTTTATCATTGTTTTTAGGTTTCTTTGTAAACATTCCAAGCATTTATTGTAGGTTGTATTTATTTTATACACACTTTTATACAGACTATGCATTGTTTTATTTCATTTGATTTTTAAATGTCTGTACTTGAACACCATTATACAGCCCAGAAAAACAAAGCATGCTTTATTTTAGTGTATGTATCTTTCATGTATTGTATTGACCTATGCTTGTAATTAGTTTATTATTAATTTAAGTAATTTTGTCCACAGCAAAATCCTCCCAATAATGCTGAACAAAATCTTTCCTCCCAAAAAGAGGTCAAGTCATCTGATGAAATAATGAAATATGGAAAAAAACGAAACATTGCAAAGTAAAAATTTTTATTTGGAAACAGCCTACTTCCAAATCGTAAATTTGGCATTTGTGGCAAGAAAACAGTCTACAGTAACTTTATGAGATGACTTATGAGAAGGTGCACCAAAATATTGCATTCACACTTTGTTGTATTGTACCAAAACACCACATTATGACTGAAATTGTAAATGGACACATGTCATACATGTCATTTTTATTTGCCTGATTTGACGCGTCACTGAACTCTCCTGAGAAACTGATCCGTCAATACCAGGAAGAAACTAAAGTCTGAAGTCTAAATCGCCCTGTAATCAAATACTGTTTCAATATTATTACCGTTGTTATTATTATTATTATTAATTGAGAAAGTGAACTGAAATGAGAATTTTACTGGGATTGAAGTAATAAATTATGTAATTACAGTGTTTAAAGGAACACTCCACAATTTTTTTGGAAAAATGCTCATTATACAACTCCCCTAGAGTTACACAGTTGAGTTTGACCATTTTTGAATCCAATCAGAAAACCTCCGGGTCTGGAGGGAGCACTTTTAGGCTAGCTTAGCATAGATCATTGAATCGTATTAGACCATTAGCATCTCGATCAAGAATGAATGAAAAAAATAAATAAAATTCAATAAATTCCTATTGAAGCTTCATTCTTCTGTAGTTACATTGTTTACTAAGACATCAGAAAACGAAAAGTTGTTATTTTCTAGGCTGTGACTAAGAACTCATTCCAGCGTAATAATCAAGAAACTTTTCTGCCATACAATGGCTGCAGCAGGCACAATGATATTACGCAGTTCCTCAAAATAGTTCTGAATCGTAATAATGAAATAGCCATGCAGTCATGGTAGTTCCAAGCCATATCGACCTTGGTATACAATTTAACTACAGAAAAGTCAAGCTTTAAATAGGAAAATGATTAAAACTCTTTGGTCATTTTTTTGAGCATTTGTTCGAACTACTTATTTAAAATTAGCTGAAGCAACACAATTATTGAGTTTTATTTGGTTACAACAATTGTTTTATGTTCAATACATATAAATCGATTACAGTGTGTCAAAGCGCTGGCTATTGGATCTGACTTGAGACAAACTTCTAAAACAGTTTCTATATATTTTAAAGGTTGTTCCAAAGCTTAGACAACAAAAAATAATAAAAGACAACAAATTAAAAAATTAGATTACTAATATGTCAAATTAATTCAGTATCGATTTTAATTCATCATATCAGCATGTTAATGAAAATAAATTCTACGCAAGCGAATCACCAATCTAGTTACCCAATCACAGCACTTTAAGGATAGTTCAGTCAGAAATAAAAATGCTAATTTTAACCACAAAAGAACGTATTTTGAAACCAGTGGACATTGACTTCCATGGTCGTATATTTCATATTCTTTCCTACTATGAACAGGTTTCCAACATTTGTGTGTGTGTTCAACAAAATTCTGGAAACACTTCAGGGTGAGTAAATGGCCTCGATTTTCATTTTTGGGAGAACTATCAATTTAAAGAGTGCCAATGAGCTTTCTAAAACAGACTATATATGGAATATATCCATATTCCAGAATATATACAGTGCCTATAGAAAATCATCATACCCCTTTCAGATAATTACTTTATTTGTCATACAGCCTGAAATCAAATCACATTCCAAAAAACTTTTCCAGCCATTGAAATGTTTTTGTAGCCTTCTACTAACCTGTGTCTTTCTGCAACTTTATCCCGAAGGTCTTTTAAAGCAGGGTGTAATGTGAGTAAAGTTACAGATTTTCATAGGGTATGATCATTTTCTATACGCACTGTATATTTTCTATAATTATTTCTATTTAACATAAAAGAATTTATTTAAAACTTACCCGTAGCAACACCACCTTTGTAGGACATTTGAGGATCTCTGTCAGAGGGTTGGTTTCGTTTTTCTTTGAGGCATCTGCTACAAATGCATCATATTTCAAATTACATTTATATCATAATACAGAGCTTCATAAAAGAGCAAAGACAACCTCTTTTAAACATGACAATATTAAAAACAATGTGTACTGAACGAGGTTATTTTAAAATAACCCTGTTCAATGACTTAATAAAAATTTTTTCAATGTTAATGGAAGTCTCTGTGTGGCATTTTTTATGCAGTAGAAGCATTGGTAAATACTCTACCGTCTGATTGTAACAAAACTTTCAAAAACCTTTGTTACAATCAGAAATAAAGAAAAAACAGACATATTGTACGCAATGTTATATAATATTACATTAAAATATATTAATATTCATTCATTCATTCATTTTCATCCGCTTTTCCGTGGCCGGGTCACGGGGGCAGCAGTCTTAGGAGAGAACCCCAGACTTTCCTCTCCCCAGACACTTACTCCAGCTCCTCCGGGGGGATCCCGAGGCGTTCCCAGGCCAGCCGAGAGACATAGTCCCTCCAGCGTGTCCTGGGTCTTCCCCGAGGCCTCCTCCCGGTGGGACATGCCTGGAACACCTCCCTAGGTAGGCGTCTAGGAGGCATCCGAAACAGATGCCCGAGCCACCTCAGCTGACTTCTCTCGATGTGGAGGAGCAGCGGCTCTACTCCGAGCTCCTCCCGGGTGACAGAGCTCCTCACCCTATCTATAAGGGTGCGCCCTGCCACCCTGCGAAGGAAACTCATTTTGGTCTCTTGTATCCGAGATCTTGTCCTTTCGGTCATGACCCAAAGCTCATGACCATAGGTGAGAGTAGGAACGTAGATAGACCGGTAAATCGAGAGCTTTGCCTTTCGGCTCAGCTCTTTCTTCACCACAACGGACCGGTACATCGACCGCATTACTGCTGCCGCTGCACCAATCCGCCTGTCAATCTCACGTTCCATCCTTCCCTCACTCGTGAACAAAACCCCAAGATACTTGAACTCCTCCACCTGGGGTAAGGACTTTCCTCCAACCTGGAGATAGATTAATATTAACCTTTCTAAATTTACTATATCTGATCAGTGTTTACACCTTCAAAAATAATTTTAATATGCTGATTTGATGCTTAATATTCAATTTATTATTAATAATACTTTTTTTTTATTTTTTATTTCTGCATGATATATATGCTTTCCCAAGGCAGAAATATGTGTGTGTGTGTGTGTGTGTGTGTGTGTGTGTGTGTGTGTGTTTGTGTGTTTTTTATTGTCTGTTGAATAGTAAGCTAACAGCATTTCTTGCTAATGGGAATATTTTGTAGCTATAAAAATCTTTTCTACTACTTTTGATGATTTTAATGTGCCTTTGTGGCTGTTTGGTTAAATTCCAACGACTACAAGCAGCAAATACATTAGAACATCTGATAATAATGATTTATTACAACATCTGCTTCCCCTTACAT
The DNA here is from genome assembly GCA_903798115.1 of Danio jaintianensis. Taxonomy (NCBI): domain Eukaryota; kingdom Metazoa; phylum Chordata; class Actinopteri; order Cypriniformes; family Danionidae; genus Danio; species Danio jaintianensis. The sequence continues at coordinate 1,113,262 of CAIGQV010000785.1, read as the reverse complement.
AACAAGCATGAGGAACCAAAATGTAGTTTCTGTTTCCAAATGATGGAGTGTCAGTGTTTATATGGGTGATGTCAACAAAAAATTCTTTTAATGAACGACTGGTATGGAAAAAGGGAAATAAATAGAATTCAAACCTGAATTAGAGCCATGTGGATCAGCAACATTCTGACTGGATCCTGATGCTGAAACACAAATGAGCATGAGCATAATGCACTTTCACATGTAGTTATGCTTATAATTATTACTACCATTATTATTTTTAATATTATTATTATTACTAAAATATCTATTATTGCCACTCTTCTCCCCACACCCACTAATTTAATAATCAACATTATTACTATTATTATTATTTCTTGACTTATCTATGTACCCACTTCAAATACTATATACATACATTTACATATGTGCCAATTGTGTTTTTTTGTCTTGTATATGTGTATACTGTTACTGACTGTAGTTCATATACAGTCAATTTGTCTTTTTGGTTTTGCTCAATAAAAAAATAAACAAACAAAAATAAATAAATGCTGATGGCTTTCAAGTTACTTATAAAGAAAATGTCCAGTTTTAAAAAAAGCATGTCAAGTCAAACAACAAGCAAGAGGAAGAATGTTTATTTTGGATGTGTGAAGTGTGTGTGTGAAGTGTGTGTGTGCGTGTGTGTGAATGTGATCTCACTTTTTTCCGTTGAGTCTCCAATAATAATCTTCCCTCCACGTTTGCTGGTTTTCTCCACTGAAAGCGCTGTGCTCAAGCCTTGCTCGTGTTTCCCCAGGCCCTGCCCTTCCCGAAAACCATACTTCTGCATGATTTTATGAGCCACTGTTCCACTGAAAAACACACATTAACAAACACTGGGCATGTTAAATTCTATAACACACTTCTCTGGTAACATCAGGCACTACTAGCACTCAAACTAACATCTTTAATAAACTACAAATCCATATAAATATTATTTGATTTATTTATTTTTATGAAAATAACCTACTTAAATCTAAACCTAAAATGTTTAAATCTTCATTCATATTAAATACTATTAAAGTAATTAATGGAAATGGATATTTAATAATGAATGTATTTAATACAACTATTCATAAAAAATGTGACCAGTATTTTTAATGCATTAGACATCTTTTTTTCAGTTTTCCAAAAAAATCTGCATCCAGCATAGTGGAAGAGAAAAAAAAAGAGAAGAAAGAAATGAAAAACATTTGATAATCTGATTGAACATTAGTAAAATTAAACTGTTTGTGCACAGTGCATTAAATAAACTTAAATAAAACTTTGAATTTGAATACTGTATTAGTAAATTATTTATAAATAAATGCTGTAAAATTATATTTAATTGTTAGTTCATGTTAACTAATGAGGTTAACTAAAGTAAACCTGTCATCATTTACTTGGTGGTAAAATCTGAAGTACTTAGCTAAATTAAAAATATTTGGTTATATACAACATTTTCATGCTATCTAAATCTAAATTAAAAATAGGGTTCAGAAATGTCAATTCATTGTATAACAACAGTCGGTCTCACTTTACAATAAGGTTTTATTAATTCATGTATTTACTAACATAAAAACAAGCATGAACAATACTTGTACAGCATTTATTAATCATAGCAAGTGAACATTTATTAATATATTATTAAAATCCAAATTCATGCTTGTTAGCATTAGTTAATGCACTTTCAGTTAATATGAACTAACAATGAACAACTTTATTTCCATTACCTAATGTCAACAAAAATGAATAAATATGGTAATTAATGTATTGTTCATTAATTGTTTGTTATTTAACACATTATATTATAATATGTATTATAACACACATTATAATGATTAACAATATATCATATTATTAATATTTTTGGTTTTATTTGTTGGTTAAATCCAAAATGTTCAGGTGAACTATACATGTTTTTGCTACAATAAAAAATATCTGCCTTCTCTAATTATGTTTTTTGGGAAAGGGGGGATTTTAAATTATTTTCTAATTGATTTTAATTTTGCTCTAATAAATCTAAATGCTAAATTAAAACACTCCTTTGATCATCAGGAAATATTGGAACTAAATAAGACCCTTTATAAAAAATAAACCAGATGTTTTTTTTTTCTTTTTTTGTCTATGTGACTGAAGTGTTGAGTATGTTTTGTTGATGTGTTTATGGTTGAAGTGTATGTAATATTGATTGTTATGTCGATACTGTTTCTCAATCTGACAATAATGATAATTGAAGATTCATACATTTTAAGTACTATGGCTACATCTTCAACAATGGAAGTTTTATGTAAATAATTGTCTGTCATTTGGAAGAGATCATACCCCATGTTGGCCAGGAATGAATTAGCTTGTCCAGGAGGAGATCGTGGTCTATCAGAGTCCTCAAACACAGGAGGAGGGATTGCAGCTTTAGTCCTCTGCCGACCGTCTTCATCATATGAAAATGATGCTGCAATGACAGCAAACCCAGTTCAGTTACTTTGTTATACATTCAACAACTACATGAAGAGCTATGTGAATCAAGCTGTTAATATACTAAACAAACATTGTCTATTGATTTGGTAGCACAGGAAAATGCAGGTTCTTGAAAGCGTATGGTATTTACTCACAGTCTCGCTCCACCAGTGATGTTGGAGGGGCGATAGCAGCTCCACCTGCAGCTGTATGTCAAAGCAATGACAAATTATAACAACAACAATGGCTTCAGTATTAAGATCTGCATGGTCTAGTTTAAATACATTATAAAATTTATTTAAGCTAAAGAGGTCATGAGCTGTTCTCTGATGCCTACTTATTGTGCTATCATGATTTTTTACATCAAGAAACATCATAATTGTAGAAACATCTATTTTTTGCCCTGTTTTGACCCTTCTCATTTGAACGCATGACTAAATAGGTGTGGTGAATTGTAGATTCACCCACTGCTCTGATTGTAGAGCCATTGCGAAAAATCGTTTTAACAGCAGATGGGACTCTAGGCTAGAAGCAAATGGCACTCTAGAATAGTTTTTAACAGCAGATGGTGCTCCAGGCTAGAAGCAAATGAGACTCTATGGGTGTACTTACACTAGGCTATCCGAACCGTGCCCAGGCACATTTGACCCCCATTTCCTGGTTTGTTTGACAAGTGTGAGTACTCCGAATCGGGCCCAGGCATGGTTCAGTTGGCCAGCCCTGGACCGGTTGGAAGAGGTGTGCCAGATCGGTTAGGCTTTGGCACGGTACGTTTGTAGTGTGAGTGTAAAGCGCGCCTGAGCATAAAACTGAAGACCCGACATCACTTTTAAGGGACTATTTCATATGGATTTTTTAATCATTCTTACTTTTTAATGAACGCAAACTGTCATAGTTTATTAAAGACGCAACCCCCCTCTGCACGTCAGCTGCACCTTTAGCAAACCTCCTAATACCTGCAGCACGATGATTTTTATGAACATTTATGAGCGCCAAAAGTGGTGGATTTGTTCAGCAAAATATTTGACTGTGTGTCACTGCCTATTAAACGACTTAAAATAATACAAAACAATATAACTAAAGTAATCTCCACTGTATGGAGTAAGACTGCTTCTCTTCTGTTCAACTGAATAGTCACATCATCGATGACATAAGCATGCTCTGGCTCAGAAGTTTGAAAAAATGCAATTAGTGTTGTCACGATACTGGAATTTGATACCAATCAGTACAGAAATTTTAAAAACGTCCATTTCATGCTAATATTTGAGCGCTGTTGAACACGTTCTTAAACAGCTCTGATTTGCCATTGTGTTCACAGAAATTATTGTGATTGGCCGTGAAGGTCATCAGTTCACTGAACTCACCGCTGTTTGCTGAGTGTAACCACAGTTTTACAGGCGCGAAGATCAGTCGATTCATCAGCGGATCACTCGTATGTCAGCTTATTAACAGACCAGCTGATCATTATGGCTTTAAAACGCTCCAGTGTCCCTACATCTGTAGAGTTAATAGCGGTGAACTGATGACGTTCACAAGGCCAATCACAGTAATTTCTGTTGAGCATGTGAATACAATGGCATATCAGTGTGTTTATTTTAAGTGATTAGTTTATAGGTGAACTAATCAATACCAGAGTTTGTTTGGAAGCAGACTGAGACCGCCTCTTTAGCTGGGTCCTAGGTTTGATTTCTCAGTTTATGACCCTTTTAAAAGTAAGACTGAAGACCAACAATGAAAAGCTGCACTCACTTCTCTTTCTCTTTTCTCTCTCATAGTCCTCCTCCTCGTCTGACTCGCCTTCAGTCGGGAAGCGTGAGAATCCACTTGGAGCTCCACCTCCACCTCCACCTCCTCCTCCACCTCCTTCTCCTTCATGCCTCTCCTTACGTTTCCTAATTAACAGAGGCAAAATCATCAAAACAAAAACAAAGCAGATCCAGTACATTTTCATGTCAACCTATTCTACACAGCTCGATAACAATCATATGACTACGTTAAACTAGTGGCTGCAGGTCTGTGCAAGACTGGCAAACACCGGGTAATATTACTTCCTGATGAAGTGAATAAGTAAATTAAATCATCAGTGGCAATTAAATTATCAGTAGCTATGTTTCCATCCATCTTTTGTTTGTACATTTTAGAATATCGCATTTAAAAAATGCTTAATAGAAACAGCAAGAAATTTAGAAAATTCACATTCAAAAAAACTGAGTATGATAAACTTTTTATCGGCTAAGAAAAAATGTGCTTAAACTACAATGGAAACCCATTTATGAAATAAATGTGCATCAAAAAAGCCTGTGACTTTCTTTTAACAGATCGTGTGATAGATCTATCAAATCAAATTCCATTCTTCTTTTTGATATTTGTTTATCAGGAAGTGAAGATTTTGTTTTCTCTGATTTATTGGATGCAAACAGTGCTTTAATCACAAATGTTTTATGCAATATTACAGTTTTGTGCAAAAAAAATCTAATTCGCATCTTTGGACGGAAACATAGCTAATGTGCAAAAATATATAGCCATCACATACGTTCTTGAAGTGCATGTTAAGTTAGTGGATATTTACTTCTCTCTTTCCTCAATCTCCTTCTGTCGCTCTTGTTCTCTCTGTTTTTGTCTTTCCTCTCTGTGTCTCTTTAGCACTTTCTCATAGTCATTGGGAAACATGGGATCATATTCATCAGCCAAGGGAATCAGCACATCTCCTGATGAAAACCCTCCTGATGATGAATCCTAGAACAGTCACACAAGGTAAAAAAAAAACAGCAGCTCAAATTACTGTTGATGGCGGTATTAGGGGGTATGATTTTATTATATATGCGCAGTATTTCAGGTTAGAATGTTGTCTTCAGTGATTGAAAATGCTAATTAAAATTCACCATTTTTAAAATGTACAATTTTTGTATTTATGTAAAATATCGAAAAATGATTTTGTGTGTGTTTGTGCATTACATGTAGTGACAAATATTTGACATTCAAAAATACAATGACTGGGTAAAGTGTTCGTGACAGATACTAGTAAAAGTGACAATTGTTGGGCTAGTGTGCATAATACAGCATTATGTCATTTTAGCCAATCAGTGTAAAAAAGGATCATTTTGAAAATGTTATCAATAAAAAATCTCAAATGACAGACTTCTTAGTGTTTAGTGCATTGTTGTTGTGGAAATGTACATTTAATCTTGATGTAAAAATGACCTAATTAAAGTCAAGTTTATTTATATAGCACTTTTCACAATATAGATTGTGTCAAATCAGCTCAACAGTTCTAGTAGAGTCCAGATTACAGAGTTGAAGTGTAGTTTAGTTCAGTGTGGTTTAAATTTCACTGCTGGAAGTTCAAACACCATAGAGGAAATCCACCGAAGCGCAGCTTCACAAGTCCCGATCCAAGTAAGCCAGTGGAGACAATGGCAAGGAAAAAAAAAAACTTCACCAATTAAAACCAGTGTAACTTTACAAGTGTACTATGCAATGCATTGATCACTTTCGTCATTATTACATTTTACTTAAATACTTTCCCATAGTAATATTTGAATTTTGTTAAAACCCTCTACTGCACGCATTATGATTAATCTATAAAAATAAAAAAAATTCTTAGAATGGCTTAACTTGGGATTTTTTTTTTAAGGTACTTTATGATATGTTGCCATATGGCAACAACATCCAACGGTGGATCTAACTTAGAAATTTCTAATTTCCAATTTTCCTTATAATTAATAATTTTGTTGTTTGAAATAATTTAATTGGTGTTGCAGTATTATAAGCTTTAACATAAAACTTATAAACGACACCTTATACATACTTTCCAACAACTGATATTCCAACAGCTTTCATTTATTCTATCCTGAAACTCTATTTTTTTATACTCTATATTTCCCCAAATTGTGCAGCACCAGGTGCCAGTAAACTGATCTGGATGCCGTTTACCTTCATCCCTGCAGCAATGTGCGGAGGAGTGTCAGAGATCTGTCTGTCATCCCCTCCACTTCCCCTCTTCAGATCAATAACTGGAGCAAGAACATTGGACTGTCTCGTCCTCTGGGTCTGCAAAACAAGTCATTTGTCAATCACACTTCTCGGTTATTACACCTATTGACTTTACTTGTCTTGATTAATCCTTGTGCAGCACACGGTAAACATGTCACTATATGACAAAATTATCTGTCAAATAAAATGTTAACTGTATCACGTTTCAATATATTTACTTACATGAAAATGATGATAACTACCAAAAATTCATCATTCCTTTTAAAATATTTGTGTGTGTGCATGCATTGGATCATATAAAAACACAAAATTTCTCAGTATGTCATGCCAACATACCCACATGATTATAATTACATAATTGTAACTTCATTTACTGAACAACGCTTAAGGAAGGAAGGAAGCAAGGAAGGGAAGGAAGCTTATTTGCTCCACGGGCCAAAGTTGAAAAATATGCCAAAGTATGTCCAAATACTCAACATTTTTAATTTAAAAAAAATATTTAGTTACAGGGTAAAACTTAAAAAATATATATATTTCAAGTCTTGCCAAAAAATAAAACAAAGAATGTATGACATTTTGCTTAAACATCAAAGGGATACAATTCTGAAGTTGTAATGGGTTTCAATGGGGACATTTTTGTGATTTATTTTAAAATAGATTTATGAAGGGAAATTTAGGTGAAATATTAAACCTTAAACTGTAAAAATACAGCTTTTGCCCAATTTGATGCAGTTTGATTTTGGCAAAGAGAAATGATAACGGTGAAATAACATGTCCATTAAGATACACAAGAATTTACAATTATGTACACAACTGTAAGCAAAATCACTGACACAAACTAAAATTAAATAAATAACGAAATAATTTCAAATTCCCCGATATATTCAGATGTAATGTATTTAACACTGATACATATAAATATATAAATCTTTACTAATAAAATTGTTAAGTAAACACTGACCAACCTTTGCTTGTGTCAGTGCAGCTTTCTTCACTTTCAGCTGAGACTGAAGCAGTTTGAAGTTTTTCGACCATCCTTCTGTTTTAGTGTCGCTTGTTGCGACCCCCAAATCATCATATAAAGACATTTCTCCTCCTTTCCACTAAAAAACACTGAAATACACAAACATGAATCATAATAATACATGCACCATAAACGTGATCCAAACAAACATCAGTCTGCTGTGTTATAAAAGCTAGAATAGAAAATGTTAGATTATCACACAAACGATCAGACGTATTAAAATAAAGAAAACACAATCTAAATTAACCTATAACTTTAAATATATATATATATGATAAACGATGGTCCTTATAATAAGTAATATGTATAGGCTACATATAGGATTCACATCTAACGTAGACCGCTAGCAATATGTATTGCTTTTCATAAATAAATGGTTGCTGTCTCATCTTGAAACAGCGTATACACTTTAATAGTTGAATATTTGACATCCGATACACACCTTTTACGAAAATAAATCCTCTACAAGTTTTGCACTCTTGGTTAGCGTAACATGCTACAAAGGAGACGTCGCAAACATATGACGTCACAACGCATGGCCAAACGCATTCACGTCAGAACGGCAGCGATATCAAAGTAATTTCCTTTACACTTAAAATTTAATTGTGAAGATTCACTATGTCGTTTATTCAAACATTTAATTGAAGACACAGAACACATATTTGTACTTGCAGTTTTGCTCATTCGTTTTAGAAAGCAGTGCAAGACTGGTTGATAATAAAAAAGGTGGTTGTTGAAGGTTTGACTTTCACATTACAAGATATAGCCTACTACATGGAATTACTAAAGATTGTTCTGTTTTGCACGATTTGATAAACATTATCATTGTATTAGCCAAATATTTTATTCATAAATGCAGATATTTCAAAACCCCTCCACTACTCATTGTCTTTATAAAAGAACTAAAAACCTTTTCGGATGGCTAAAGTGAAAACTAAGAATGCCTTAAAAATGATTAATATATTTGTACTATATAACTTGCTATAGCCGAGATCTGTTTTATATTGTTGTTGTTTTTTGGTTTGTTTTTTTACTTAACTCTTTGTATATGATAGATTTATATATGTATAAATGAGATTTATATATGTATAAAATATTTTTCGTTTATTTTATTGATTCATTTTTATTATTATTATTATTATTATTTATTTATTTTTTTTCTGAAATTGAGCCTTCCACATCTGATACATCATTTGTAAGGTGGAATGTCATTTTGTTGTATTTAGATTTTGTATTTCTAATTTAAAAAATAAAATAAAAAAATCTAAATCAAATCTTACAAGTATATATGGTATCCAAGAAAGTCACTAATTTGGGTATAGTCGTATCAAGGGATATGAAGAATAGATGTGCAGATAGTCTAAAACTATTCCCACATTAAATACATTTATTGAATGTTCACATATCTCTCAAGGGTTCGAGCCTCGGCTGGGTCAGTTGGCATTTCTGTGTGGAGTTTGCATGTTCTCCCCGTGTTCGCATGGGTTTCCTCCAGGTGCTCCGGTTTCCACCACAGTCCAAAGACATGCGCTATAGGTGAATTGGGCAAGCTAAATTGGCCGTAGTGTATGTGTGTGAATGGGAGTGTATGGGTGTTTCCCATTGATGGGTTGCAGCTGGAAGGGCATCCGCTGCATAAAACATATGCTGGATAAGTTGGCAGTTCATTCCGCTGTGCCGACCCCTGATTAATAAAGGGACTAAGCCGAAAAAAAAAACGAATAAATGAATTTCTCAAGGGGAGGTTTTTGACGTCAAGCAAGCTTATTCTGCTAAAGTGTGTATTAGGCTTTATTTAATTTATTATGGATAAAATAAGGAACATTACCCTACATCATGTCTGTTTTTGTTTTATTTTTTAATTATGATAAACAAGGTCTTATATTTCATCAGCTTTGCTACTCTTAATTATAGCTATGCAAAATTTGCCTAATTGAATAAAACAGCAACTTCAAATATCTGTCTCTTTCTGGAATTAGCAACTTTCAGTTAGGGGAGTTATTTTTTTATTTTATTTATTTATTTATTTTTGCTTTTGTGTAATTAATTTAACTTTGGTTTTTAATTTACAAGTATATTTTTCCCTGTATAGTTGTATAGGTGGCACAACAGATTTGTTGTACAAAAAAATAAATCCATTTATTTTGATAGATGGGTCAAAAAAATGAATATGAGAAATTTTAGTTTTTTGAACCAATTCTTTCTTGGATTATATTTATGGAGGGTTTTATTAACCTGTTTTCTCAGGGTATGTCACACCTTTATGTGTTTTAAACAGTTGTTGGTAAATTATCCTTTACCACAAAGTCAATTAAAAAAAGTGCTCATTCTCTTACAGTGCAAAGTAGTCTCTTGCATTAATGCATTTTTATAGGAGCTGAAAAAGAGTGTTTTACCACAGAAATTCTTTATTTAAAAAAAATATATTATAAAATTGTATTCAGGTGCTGTCCTACAAAGTGTTTTCTACAAACTGGCTTTTTTATTATGACTTTGATGTAAATGGCTCCTTCAGTGATCATAAAACTGAAGATCTGTCTTATCTTGTTTGGTATTGTAAGTATACCAACAATGGTAAATGAATGAATGAATGAATGAATGAATGAATTAATTAATGTGGTATAGCTGCTAATGTTACTTTGAAATATAAAAATGTTGTTCTAAGAGTAAATATTCAGATGTTGTTTTTAATTTAATATTTTGTTTTGAATAAATATTTATGTTCATGTATGTTTTTGATTTCTGATTCTTCTAATAAGAAATTAGTAAAAATGTTCAAATAGATGCATTATTGTCTTGCTCCCTGGTGTATGATAAACAGTTCTGTTGTAATATATGTTTATAATAAACAAAATCTACTGGAAAAAAAAAAGTCTTTTGTTTTTATTGAGCCTTCCTCAAGGATCTATACAGCTTCTTACATTTTCACCTTTAATCAAATAAAATTCCCAAAAAAATCATATTTTTCAAATTCTATTTATTGTTCTTGTTGACTATAAATACCCTATTAGAAGATTCCACCCCTTATCATCTGCAGATGTTTCAAGGATAATACTAATATTTTACTCTTCAATCTCTCTCGATTCAAAACACTCAAACCTCTCAAACGAACCGGGAAACGCGCCTGGGCACGGTTCGGATAGCATAGTGTGAGTGCGCCCTTATTGTAAAACTCTCTGAATACTATTGGCAATGTGAAGAAAACAAGGTCCATTGTTTCTACTTCTCCCTAATATTCTCACTTACCATAACTATGCTTTCCAATCATGTATAGGGAACCGTTTAGACCAGTGTGGCCATTCCTTATTCTTGTTATAGCCTTCTCCTCTGTTCTATTTTTTCCTCCAGATAATTCCCAACAAGCATATATTCATTTTAAACAGATATCTGCCTTTACTTTGTTGGTTCCATTGATTTTTCAAAAATCGAAAGTTTATATGATGTCTTATCTGTGCTTCAGTCACAGCCTTAGATGAAATCAACTGATTTAAAAGATTAAGTCTGTCAAATCTTAGCAGAGGAATATTAAAAAATTCATTCTGCACCCTCAAGGGATGTCATTTCAACATCTTAACATCCAAAAAAAAAAAACTGTTTTTGTTTTATTAACAGAAAATCCCCATTTCAAAGTCCGTTGTTCTACTCTTTTGCATTTTCCCCAGAAATACTTTCAACTTTTAAATATATTACACTGTCAGCTACTCAGCTAATGTTTACATTTGTAAAATTTGTATTGTTTGTAAATTAAAAACCTCATGCCTCATGTAGATGTTATAATGTGAGAATCATTTCAGAGGCTGCGACTATCATCTGGAGGTCACGTTTTCAGCTGTGCTCACATACATGGAGGAAGCCTTCATGACTGAAATGAAATACATTGTTTTCCACTAAACTGGCAGAATTACACAGACCAAAACAAAGACACAGAATGTATATTTTCAAAAGTGAATAACTAACATTAGCATTGTTTGTCAGATAAACAAGCATGTTCATTTAGTATGATTGCAGATATTTAAGAAAGATGCTATGTTTTTTTTCGAAGAGTAAAAAAAACGTACATACAGCACCTTTAAAGGCTACTCGGTTTCAAACAGACAGTTGAGACTTGTAAGACAAGAACAGCACAGGAAAGAAGAAATGCATGTGCTGGCCTGTGACCATGCAAACACCGTTTGCTCCAGCCAGGCCTCAACACTTCATCCATCAAGTCAGAATACCATAGCTGACGTCATTGTTTACTCAACCAAGAAGAACTTCACTACCATCTAATGAACCATCAATACCTGAGACTGCACTGAACACTCACACAATGGCTGAGACTTATGCAAGTATTTTACATTGGAACTAAACAGAGGTTTAGATTAAGCTTGTACATTCCGCTGTGGTGACCCCTGATAAATAAGGGACTAAGCCGAAGGAAAATGAATGTTTGCCAGTTTGAGCTAGTTTAAATTGTAAACATTCATTTATTCATTCATTTTTCTTTTCGTCTTAATCCTTTTAGTAATCTGGTGTCACCACAGCGGAATGAAGTGCCAACTTATCCAGCATATGTTTTACGCAGCGAATGCCCTTCCAGCTGCAACCCATCACTGGGAAACACCCGTACACACTCAATCCCACACATACACTATGGCCAATTTAGCTTGCCCAATTCACATACTGCACATGTCTTTGCAGTTGTGGGGGAAACCGGAGCACCCAGAGGAAACAAGCGAACACGGGTAGAACATGCAAACTCCACACAGAAATGCCAACTGACCCAGCCGAGGCTCGAATCAGCAACCTTCTTGCTGTGAGGCGATCGTGCTACCCACTGCGCCACCGTGTCGCCCAAATTGTAAACATTATTTCTTTAAATCAAGTTATTAAATATAACTGATCCAAATATGCATAACTAATTATAACAAGTTCAGTATAACAATCTCGTGGAAATTATTCTGTTTTAGATCAAGAGCTCCTTTAACAAAGAGGGAGGTTCACACGGAGTGAAGTTCACCACTTGTCTAATCCTTCAAAGTACTGCTTATTTATATAGTTCAGTCAAGCTATAACTGAACCAATGGCTATAATCCAAGCCACAGTGCTATCAAAAAGAAACATAGTTTAACACCTAAACGAAAGGAACAGGAAACTCAACTTGCCAAAAAATGCATCCTGTCTGGCTATGTCTTGCTAGAGAGCAGCAGCTCACTGACAAAGGAAACATGTTACAAAATATATTAACCTGAGAGATATTTTCAGGTTAATAAATATTGTAATTTTTCATCACACTACACTTCCCAGACCTCCCCTTTGCTTGAAACGTGCATTTAATTAATTCAGGCATGAAATATCCTTCATAAGCATCCCCATCTTCTTGTCATCACCTGTTCATTTTTTTTCTTTTCTTCTCCACTATTCTGAGACACGTTTACTGCATCTGCTTAAGAT